>OY986048.1:31688651-32168267 GCA_963920205.1 Stenodema calcarata | reverse complement strand
TGGCAAAAAGCTCCCGCCAACAGCATTGAAAGAAGCGTAAAGCTCCCTGCTGGTGTAACAGAGGAAACATATTAGGTGAAACCGAGGGTGACTAAGGGTGAGAGGGGGTTGTGGGAAGGTGACAGGGAACAGGAAAACATTGACGGTGGAGGTTAGGGGTAGGAGGATCAGGTTTCTATATGCACACTCAACAGCGAGGTGCGAAGCACTGAGCATCCTATATATGTGGCTGGCGGGCAAAATGGATATCATTCCTTTTTGCGGCTGAGGTTTTTTGGCGGGCCAGTTTTTACGACGGAGTTGTTTTTGGGGGGATATCACATCTTTTTGCATGGCTAGTTTTCGAGTGGTACTTATACAATACGGTTCAACAACTTATACAATACAAAAGTACCTACGAGGTAACTAGTAAATGTTTTCCTAAATGAAGTTTTATCCTAGTCAAAATTTAGTAAAACTCGGCGCTTCGCGCCTCGCCAGGGGGGCAAGCCCCCCTGGACCCCCCGGATCTTTTCTCTTCTATACTTTGTATAGAACGAGGTATTTGCTATGCAAAACATGAATAATGTTTTTGCGTCCCGTTTCCCCTTTTCCTTATCCCTTTTCTTTGTCTGTATGGAAAATATTAAGAAATGTGCGGAAAATTTATTAGTTTTTTTATTTACTCAGGGCTGTATCTCAGCTTCTTCGATATTTACAGCGGTTTTGGCAGTATATAATTTATGCATAAATTAAAGGCTTCCCAACGAATGGAGAACGATTTATGTCCGTTGAAAACTAAAGAAGTTTCATTTCCCTAGAAACGGCTCGGTTGTACGTGAAAATCATTAAAAATCTTCGTGACATAATTTCGTGACTTAAACTTCGTTACGCTTTTCAACTCTGGTAGGGCACCGCAAAAACATTATTCATGTTAAAATTAGTACGCCTACTAATTTGCCTTTTTGTTTCTTGTTTTTGTGACAAGAATAATTATTTTTTGGAAATTATTGTTTGTTATCTGAAATGTGTTTGAAAAATAAGTAGTTTTAAAATTTTTGCGAATTGGTTAAATATTAGTTTTAAAATTTTCGATTAATTAAAACAATCAACAATTTAAAAACAATTATTAAAATTTAATACAATTATTCTTATTATTAAATTTAAAAAAATAGAAAGAATTAGAAATTTGAATAAATTTGAATTAGAAATTTTTTGAAAATTGGTTGCATTTTTTCTTGGGGATTGTGCAAATTTTTGTTGTTGAGAATCATTACAATAATTGTAATTATTGGTGTCGAAGAGAAAGAGGAAAGAGAAAGTTTGCAACTGGTAAAACGCACGTTTTTATACCAAAAATCGCGAATAACTCGAGAACCGTTGGGAAAAGTGCCAAAGTGCGCTACTCTCATTCGAAAGCCCATAAAATTTCCTATCGATCCTTAAACAGGCGCCACTCTACGACAATTTTTCTGACCACCGTTCAACTTTGATGTTTTCGGAAATTAGCCAAATCAGTAGATGTGGAATTTATTCACGTATTTTTGGCTGTGGATTAGTCAAATCGATTGAGATTTAGTTCAAAATTATTGAGCATATTCTAGACAACCTAGCGGACATTTTAAGACCAACCGCACCAATTTTCATCAATATTTGCGGCAGTTGTTGTTGAAAATAGAAAAATCACCATAACTCCTTTATTCTTCCCCTTAGGAAGCATTTTTTGATCTCAAATTAAACAGTTTGAAAAGCTGAACACAACTAAAAAAGAAAATCTGAAAAAGCTTCAATTTTGAAGGAGTTATGACCATTTGAAATTCCTAAAAAACACTATTTCCCCCCTAATTGGGGGGGAAATGGGGGGAGGGAGAAAAAATGGCCAAAAGGCACTCCCTTGGAGCATAACAAACGTGTGTGCAAAATTTCAGCTCGATCCGATTTGTCTGCTGGGCTGTAGCCCCGTCAATGAACAACAACAACAACAACAACAACAACGAGAAGAAGAAGAAGAACACGAAAAACGTGAAAAATAGCGGTTTTAAAACTGTTATACCCCCGACACCTGATGTTCCCGAGAGCTGAATTTTGGTTTACGTCCTCACGTGCCCCTGGAGGGTTGGTGTACAAAAAATCAATTCTCGAGACACTCAGGGGTCAGAGCTACGAGAGGGTGAAAACACCAACTTGTTCCGTCGCGTAATCAGTGTCTCAGTCGCTTCGGTTTTCAGGGCTTCGGTTTTCTTGGCGGGCGGGACGCTCCCGCGTCCCTAGATCATTGTGTAGTATAGTACAGTATGGTATGATGTGAAAGAAATTTGCATGGTATTTTCAATTTAATTTGGATAATGAGCTAGAATTTAACTAACAGTTCGTTAATTAGATTAGGGCGATCTGCTCAAAGAAGATAATAAACCGTTTTGTCAAGAATTTTTATCTTTCCTGTGAACTAGAGACTGGAAATTTTAACCGTGAGTCGGGGATTGACCACGTTGCAATATTCACTCGGTTTCTCATTTGTAAAATTGTTTAAATAATACCTTTTTGTAGTAATAATTGATGATGTGCTAGAGACTTGAAATTTTAAATATAGGTCAGAACTGGATGACAATGCAATATTCAGTCGGTTTGTATGACATGGTATGGTATGGTATATTATTGTATGTATGATTTGGTATAGTACAGTATGGTATGATATAAAAGAAATTCGTATGGTATTGCAAATTTAATTTGGATTATGTGCTACCTACTGTTTGACTAACAGTTCGTTAATTAGATTAGGGTGATCTGCTCAAAGAAGATAATCAACCGTTGTGTCAAGAATTTTTTTTTTTTTTTTTTTTTTTTTTTCTAATATATATTTTATTATTGCTCCAAGATATAGATCTCATTAACAATATTCGTCTGACCTAATTATATTACAATACTTGGCATTTAGGGCTAACGATACATAACTTAGTCCTTTGTCTTTATGATTTATTGCACACACTCACTCCCTACACAAGCTCATGTGGTTTAGTGCGCTTGAGGCGCCGCGTCAACTCATGTACTTCGAGAAGCTGGACAACTTCTTCATTGACATGGTTTTTAAGTCTCTCAAGATGAGCGTTAGCGCGCTGCTTTATCACTTGGTCAATGCTTTCCATCTCAAGTGTCAAGAATTTGCAGAGTTTTTAATAGTTGAAAGTGTTCAATCAGTGTAAAGTGCAAGCGCTCAATCATGCCATTAGAATCCGGAAGTTGTGAGCTTATGAAGTGGGTGTGGGTGTGATATTATATTTTCTCTTATATGTTTTCGGTCATATTTTGATAAATTCCAGTATTGATTTTTTGGTTTATTTGGAATTTCATGTTAGGTCAGAAATAGTGTTTTTTAATGTACCTGTGTCTCTGCGATACCCCAATGATTTGTATTATCGATGTGATCATTTTTGATGATTTGCGACTTCTCGTCATCATTACCTTAGCAAATCTTTCGTAAACGTCGGTCTTTAAGAATACACCGTAATTTGTTCTTGGTACTATGACTTTGAAGACTGGTACTATGATCTTAATTAATCTCAATTCCTCTTTCTGCACATTATGGCCTTACGAAAGATAATAATTGTATGAATTTGGACTTAATTTGATGAACATGAGTCTATCCTAAAATCTGCGACCAGCAAAATTTAGAAGCGATGCGGTGAATCGCTTATGTTGCTAGCGGTTGAAGTAGTATTGTAATTTTCTCTTTTTAAATGAAGAAACAAAAAGTAAATGAGTGCCAGTAGCTTATTAGGAGAGAAGGTCTTTATGTGAGTTCCATCAATTGTAGTTGTTGGAGATAATAAGAGCGGTTTTGGATTTAGATCAACTTTTCAGAGACAAGCCCCCTACTCGAGATTGCATGAGCCCGATCGCTCGGGACCCTTCACCATCGCTTGGCTCTGCTCATTGTGTGAGCACCCTCCACTGGACTTTCATCGCATCGCACCACTTTGAAACTCGCAGCCCTTCCACATCGTGAGTAGTGTAAACATACCCTAAGGGCTGCCTAAGTTATAGCAGTATCTATATCGACGTTCCAATTTAAGATAGCCATCCATACGCTACTTGTCATTCTGATCGCAGTCTCTTCACATACAGCCTGTCATGGTTGTTCCACAGTGTCAGGTTGTGTACCCTACATGACCCTATATAACGTACAAGAAAAATTGCGAGATTCTGCCTTATGATTATATCATTAAATCGCTTACTTCGTAGCAAACCTATACACTCGTATTTAAAAAAAAAATATCCCTACCAAGTTATCGTTTTAAATTTAACCGGAGCGAACAAATACATTAAAGTTGGTAAAAGCGGAAATATGAAATGATGCTTCTTTTCGAGCTAAAAATTATGACCAACTAATTTAGAGGGCCAGGTTTTAATTAAATTACGAGCGAAGTTGTCAGCGACGAGGAAGTTCAGGTATGCTCTTGATGTGGGAGGCTGAAAGTGACGATAACAGTAAACAAAGCTAAGAACTACAACATCGAAAGCCTCATATGCACGTGTTTCGTTTTCAAAAACCTGATTCTAGGTTCAACATGATACGATGCTTCGGAACGTGGTTTCCATTTTAAGTATCCACCAAATTGCACAACAATTAACCCTCATGCGGAATCCACATTTCCTTTTTCCAAATTCCGTAGCCGCCAGGTTTAGTATCGATAGAATCGGCCTAAAAAAATAAAAAAAATAATAGAGAGCTTCATTAAAATTCAGACGATAAAATATAGAGTATAATATTCAACGATATTATGATGTGTGGCAAGATGGTGGTAAACTAGCCGCCCATGCACCTTAGCTCTTCGGCTCCCCACACAAATGGAGGGGAAGGAGTAAATGTTGTCATTGGTGTTCTGAGAGTTATTTAAAAACATCTTCGATGGAACAACAGGGAAGTTAATTGATCAAACAATTACAATGTTGCATGGTCGCCATATATTAGCTCAATTGGATAGAGCACGGGGTATAGCGAAACTGAGCCAATGCTTGTTGTAGCAATGAGGTTAATAAATGTAGGTATCCTTCTAGTAAACATGGAGTCTTTCTGGAAAGCCTTCAAAAAGTTGGTTGGTCGGTCCACATCACAAATATACACCAGTTGAATTTCACAGAACAAATTAGATCACTCGCGACGAGGTTGTGGAAACCCATTTCAACAAAAAACGGAGGTATAGAATGAGAGAGTATATTTCCACTAAAAACAATGAGTACAATTGTTAGATCGATTTCGAGGATTTCGACGATGTCTGCCTTAATTGGCATTTATTGATCCGCCCAATCCCTTTCACTTCTCTGAGCCAATAGGATTTAAGTTCACCCTTTACTGTAACCTGCTTCAATCCGATTGGATGATACCTTTCACTTCTGCTACTATATCGTCGCTCCTCTGCCAAAACCACGAAACTTTAAAACTATCCTCTGCCAAAACCGCGAAACTGCAAAAATTCGAAAATTGGGCTATAGTGACATTGATCAAGTATCTCCTCCAGAAATTTCATCTCTCTAACCCCACTATAAGGTCCTTATAGTGGGGTTAAAGAGATGACATTTCTGGGGGAGATACTTGATCAATGTCACTATTTACAGCGACGCCCAATTTTCGAATTTTTGCAGTTTCGCGGTTTTGGCAGAGGATAGTTTTAAAGTTTCGTGGTTTTGGCAGAGGAGCGACGATATAAGCTGTATTTCATGATGTACCCTCAGTTCATGTTTGTTACTGATGATGACCTAATCGTCGAAATCGATTTAACAATTGTACTCAATGTTTTTCGTGGAAATAGACTCTCTCATTCTATACCTCCGTTTTTCACAGAACAAAATATGACTTGTTGGGACTGGAAATATCAAAATCAGTCTCGTGATTTAGGAAACACTGTTCGACTCACTCAATCACGTATAAACTCCTCTTCTATAGAGCCATACTAGATTATGACGAAGTTTTCGACGGAGCTGCTTCTAGGACCAGTTTCTTGGAGGTAGACATAAAAATAATTAGAATCGCTCTGGGAGATTCCCTTTCAACCCCAACGAACGCTTCCATTGCACCTGCCACAACGGCGTCTGGCAGATAGGTGATTTCTAAAACTGTACAAAAAGGACTCCAAGGACTCCACGCCAATTAATTGAAGAAACGTAAATAATGTAAACGACTTGCATGACAAAATGCAGAACGTGAAGTTGTGCGATCAATACCGTTAAAAACCCGTATTTTATTGTAGAGATCACTAAACAGTAATATAATACTATCATTATAAATTATAGGGAATCATAATATAATAAAAATAAAGAGGAGAAAAAAAAGAACAAAATAATTCATGCTCCCGGAGACGATTGTTTTATGAGGAGCGCAAGGCCATTACGACCCTGAAGCTTCAACGCAGACACAAGAGGAGCTCAGTTGAATTCTATAGAGGTAGTATACAACTGAGCTGCGAGGAGGGGAAGGAAGCATAAGGCCGAAGACTTCGAGTCCACTGAACAGCTTAGTTGCTGCAACAAAATATGGAAGTTCCTTCCTGTGCCTTTGCCTTGTGTACCACAACCGGAAGTTCTTTGAACCTCGTGCCATTGGCTGCAGAGAGTGGGACGGTGAGCTGCCTAATGAGAAGCGAAATAGTAAGGAGAGGCCCGCCAAGCAAACCGAAGCCCTGAAACGAAGCGACTGAGACACTGATTACGCGACGCAACAAGTTGGGTTTTTGACCCCCCTTTAGCTCGGCCCTTGGGTGTCTCACGAGTTGATTTTTTGTACACTAACTCTCCACGTGCCTGTGAGTACGTAAGCCAAATTTCAACTCAATAAGGGGGGAAGAGTAATTTGCAGGAATTTCAAATGGTCACAACTTCTTCAAAATTGGAGCTATTTTAATTTTTAGTTTTATTTTGCTTACTAAACTCTTTAATTTGAGATAAAAGTGAGCTTGCTAAGAAGAAAAACGAAGGAGTGATGATGGTTTTCCTGTTTTCAATTATAACTGCTGTGAAAATCAATTGAAATTGGTGCGGTTGGTCCTAAAATGTCCGTTGGGTTGTCAATGATTTTGAATTAAATCTCAATCGTTTTGGCAAATCCACAGGCAAAAATACGTGAATTCCGCAAAAAGGAATGATATCCATTTTGCCCGCCAGCCACGTATATAGGATGCTCGGTGCTTCCCACCTCTCTGTTGAGTGTGCATATAGAAACCTGATCCTTCTACCCCTAAACACCACCACCAATGTTTTCCTGTTCCCTGTTTTCTTCCCACAACCCCACTTTCACACTCCTCCGTTCCTCTGTTGCACCTGTAGGGAGCTTTTCGCTTCATTCAATGCTGTTGGCGGGAGCTTGTCGCCAGATGAACAAGCGTGAATTGAAGCATGACTTCACTGTAGTTGTACTGTAGTTCTACTACCACTAAGTACTCATCACCTCCACTACTGCCTGTATCATATCATCTAATTCTCAGAAGCCTTGCTAAAAGCTCCCGCCAACCGCATTGAAAAAAGCGAAAAGCTCCCTGCTGGTGCAACAGAGGAAACAGTGGAGGGTGAAAGGGGGGTTGTGGGAAGAAGACTGGGAACAAGAAAACATTGGTGGTGGTGGTTAGGGGTAGGAGGATCAGGTTTCTATATGCACACTCAACAGCGAGGTGCTGAGCACCGAGCATCCTATTTGCGTGTTTGGCGGGCAAACTGGATTTCATTCCTTTTTGCGGCTGAGGAGGTTTTTTGGCGGGCCGGTTTTTATAAGGGAGTTGTTTTTGGGGGGATAGAGAACCTACTTTATAGATTTTGTTGAAGTAACCTTCAGTCAGTTGGCGACATTTCTACAGATGATTTGGAGTTCCCAAACATTGAGGATAAGTAAAGAGGCACCTGTTATAAATTGGGAGTGCCATAGCCCTGTCAGCCCGAAATACTTCTCATATGTAATTGTAATGAAAAATTCTTCGGCTGAACACAATTTATTTTACTTTTATTCAACCTTATGCTTCATAAGAAAATTGTACAACAAAAAAAGTACCAACTTTTATTTTTCTTTTTATTTATTCTTTCTTAACAATTCCTTTTTCCAACTTAGAAATATTTTTCTTCATAAAAAAGTTGCTTCTTTTTAACTCAACACTTACTTCGTTGAATACGTTGTAAAATAAATTTTGTCTTTAAAAATTATAGTTTTGAAAATAAACCAAAATCCTTCTTTTAATTAATTTCTTCTTCATGAACACAAAATAATAATAAAACTATGATAATATAAGTTTTTTTTTTTGGGACAGGTTGCAAACTCGAAATCAACGAGTCCGATGACTACAAAATGCGGTGGAAAACATCTTCGTTGATTGTCAAACGAGATTGTTTTCTTGCATAATTCCGCCGAAAGTTTTCATAATATTTATTTCGTATTTCCTGGCCTTTGAAACAATATAGTATGCGAAATAAACAATAAGGTAAACAATAAGGTAACAATAAGGTTCTAATTAGATTGAAGTTCCATTCGCTTTTCAATTCGGGTGATGATAACAACTAAATAGGCAGATATGGGCAGCTAAAAATTTCACTGCAGATTCTTCATTACATGTACAACAAAATACATAAATCCATAGACCAACGATTTGTAAAGCTTTTTTTTTGCTGGTCCAATGTATTTAGGAAGAACTAATTTCATTGCTGAAATTTTTTCTTAACTATTCACGGGTATAAATGTTAATTTCATAGAAACTAAAAATAGAATCAGCAACCATTACTTGTGCTTGAATTATGGAGAATATCACGAAAATGTCAAAATAACAGTTAATAGAGCAAAAATCGGCTGAAAACCACTGAAAATGACAACGAATTTCGATAAAAATGTGATAATTTTCTGTATTGTTCATTTACCTCCTTTGGTTGAAAAACCTTTGTCTGTTTGGAGGGTTGTAGGAGGTGGTGAGAAAAGAAGAAGTTTTTCCTAGCTTTCGGCTTTAATAAGCCATCTTCAGGGGTAGGTAGGTATTGTTTCCTCAACCCGGTCTCTTTCGTTCAGAATAAACTACATGTCAGGTTGAGGATAAAAATGTGGGATAAGGATGTGGGTTACAAGTCGTTTTGGGAGGAAGCTGATAATTATTCTGTAATCCTGTGATTAGACGATGCAATTACGTCATGCAAATGTAAAGGATTCAGGTGATCACCAATTAACCCTGACTTAGCTAATAACATGGGAGGCATTAGCTTCTTTGAGAAGGTGAGGTGGATAAAACGCATCATCACAATACAAAGGATGGTTCGGGATAATGAGGAATTAACTCAATTACCGAGGTTCGGGGGCGATTTTCAACTCATTAGGGCGTGCTGATGGTACGACCAGAACAAGGGAGGTGACTTTCCAAGGGAGCAGGTACTTCGCATTCGTTTAACTGGTTTCTCCGTTCGTCCCCGATAATCAGAATTGTGGATAATTGATATTAATTGCAGTTGGGAATCACCACAGAATAAGTTATTCGTGGGGCTATCAGATGAGGATGGCCTCCATTTCCATCTTTAACTTGGGAGTTGTAACTTCATTAGAGAGAAGTATATTAATTTAGGTTCGTTGGAGCAGTGAGGAAAGGGGGGATGGTATCAAATTAGAAAGAACACACCATGACGTGGTTAAGCCGACAATCCGTCTACTAATTAAGTCAGCATTTGCAGACTGAACCTCGACGTTCCAGCTGAGGAAGGAAGTCGGTTGGGTTGAGATGTAGGAGAGCTGATTGTGACTTGCTGAGTGAAAATTTCCGTCTCACACTTCCACCGGGAAATTCAAATTGTACTGAAGCGCCCATCAGGTCTGTTAGATACTAGATAGCAATGATAAAGATTGGTGTGATGTCGAATTGTGGTAGGAATAGGAAATAGCCTTCCTACATTTTTCACGAAGGCAGTCCTTTAAAATATATGGGGAATCCAGAAAATAAGGCTACAGCAGCTCGTAAAACTCTAAAAATGAATTTATTTCAACTACATTTACAGGGTATGTTCCATAATATGTGTTCATTCCTCAACATATCAGCCAATATATTCGACGCACTTTGCCAGCCTAAACACATTTTTATACCCTCCTCGTATACGCCGCGCTCCACCTCTGAAATCCACATGTCTACGTCCATTCACCTTTTTATCTTGGGTACACCTAACAGTCCTTCCTTAACTTTGGTACATTTTGCTGATTCATAAGTCTCTCAAATGTTCAAGGGAGGTTTAAGAGAGGTCATTGCCAAACTCATGCGAGATCGTTTTCGGGACATGTTTGGATGGCCTATTCCTGCCAATAGTGTATTTTCAGGATAGGCGGGAACGATGATCCTACATCTCCAGAGTTGGATAATTACTCATTTGATGTAGGAACATAGTCCTTTAACACTTCTCCGGTTTCGACCGGAAATTTGATTATGGATCTTCCAGGATTGAAAAGGTGGGGATAGCTTATTTTGAATAATCTCCGATCCATCAAATTCCAGTCACATAATTTTAATATATTCATCTTGAATACAATTAAATCATAGCAGCAAAACGGCGTTTGGACTAAAAATCAAACTCACATTGCTAGTTGCATTAAAACGCTCATTCATGTTCACATTTAAATGATATTTTTTGATAATTAGATGTGGCATCTATAGTGATAAACATCGGAATATCCAGCAGTGAACTTGGTCGAGCTGAGCTTCATGGTTTTTTCCGAGATAAAAGTACAGATGAAATATTAATGAGATTTAATCAATGCCAGAGAAGTACTTAGAAACGGTTGACTGTTGAAAAAATAAAAAATAAAAAAAAAATAAAAAGAACGGGAAGGTAGGGTAGGTGCTGATTATCTCCAATTCGCCATCTCGGAAAGTTCCCAGTCAATTATAGAAGTAAGGCAAATACTAACTTTTCTGGCACTCAGCCACCTCCAATCAGTTGGTGGAATGAATTACTCCTATTGAGACTGGAGCCCAATGAAGTTTCTTCAGCCGATATTAACGTGCCGTCGCTTAGAAGATGACTCGCTATAATAATCCATACGATTGGAAAACAATAATATTGGCGTGTGAAAGTTACCGTAACGGGGTCTCCAGATGATAAAGGAGAAGTAGAAGGAAAGGAGGATTACATCTATGATAAAGAACTAGCCGAACTTGAATATAATATATCTATATTATAGATTCTTGTCGGATGCCCTACAATGAAAAAAGAAGTCATCAACCGAAGTGTATCGGGTCTACCTAGTCGACAAAATTGAGAGGATACTAGAGGAATCCAGTTAGGGAAAATATAAGAAACATATAAATATATATGGGGCTACAGTTATACATAAGTGAACAACTTGAATGAAGTTTTTTTCAAACGAAATTTCTGAAACAAGTTATTTCTGGAACACTGGGGCTAGTTTGGGGACTAGTTTGGGGATAAGTCGCGATCGAAAAGTGCGCAAAAATTATTTTGCGAAATTCTTGTCGGTAAAACTATATTCTCCAAAATTGATCTTCTGTCAGCATACTACCAAATTCCAATAGCAGAAGAGGACAACAAAAAAATCAGCAATCATAACACCTTTCGGCCTATTCGAGTACAATTATATGCCATTCGGATTAAGGAGCGCACCATCAACATTTCAACGTTTTATAGATTGCATCATTTTCGACCTAGATTTTTGTATCGCCTATTTGGACGACATTTGCATTGCATCTCGTACAGAAGAAGAGCACAAAGAAGATTTGATCAAAATTTTTGAAAGACTGAATAGTTATGGTTTGAAAATTAATGTCAGCAAATCAGAATTTAGACTCAAAGAAACCATCTTTCTGGGTCACCTGTTAACTCCTGTCGGAGCAAAACCTAATCCGGAAAAAGTAAGAATAATACAACAACAACATGGACGTCCAAAAACAATTCGACAGCTTCGAAGATTCCTTGGAATGTTGCATTTTTTTAGACGATATTTAAAAAATGCAGCTACACATCAAGCACTCTTGAACAACTATTTGGTCGGCGCGAAGAAAAAGGACAACAGACAAATAGAATGGACAGAAGAAACATGCTGAATCAACTTTTGGAACTAGAATGATTTTATTATTTATAAAAAGTAACTAAGTTGGGAACGGAAACATGTGGCGCTGAAATATAAAAACGAGGTAGAAAAACTACAACAAAAATCAACTCCTAAGTGCCTACAGACCACTGTCGTTATTTGAGGCTGTTTAACTTGGACACCGTACTAGTATTGGAATATTACATCCAGTGAGAACCACCAGTTAACACAGTCACCTTGAAGAACCCAATTAAGGACACCGTTCTCCTTTAAGACCACCACAGTAAAGTTAGGTACTGAACTCGGACACCGCCCTATTCAGACCACCAAAACTTCACCGCGGCTGAGCAATACCAAGAGCCTGTTGAAAAAGAAAAGGGTTTGCGCCAAACTCACCACCGTTTTGCGCAGGAGATACCAGATTTTCGATGACGACACCGGAAACCTCCGAATACCCAGCATACTCGTAACTCTAATACTGCAAGTTATATATCGGTATCTACCACCCTAATGAGCCCATTTTAATTAAATGCTTGACATTTGATGCCCCTGAGGAGATGGAACGGGAACACGCCCCAAGTACGATGGAGAGGGAACACGCCCCTCCTCTCCAACTATCAAAGTTGGTTTTCATAACAGGCGGAGTAGGTAGTGTGAGAAAGGGTCCCCTTCCGAAGAGACAGGTCCTAGTAGTGCCTTTCGGAGAGTGCAGTTTTGTTCAATATAACAACCCTTACGATCACTGTGCTCTAAATGCCTTGTTTTCATTTCATTTCCTTCCTCCCTAATCTGCATAATGGATCAAATCCGATATATATACTTGATCCAAAAGATTTTATTGATTTTTGACACATTTATCAAGTTTAGGAAATATGGCAGTTAAAGAGCTAAAAAAAGCATACTTGTACATGATCACTGAATTTCACGGAGAACAGGAACTCCTAACACATTTCCTTGACGCGTGTGTAGAAATCGTAGTTCAATTTTATGACCAAACAAACCCGGCAAATTTTCTAAACAAATTTTTAATGCGATCTACATTAGCTAAAATAAAAGACTGAGCAGCCGAATTAATTTTGAGTGCAAATTGTTCAAGTTTGGAAAGTGTCAAAAATGCTCTCACGTCTAGTTATTAAAAAAAAGAGATATTTACACGCTGACTAGACTACCAGAAATCTATTTGAAAATGAGATCATTTCCTCGATTTCTTTCGAGGAACTTATTGATAACGAGATCACTGAACTTTGGAGGGGCGGGTGCATATTTATGTTTTGCTACCCGAGATCTCTCAATGGATATTGAAAAGAGATCAGACAACCGTTGTTGTCTCTCTGTGGATCTCAAATATGTTTTAATGTGCTTCAGAGCTGAAAATGAGCGCTCTACAGATGCAGTAGGTAGTGCTTGGAATTGTCAAAATGAGTTTCGCTAATCGAAAAACTTCAGGTAAAACCCATTTCGGCAAGTTACGAAACCAGTTCATGAATTTCCTTACCACCAAACTCCGCATCATCAGGATGCTTCAAGTCATTTTTCATCCCTATTGAGTCAAATCTCAAAGACAATTTAATCAAAGACAATTGAAAGCAATATCGAACGTACTCATGCTCACGTTCTTTGACAAGTCCCTTGATGCTTGCAAGGTCGAAAGGCCGGCTTTAATTATATGGTTTTTCACTAAAATTTCGCGAACTAAACGACCGCTTAACTATTGAACAGCTGATGCAGCATCTACCCATTTTAGGAGGATAAAAACTGAACAAACAACTAAAAACTATGAACAATCTGCAAGAACAGCAACATCTGCAAAAGAGACAAGTGTCCAACTCCTAAAAAACATCGCTCGAGGAAGTACGAAAAACATACCCTCAAAGAAGATTAAAATTTGATTTACATTAAATGTATGCAATGTATGGTGTAATCATTTAATGTGTACAGCAAATAATGTATATTCGTGTGTTTCAGATATACAGGGTGGTCCTTAACTAGTGGATATGAATTTTAATTCTTTAATGTGAGGGATTTTGAAACAACTGAAAAACCCGTGCTTCCTATTTTTTAATTCTACTCCGCTATTTTCAATTTTTTCTACTGGGCTGAATTGGCTCAATGCACTACCACTTGGTTGTTTCAAACGGGAACCCCCTTTTTTCATTTTAGATTTAGATTCTACGTAAAATTTCATGAAAATTTGATCCCTCAACCGATTTTTGACATGGATATGTCTATTGTCTGGGGGTCAGTCAAAAATTTCCGTCATCAAAACAAATTTAATTTTAAATGTAAAAAAAAAGTAAAAAAAAAACATTGTAACGTTTTTTGGGACACTTCCGGTGGTTGGAGAGGGTAGCGAGTATCATGAAAGTTTTCTAAAAAACTCTGCAAATTCTTGACACAACGGTTCATTATCTTCTTTGTACAGATCACCCTTCTGTCTAGATCAGTAGGTCTAAATGTCTAGATCCTAAATGTCAGATTAATTATTATTGTCAATTATCACTAATTATTAACAATTTTATCAAGTACCTACTGAAAATTATTATAATTTATTGTTAGGTATTGATAATTCGTATTTATAATTACTGATTATTATTATTAATTATGATTAATTAATACGATATAATTCTGGGGTTTTTAATACTACGTCGGTAATAATTTTTCTATAAAAGAAGTACCTACCAACAAACATTCGAAATTACCTTCATTTCCGTAGCACGAAACGCACCTCAGAACAACAAACTCGACATCACTTAAGCCATATGATGTTCCAAAGAGCTTGTTAGTATGAAAATGGACCTGTATTTCAACAGTTTGATACACGATCGTTTTGTGAGGCACAATCTTTGAGCCCTCATTGTGAACGAACGGCTGGTCGTACAAAGCTGCGGATGGTCTTAAAAAATTCTACGGAACAAACTCTATCCAAATATGAAATAAAAAACATACCGTTTGATGGGAATTTTTCGAGATATGGAATTTTCAAAATTTCAAAATTCGTTTTGAACCCCTTCCCCTTGACCTAGGGTTATGAAAAGTTTCGTGGATCATTGTGGGGCTGGTCCAAACCCAGAAACCAAATTTCGTAATTTTAACTCAACGCTAACAGGGCAAAGTGCCTCGGACGGCGGACGGCGGACGGCGTACGGCGGACGGACGGATTTTTTTTTATTCGATTTTCTGAATCTACGTATCTTGAAACGTAAACCAACAAATTTTGAGGGGGGGTTAAAATTTTTTTTTCTTTGGGCGATTCCAATGGTTCATTATCGAAGATAATAAACCAAAAGCAGACGATTCCAAAAATTGGTGAAAGATTTCTGTGCGATGAACACTACGGAAGTTCCATTTCCTTACCAACGGCTTGGTTGTACGTGAAAATCATAAGAATTTTTTCGTTACGGTTTTGGGTGGCTCCTAAACCTAATTAAAAGTATTTGTAGTGAATATTAAACGACCTATTGTGAGCTAAGAGACATATCCATGATCAGAGGTTTTTCCCAGTAAGGGAGAAATTTTTCGGTCGCACACAACCCACGCTGTGAGCCGGCCAAGATTCAGATTATGTGGAAGTACTTTGACGTGGTACTATCCGTTTTTCGATCTTCCTTAATTTCAGTCAAAGGGCAGCTAAAAAACGGTGGGCATTGTGGAAATATATCACAATTTTTCGAATTTACTGCAGAAACATGCCATGAAAGCTACCACTTTTTATCAAATTCATACTAAAGCGATTGACCGTGAAGAGAACAATGAAAGAAGCTCAAATATGAAAGTACTTTGAACGTTAGGCAATTGTTCAGTGATCTTGATGTGTATGAGCATCGGGCTCCTGGTGCTGCTGATGTTCATGGACACGGATTTTGTCTTGTTTTAGGCTAAACGACCAAGTACAATGTTCCGAGCGTTGGCGGTCATCTCACAAACAAATAAAACGATATTGTTGTAAGCCGAATTCATTGAGGTTAAACCTATTCCACACGTCCGAAAGAATGTACCGACCGACAGTGGAAGATAGCACGTGCTGGTTGTTGGAATTCGATATGTACGAAGGGCAAGGCGTTACTTGTACCTTCTCACACGCTGGAATGTGTAGGCAGGTTTCTGCAGTAAATTCGAAAATTGTGATTTATTTGCCACAATGCCCACCGTTTTTTAGCTGCCGTTAGACTGAAATCAAGTAAGATCGAAAACCGGATAGCACCACGCAAATCACCGTAAAAAAATTGTATGTGCCACACTTGGGGTTACCTACACAAAATCTGCATTTTGGCCGGCTCACAGCGTGGGTTGTGTGCGACCAAAAAAATCGGTTGAGGGGTTAACTTTTCATGAAATTTTAATTAGAATTCAAATCTAAAATAAAAATTTTTCGAACATTTGCTAAAAGGGAGTTACCATTTGAAAAAACGAAGTTGGTGTGCATAGGGCCAATTTGGCCGTCGGAAAAAAATGAAAATGCGAAGTTGAATGGATTAAAAAATAGGAATCACGGGTTTTTCAGTTTTTTCAAAATCCCTCAAATTAAAAAATTAAAATTAATATCCACTCTGTATGTTGATACTTTTATTGTTTGCTAAATTACTTTTCGTCAATATTACATAATGATTGTTCATGCATTTTCAATGCAAAGAAAAATACATGACGACAATGATCGTCCGTTGGAGTGGTACTTCGAGGGAAGATTAGATATTTTCTTTCGTCACCAAATCCTAATGTTGTTGTTGAAATTGTGAGTTGCACTTGGTGATGTTGTACAAAGATCAAATTATACGGATTATCCTATCTTAACAGGGCTACAGTGGACGGTACGAACTGCATAACGTTTAGCGGTATCAAGCACAAGTAAGTAGTGGTGGGTAAGCTGAGATATACAGGTAGATGGTAGGGGGCGGTAGCAGTACCTAACCGGAGAAACCCTCTGGAACATCAAATGGGAGGGATTGGGCTGTGGGAAGGGCTCGAGTCCTCTCCCACTCACCACCGGGACATTTGGACGACCGTTTCGGGGATTAACTGGCTGAGACTACGTGCGCAACATGTTGGTCAAATAATTTATGTCCTGTATTATTGTCAACTAGTAATTAATTCAGTTGAGCAGCAGTGGAGGCTTTCTAGAGGTCAGTAAAACCGTAAACCCCTCTGACTTGATCAATTCTGTATCGGATTTCCTTAGTTCTCATGGATTTAAAAAACTCAAATTGTGTTAACCCTGAAATGGAAACGTCAATCCGTAGCCCTTGTTTGGAAACGATGGAGTCATTTTGACTCCCACTACGTATTTTCATTTTTTTCCTTCTGCTTATTTATTTTTATTTTTTGTAATGCTATATTTGGTTTTATGTAGTAACCCTCTGATAAATAATAATAATTAAAGGCAAAACCCAACCACTCTTTCTCCTCATAGTAAGTATCCTGTAGTAATGTGATCAATAACCACTGGGAACAGAACCAAAACTACCAAAATAAGAATATTTTATAATCTTTTATTTGTAATAGGTACTTCAAATAAAAAACTGTGATACAAAACCAGTCAGTAGGTAACACTATGTTTTAACGAGATCATGCCCTACACCATAAAAGTTAACAATAATAAAACTTCAAACATAACATTGTAGTACAGAACTAAGTAGGTTGGTAGGTACCTAACACTTTTTTTGAAAACATAATTTTTCATGCATCATGAAAGTTTACATAGATAAAACTTCAAATGTAACATTGTAATAAAACTTGGTTGGTACCAAATTTTTTGACAAAAGTAACTAATGTATTTTAAATTTTAACCCTAAAAGTAACACAAGGAACTAAGAAGATTAATGACCAGCCTGGGCTCCTCATCGAAATGCGATCACCTACCTATTATACCTACATATTTTTCTTCTATTAATAGTATTTAATATTTAGTATTTAATTTATGTATTTACAAATTAACCCCGTATTCCCACAGACGGTTAAATAACCATGCGGTAACGTTTATTTCGTAATTATGTGAGCATTTTTCTGTTTATTTTCTTTTAATAAATTTTTTTCTTCTTCTTCTTCTTCCAGCCCTAGCTACCTCCACAGGAGGGATTTGTTGGTGAGGCTATAAAACGGGATGTAATTTTTTTTTTTCCACAAAAAAAGTATTATAAGGAAAGTAAATACATCACAAAACCTCTTAAAAAATTAGAGAAATTAAATCAAAGTAAGAAATGAAATGTCACCGAAAAGCTATGAAGCTAGTGTTCGGTGATAGTTGCCTTCATCCGTTCTTTTATAATATAATACATACTTTTTATTTATTTTTGATTATTATTATTTTAATAGATGATGTGGGCGATATGTTGCGCGGAGGAGTGGAGTATCAACTATCCGCTGATCACTTCTATGTTGTGCTATCTTTAGAGGTCTCTTTGGCTCTCCAGGAATCTCTGTTTGTATTGGCTGCTTGGTTTTGTGACAAAGATAAGTACTCCGTCATCTTTTTATCAAAATAGCGAATAGCGTTGTCAAGTTTGTAGAAGGCTCTGGTTCTCCCCTTGCTTGAGTACGCCTCCCCAGTTTTGTCTCCCTGCTATGCTGTGCACAAGTATTCATTGGAGCGAGTGCAAAATAAATTTCTGCGGTACGTTGACGTGAATTACGCCAACCTGCTGGGTTTATGCCACATGCTGCCTCTCGAGAGGTGTCGGTGCATTGCCGATCTCACCCTGCTCCACAAGCTCCTTAATGACCGGCTTGCCTGCCCTGATCTTCTTGCCAGGGTGGGCCTTGTGACTCCGCGGGTTACGTCACGCTTGCCTCCTCTCTTCAACGTGCCTTTCTCCTCAACAAATTGCCACCTCAATCGTCCGTTTCATCGCATCTCACGATCCGCCAACCTGCTCCTGACTTGTCACCCGGACTTCGATTTTTTCTGCGACACAATATCAAAACTAAAGACAATACTCAGCTCATCCCCTGCCACTTTAATTTAAATATTATATTTGTACTCGGTCTCTCTCTTACTTTTTTGTACATTTCGTAGGCCAATATTGTTCAATTTATACTCACCATTATTTTCCCTGTAGTAATTTCGTTTTTGTTTTTTATAAATTCCGTTTGCTGTTCGTTTCTATTTTCCTTTGTAATTGGGCTTGACCTCCAAAATAAATAAATAAATAAAAATCATCCAGCCGTCATCCCCCGGTTGGGCGCTGACATCGCCGGGCTTGAGAGTGGCTGGGGGGTGGCTGGTCCAAGTAGGCGTCACCGCGTAAGTAACGTAGCAACGTCACCGCGTCAGTAACGTAGCATGAGCTTCCCGCTCCTGCGGCCTTTTTCAAACGCGGCCACCTCCTCTAAATTCCCAAAAATTTTCTTCAGAAGACCGAGGCGTACTCGAGCACAGGGAGGACTAATACTTTTTACAGGGCAGTTATTGCTGGGACTTGGCTGAACTCTAGCGAATGTCGCTTGATGAAGCCTAATATGCGCATCGTCCTCCCTGCCACGTCAGAGATATGGCCGGAGAATGAGAGCTGGGGATCAAGGATGACTCCCAAGTCCCGTCTGGTGGTAACACTCTCGAAGGACGTGCGCCCTTCGTAGACCTCCCACAAAGAAATTCATGTCAGACCTCCCACACAGGTCTGAACTGTTGAATATCATCCCGGTCTCTACCCTTATGGATAGTCGTAACAAATATAGATTTCCATTTGATTGGGAAGATCCCAGCCGTCAGTAACATATTGAACAGTAAAGTAAGTGGAGCTGCAAGAGCAGACGAGCAGGAGTTTAATAACAACAGTGGGACCCCGTCAGGATCCATGCTCTTTGATCCGTCCAGCCCACGCAGGACACCATCCACCTCACCCTCAGCCTCACATAGTCCACCCATTGACACCACGTCCAACAAAGGTCCTCCAAATCCACTGCTGCCAACCTCAAAAACTGAGACAAGTGAGCAGCAAATAGATTTTCAGTCGCCCCTGGGTCACTCGCTAAGAAATCGCCAAGATGCGTCCTTTGCCATGTGGTTGAAGGCGCAGGCCAAAAATTTGAGCGGCTCCAAGGACCCGTGTTCGGCTTCCAGCTGGAAAACGAACATTGCCTAGAGTGGGGCCATAGGAGTAGTGTATCTGAACTGTGATACAGTAACTTGATTACGAATCAAATTTTTCCTACATACATACATGAGGAGTGATACTATTTTATCAGGCTAGTATATTAGGAGCAGTTTTTTGTTTGCCAAGATTTCAATGGCGGTTTTCTCCACCCTAGAGTTAACATTGTGATTCTCTCTTGATTTAGAGGTGGGAAGGAAATACAACAACAAAAGCACTATGTTAAAAATTTGTTGTAGGAAAGACATGAATCCACTTTACCGCCCAGTCACTTACCCGGCACACTCTCACCATTAACCATCCTTTTACTCATGAATAGGAGATCTCTTTTACAGCCCCGTTTATATTAGAGTCAAGAGCAAAAACATGTAACTAACGCCGAACTTGAAGTTCGGCGAAGAACTTCGAAGTCAGAAATGCTCGACGGTGGTAAAGAACATTGACTCATCCGTTGACGAGAAATAGCTATGTCACTTACATTACACAAATACCTAATACATCTATTTCATTCATTCAAATACCAGCGATGCCCAATTAGTGTACGATTTTACGTTAAAAAACTCTGCAAATTCTTGACACAACGGTTTATTATCTTCCTTGTGCAGATCACCCTTCTGTCTATACCGGACTGTATTGCAAATCGGCACCATACCATATTCTCACCGTACTCATACCATACCATACGAATTTCTTTCCTATCATACCATACTGTATTATACCAGATCATACATACATTAATATACCATACCATACTCATACCATGTCATACAAACCGAGTGAATATTGAAATGTCATCCATTTCTGACCTATATTTAAAATTTCAAGTATCTAGCTCATCATCAAAATTTAATTTGTTTAAACAAATAGGTATTATTTAAACAATTTTACAGACAAGAAACCGAGTGAATATTGCATTGTTATCCAGTTCTGACCTATTTGTATAATTTCAAGTCAATAGCTCACCATCAAAATTTAATTTGTATTATTACAAAAAGGTATTATTTAAACAATTTTACAGATGATAAACCGAGTGAATATTGCAATGTGGTCTATCCCCGAATCACGGTTAAAATTTCTAGACTGTAGTTTACCGGGAAGATGAAAAAAGGTAGTTTTATTCTGGGCGTCTGGGGGTTGGGTCACATAACGGCCGTTTTCGACGCGAAAGTTTAGTGTTTTTCCTAAACCTTTGCGCGGTCACTGTGAACGAACGGCTGGTCGCAAAAAAATCCAATTGGTCTTAAAAGATTCGTAATTTTCCAGGTCATACAAAAGTGAACTAAAAATTACACCGTTTCATGAGGATTTTTAGAGATATGACATTGTCGAAATTTCAAAGTTCGTTTTGAACCCCTTCCCCTTGACCTAGGGTTATGAAAAGTTTCGAGGATCATTGTGGGGCTGGTCCAAACCCAGAAACCAAATTTTGTAATTTTAGCTCAACGCTAACTGGGCAAAACGGCGTGGACGGCGGACGGCGGACGGCGTACGGGGGACGGCGTACGGGGGACGGCGTACGGGGGACGGGTGACGGACGGATTTTTTTTATTCGATTTTCTGAATCTACGTATCTTGAAACGTAAACCAACAAATTTTGAGGGGGGGTTAAAAAAATTTTTTCTTTGGGCGATTCCAATGGTTCATTATCGAAGATAATAAACCAAAATGAGTTACCAGAAATAAATTATGTAAGCACTTATACAGAGTATATTTCTTGCCAACAGGCGATATGATTATACAAAATATAAATGATTTATCATAATATTTGCATCGATATAGTACGAGGGTACATTAGGTATCTATCCATGTCTGCAAAAATTTACATCAAGATGTCTACCGAGAAATATTCGAAATAACCTTCTCAATGACAGAAAAAAAAGTAAAAAGTTGTGAAAAATTCACTTAATCAAGATCTATTCAAATTTGAACGGAAAACTTCACTGTTCTATATGAAAATTCGGCGATATACCGTCTTGAAAAATTTAAATCCTTTTTAGCATCTCTTTCTATTGCCCTAGGGTTACAAAAAGTTTCAATGATCATTCCCACTAAGCCAAATTTGAAATGTTCAAGTCAATACTAAATGTGCCAAATACCTTGTTGCATTTTGATATTCTGATGCGCATCTTGAAACGTAAATCAGTCGTAGCATCAGTCGATTTATCGACAAATTTTGTATGGTCTTGTGGCAGGGGAGGGGGGGGGGGGGGGTAAGAATGGTATTTGTTGGTCGATTGAAATGGTTCATCATTGGGAATGTTAAAACCAAAGTCCGTCCGTCCCGTGTACTCCCTCCACCGTCCGCGCAACATTGCCCAGTCTAGAACTGATATACAATTTTTTGACCAGAAATACAATTTTCAATAATATTTTCGAGACCACCGAAGATCGATTGCCTAACGACCGACATTTGAAATTTTCAATTGATTAATACTGGAGGTCTTTAAAAGTTTCCTACTTGAGTAACAGATAAGAGTATTAGTATTGTAGTATAGATAAGAGTATTAGTATTAGTAAGAGTATTGTTAGGTACCTACAAGGCACGTTTATTCTTCTATTGAAATGTACTTTTCCATTTCCTGGTGTAATTTTCATAATCATTGAATTCATTACATGCATTTTGATTTGTGTTAGTCCCTCCTGTTATTAAATTAACCTAGTTAATTCAAATTAATGTACGTTCAAATTTATGAAGAAGCGCTAGGTACTCACCTACGTTATTCTCGGAAAAAGCGCGTTTTCGATCAATGTGCTTTTTATTTTCGAATAAAATACCCGCATTTGTATTAAATAAGCACTACCTACTTAAATTCATTATTCGTGGAAAAAGTCCGTTTTCGAACACTGTTCTTTTCATTTTCGAATAAACTACGAAAATAAAAAGCACATTGTTTGAAAACGCACTTTTCTCAAGAATAATATAGGGAAATAGTGCTTCTGCACATTTTGTTATCTTCAACTTACCACATGTTACAATTGCGATGCGACGTTATGTACATATTATGTTACTCCGTTGCTCCACACCGTTGGTTTATATTGACACCCTAGTACAGAAATGTGGGCGTATTTGTTTTCGTTTCCTAACGAAAATAATTTCCTAGAGGTGAACCGAGAGCTCACTTGGTGCTCAGTTGAATCCACTCGTAGTTTACTTTGTTTCATATTGAAATGAACTCTCAGGCTCGGCCCGAGCGGTACTGGCCGTATTGATCCTGTGGTAGGAATTGGAAAACTTCCAATAAGGTTTGGGACTGGATGAAAAACAACATGGCAGAAGTGGTTGGGAGATACTTGTAGCTGTAGCCTATCTCCATCTACCTCACAGCGCCCCAAGATTATGTCTATTTCCTTTCCCTAATTCCTTTTTTAAAGCTTTTCCGAAGAGAATTAAAGGAAAATGGTCTTATATTGATCCATACTTCTTGATACTTGTAGTAATAATCAATATGCGTAAGCGTAGGGAATACATTGTAGGCGGATCGTTCCCTCATTATTACATACCAACCAGGCCCCACGTTTCGATATCACTCAAACCGTATGCTGTCTCCCGTGCCTAGACAATACACATCAGGACTTTGTTTTGGAACGTTTGTATAGGTTGTATATTGCTTTTCTTTGTGCAACCCAGCAGTTGGCAACCGTGATCTCAGATTGGTTTGATTACTTACTGGTATAGAAGCAACTTATTGTGGGTTGCAGCAAGTGCATTAGTTGTGGTAGGTCTTTTGTGTACAGGAAATACAGTATGGGGCCAAGGACACCGCCTTGTTGAACACCGGCATTTTATTTCCTCAGTTGAGAATATTCATTATCGTATTTAACTCTGAATAATCTTTCTGCCAGGTATGACTTCAGAATTTGAAAGAATTGAGTCGGAAGATCCCTTTGCAGTTTTGTGAGTAATCCTTGATGCAGGATTCAGGCCCCACGTGGCGAAATCACTCAAACTGTATGCTGTCTCTCGTTGTACTATCAGATGCAGTGTGCAATGTAAAGAAGACAACGATATAATAAGCATTTCATTCCAATATTGCGAACAATTAAAAGTTTGCATTATAAATTCGAGTAATAAACTCTCGTATCTATACTCTCGACAATATTTCATACGTGCCAATCAACAACCTTACCAAGCCCGTGATCAAATTTTATGAGATAATTATAAGAATATTGGTACAGAAATATAAAACTCTGACACGGAATCATGATTCTGATTCTAAGTAAGAGCCTTTATGATCCCCAAATTATAAAATGAAACTATTCTTTCTCACTAGTCAGATTGCTAAACCACTGGGGTAGCGAGGCAGAAAGAATGCACTTAGTTCGAAGAGGTAGGTGATAGGGAAAGTAATTCACTCTAACATTTCTCATTCCACCATTTTCCGGTACATACCAAGAATTTCTGTCGCAAAGAACCTAAGTGTGTAAAGTGCGGGAAAAATCATGAAACTAAGACATGTACCAAACCAAACAATCCGAAATTCCCTCCTCATTGTGCTAACTGCCTTTCGGAAAATGTAAAGCCAAGCGACGCCCAGCATACTGCTAACTGGAGGCAATGCCCAGTGGCACTAAGAGCGCAAGAATCATACGAAAAAGCTATTGGTGTTCCCAATCCTACTTCAGTAAAAGAACAGAAGTCTACCTTTAAGGTGAAAGGTTTAAGGTGTTCATGAACAATTACAGGGCTCCGATTGACTTTGCAGACCCGAACTTGAGATCATTCGCCAATGTAGCTCGAAACGCTCGGGAAAACCTAAATCAGATTCAAACCCCAGCTCCGCAGGGAGAAATTACCCTCTTGTCGATTTTGACCGAAATCAAAAATATGAACAAACGCCTCATGGCACTTGAAAATAAATTAGGCTTAAACCATCAAAGAAAACCGCAATGAAAAAGGCAATACGTATTATGAGTTGGAATGCCAATGGATTGAATCAGAGATCAAAGGAATTAGAGATAGCCTTGAATATAAACAATATTGACATCTGCCTAATTTCTGAAACACATTTCACGAAGGAAACATTTTTTAGAATGAAAGGATACAAATGCTATCACGCCACGCACCCAAGTAATCAGGGAAGAGGCGGTAGCGCAGTACTCGTAAAAGAAAATATCTACCATCATGAATCGACAAAAATCGAGATTGAAAAGTTTCAGATCAGTGGAATCAAAATCAAGACGCAACTGAATTCATTGGAAGTGGCCAGCATTTACAGCCCGCCAAAGTACAACTTCAGCCAAGAAGACTACGAAGACATCTTTAACCAACTTGAAAAGCGCTTCATCATAGGAGGCGATTTCAATGCAAAACACACCAGATGGGGATCACGCCTTTGCAACACTAAAGGATACGCTTTGAACAGAGCAATATATGAGCTCAATTGCGAGACTCATTCAACAGGGAAGCCGACCTATTGGCCCACTGATCCAAACAAAATACCTGATCTGATAGATTTTTTCATAACACGAAACCTCTCAGAGAACTATTTGCTGATAGAAGACAACTACGATCTCAGCTCCGATCATTCACCAATTATTATTACGTTGAGTGAACATATCATTCAAAAGGCACATAACCCAGCTCTCGTCAATAATAAAACGAACTGGGCAAGCTTCAAAGCAGATCTTAGCTCAAATATCAATCTCTCTATTCCCATTAAGACGAGAGAGGAAATAGACTATGAACTTGAACTTCTTACCTGTTCTATTCAGGATGCAGCAAAAAAGAACACACCAACGATTAAAAGAAAAATTACAGGTATCAACTACCCGCGTGAAATAATTGTTGCAGTGAAAGATAAACGAAAAGCTAGAAAGCGATGGCAGGCTTCGCGGGATCCTGACCTGAAAGCTAAGTGGTATAAAGCTGCAGCAGAACTCAGAGAAATTAAGCAAGGAATCGACAATGAACGCACCCGAGCATACCTTAGTGAGTTGACCAGTGATCATCTTACTGATTACTCACTCTGGAAGGCAACTAAACACACCAATAGACCAGTTGTCCACACACCATCAATACGTAAACCTGATGGGGAATGGGCAAGGGATAATCAAACGAAAGCTGATGTGTTTGCTGAGCACTTAGCGAATATATTCACACCTAATCTTGCTTCAGCGAATGAGGAACCACTGTACAATTTTCCAGAACAGGAACCACTGATCAATATACCACCTGTAAATTTCAAAGAAGTTGCTAAAATGATCAAGCAGGAAATTAATCCAAAGAAGACGCCTGGATTTGACCTCATAAATGGGCAGATAATGAAAAATCTTCCTAGAAAAGCTATTGTCAAAATAACGCAAATCATCAATGCAGCTATCTTACATCGCCATGTCCCACAACTGTGGAAAATTGCCGAGGTAATTATGATCCTAAAACCTGGAAAACCAACTGATCAGCTAACATCTTACAGGCCCATTTCATTGCTGCCTGTGATGTCGAAACTTTTTGAAAAACTCATCAATAAACGATTGCTAAAGCTCATTGAGGAGCGTAAGCTGATCCCAAATCATCAGTTTGGCTTTCGACAGCAGCACTCCACCATTGACCAGATACACCGAATAGTCAACATCATCGAAGAAGCGCTGGAACAAAAGAAGGTATGCTCAGCCATCTTTCTGGACGTGTCTCAAGCATTCGACAAAGTCTGGCACGAAGGCCTGAATTACAAACTGAAGAAGATGCTACCTTATCAGTATGTTGAGCTGCTTGAATCCTACCTATCTGACCGGTACTTTCGCATCAAACAGGACGATGCGTACTCAGAGCCAATGAAAATAAATGCTGGTGTGCCGCAAGGAAGTGTATTGGGCCCACTCCTGTACCTTCTATACACCAGCGATTTACCAGAAGTCGAACATAACACCACAGCAACATTTGCAGACGACACTGCTGTCCTGGCAGTTGGTGACAGCAATAACGAATCAATATCAAAACTCAATAAGTCCATCTCCAAAATCCGTCTTTGGACAACAAAATGGAGGATAAAACTGAATGAGGCCAAGTCGGTGCACGTTGATTTTACCAACCAGAAGATTAACTACATCCCTGCTTTCCTCAACAACGTGGCAATTCCCTACGCGAATGAAGCCAAATACCTGGGCATGACGCTAGACGCCAAGCTCAGGTGGAAGGAACATGTAAAAAAGAAGAGGACAGAGCTCGCATTAAAACTCAGAAGGATGTATTGGCTAATCGGCCGACGATCCACCATGACCATTGGTAACAAGCTGCTTCTTTACAATCAAGTACTCAAGCCAGTTTGGATGTATGGAGCGCAGTTGTGGGGCTGCACAGCTCCAACCAATAGACAGATCATTCAACGTTTCCAGAATTCTGTACTACGATGTATCACTGATGCGCCGTGGTACTTCCGAAATGAGGCACTCCACCGTGAACTTCAAGTTGACAGTGTGGATGTGGTGATCAAAAAGCGAGCAACGGCTCATCTTGCCAGACTAAAAGATCATGTGAATGAGGAAGCTGTAAAGCTCCTGGATGTGCAAGATCTAACTCGACGCCTTAAGCGTTTGAAACCGCATGAGCTTGTGTAGGAAGTGAATGTGATATGTTCGAGAGACAAGGGACAAAGTTATGCATCTTAGGTCCTGAATAGTGTGTTGTAGTAATGTAAGTCAGATTTGTATTGTTAATGAGATTACTCGGTGCAATAAAAGCCTTAAAAAAAAAAAAAAAAAAAAAAAAAACATTTTCCGGTATCAGGCAGTCTGGTTACGTCACGCATCCAAGTACCTCGTTTTAGCCCTTTCTATAAAAAATGGGAATATAGTTCGGACGGATTGTTCCCGAAATAGTAGATCGGTAACTTCAGTATCTAATCAAACAGGCAGAATAATATCGGTTTGAATAAAGAAATCTAGTCATGGCGTTCCAGCGAGTAAAGTGGGTCCTTGAAAATAATGGGCACTCGTAAAATCCAATGCAACGGGCTAGGCTCGGTTCGACTACAAGGAGCCTCTGAGTGACGGAACCCCATTATCTCGATGCCTACCGATGGAATCTATTTCGTGACATTTCCGCCGTTCACTAACGAACAGTGAAATTCGCATAACCTACTTCGAAATACATCCTACAGGCGTCTGAAAAATCACTGCCAATCGTTTACGTATTTCAAACCCTCCTCCTGGTACTAGAAAGTACTCTCGTACATATTTATAGTCATCCAGTAGCGGAAATAAAACAACATTTGATTCACGCTCATGTTGAAGTTTTTTCGGTTATGCCGCATTGTGAACGAACTACAAATTTACTGAATCAAAAGATAATCGAGTTCCTACTGCAGGCCTGCAGGACCCAGCTTGATACTTTTTGTTTTTGAAGGATACCTCAGGCTGTGATTGACTTAGACTTTTCCAATAAATAAGAAAAAGACCCCTCCGATTTTTGAAATTCATAAATTTTTTCTAAATTATGGCTAAATTTGTCTATTAAATAAACGAGACGAGGGGGCATTCTTGGAAAGCTAATAGACTGCAAAACGCAAACATCGCAGTTGAAACATGTAAAATGAGCGAGTAGGATCTTGAATAAATTTCGTTTTTTTTTTTCTCGAATTGTCGTAATCTTTTCTCGTAATCTTGTTCTTATTAGATGTCTTGGCGCTTGCATAATGGGGGACACCCCCCCCCCTTCCCCCGCATTTCAAAACTTCATGCCAATCACAGCCTGAGATATCCCTCCAACGTAGGCCCTGCAGGTCCTTGATGTACCTATTCGAGATAAAATTTTCGGTTCTTCTCTTTCCTTTTGGTTTATTATCTTCGATAATGAACCATTGGAATCGCCCAAAGAAAAAAATTTTTTAACCCCCCCTCAAAATTTGTTGGTTTACGTTTCAAGATACGTAGATTCAGAAAATCGAATAAAAAAAAAATCCGTCCGTCACCCGTACGCCGTACGCCGTCCGCCGTACGCCGTCCGTGGCACTTTGCCCAGTTAGCGTTGAGCTAAAATTACGAAATTTAGTTTCTGGGTTTGGACCAGCCCCACAATGATCCTCGAAACTTTTCATAACCCTAGGTCAAGGGGAAGGGGTTTAAAACGAACTTTGAAATTTCGACAATGTCATCTCTAAACATTCTCATGTAACGGTGTAATTTTTAGTTCACCTTTGAATGACCTGAAAAATTACGAATCTTTTAAGACCAATTGGATTTTTGTGCGACCAGCTGTTCGTTCACAGTGAGCGCGCAAAGGTTTAGGAAAAACACTAAACTTTCGCGTCGAAAACGGCCGTTATGTGACCCAACCCCCCGACGCCCAGAATAAAACTACCTTTTTTCATCTTCCCGGTAAACTACAGTCTAGAAATTTTAACCGTGAGTCGGGGATAGACCACATTGCAATATTCACCCGGTTTCTCATCTGTAAAATTGTTTAAATAATACCTATTTGTTTAAACAAATTAAATTTTGATGATGAGCTAGATACTTGAAATTTTAAATATAGGTCACAAATGGATCACAATGCAATATTCACTCGGTTTCTTGTCTGTAAAATTGTTTAAATAATACCTATTTGTTTAAACAAATTAAATTTTGATGATGAGCTAGATACTTGAAATTTTAAATATAGGTCAGAAATGGATGACATTTCAATATTCACTCGGTTTGTATGACATGGTATGAGTATGGTAAGGTATATTATTGTATGTATGATTTAGTACAGTATGGTAAGATAGAAAAGAAATTCGTATGGTATGGTATGAGTACGGTGAGAATATGGTATGGTGCCGATTTGCAACACAGTCTGGTATAGACAGAAGGGTGATCTGCACAAGGAAGATAATAAACCGTTGTGTCAAGAATTTGCAGAGTTTTTCTTCTACTCTTCAACTGACACTACAAACGTACTAGTCTTGTGCAAGCTCTGCGGTCAAGGGCTGTCGTCCTTCATCTTTCCACTCAGATTACGCGTCTTCCCAAGTTTTTGGTTTATTATCTTCGATAATGAACCTTTGGAATCGCCCAAGAAAAAAAAAATTAATTATCAATGCAGATCAAGACAGAATGTAAATACCTTATAACTACCGGTATTATATGGTATTAATTACCGGTATTGTACGGTATTATATGGTGAAGAGAAGAGCGATGCCTTGGTGATTACAACTATCTTGAGTGTCGTCCTTTTTATGGACAGGACATATTATGTCCCCTGCGATGCCATATGGTTCGTGTCAAGTCGAACATTTCTGTGTAGATCTCCTCTTCTTTATATTTCAACATTTCTACCACCAACTCATTTACTCAAGACAACTTATACGATATGAACGACCTTTTCATGCTCGGGAGGGGGGGTGGTTCACTTTCGCTCCACCTCCTCACGACTAGTATCACCGCTCTGGCCTTCTTGGAAAATATCTAGTGAATCTTTATTTAGTAGCTGTTGAAAGTATTCTGACCATCATTCCGACCATATCTCAGATATGCTCGGAGGATCACTCAGGAAGTTTCCCACGTTATCCTAACAAAAAGAAGACCTGGGTTTGAAACCCGTTTCCAAACACCGGATTCCCTTACAGAACTCGCGTAGGTTTTCTCGTCTGTCAAATGGTTCCTGCAACTTATCCTGAAAATCGTTTCTTCGCTTTTTCAGAAGATAGCTTTGGCGCGTTCTCGAATTCGTCGATATTTCTCCACCGTTTGGTGGGTTTTGCGGTTCAATTATTTTTTTTATACTAATCTCACTTTTGTATCAAATACTGAATCGATTTGTTCACCGTCCTTTATGACTTCTCGTTTTGGAAGAGAGTTGGGCACGATGAATGCATGAAAGCATGATTTGACGTTATTTGAAATACCCATTCTTGTATATGTTATAGAATGTTTGTTGTGTCACTTGAATACTGAGACCAAGTCATTTTAAGTGATATTTGAGGTTCTCATTCTAAAAGAGCCACAACGTCTACTCCAGGGGTCGTCCTCAGACCATATTTCTTACGGCAATGTTGTCCTGAAGATTTGGAGAAAATATTGAAAGCTGCCACCTACAGAAGCACGTACTTATTTGCAGAAGGCTTGTAAAAATTCATAATTTTTAGCCGAATATTGGTTGATGAAGACACTTAGTGTTGTATTTGACGGATTTTAGATATGAATCTATGTAAGTGTTGATTTTGAATAAGTTGTAAGTGAAGAACGCCGCATATTAATTAAATGCCTATAATTGTTCTAGTTTTATTGAAAATTGAAGCTAACTCGAATAAATAAATTGGTTAAAGAGAATACTGACATGATCAATATAATGATACCAGAAGTTTGCTTGATACAGAAAGGGTGAAGTTGAGGTCGGTGGTTCAGTGATTCCAAAGTGAGTCTAAACTCATGATTACATTGCTAAGACCTCTGTGTTGTGCGTTTGATGTTTTCAGAACGTTAAAACGGAATTACAACTTCAGCTCATTCCTTCTTGATTTTCTAGAAATCTCCTGTTTATTTACAAGAGATTTTTTACATATATTTTGTACTTACCATGTGTTACCTGCGATATTCTAACTGCTACTTGTTTAGTGACGTCAGTTTTTCGGTCTCCACCACCCCCACTACATCCCGATCCAACTCTTCCCTAACCACTGAACTGCTACCTCTTGACCATTAGTACGATCATCTGAATCAACTGAATTCAACAAATTAGTAACATGAGTTTAAAATCTATATCGCTTCCACATCATTACACCATGTAGTGACCAGAGTCAACCTTCCACCCCACAGGACCTCAAGAATATGCTGACACCCTGGGTTTTTTTGTGTATCTCATTGTGTAGGTAGTGTAGTAGTAATGTAGAGGTCCCTTTCCATTGCGAAATCCATTAACTTATGCGTGTTGCAGCTGTTGATCGTAACATAATCCTTGAGCTCTATCAGTTCAGTGCCTCACCACCGTGTCTTTCGAAGGCTACCAGGTCAACTTCATACCTTGTGAGTTCTCTCACAAGGTTCATGCTCGCTCCAAACAGGCTCCTCACACGTTCTCACGATCCCTCAAAGTTTTCGGCGAGATTCCATAACTTCACTCGTTTTCCCACATGGTATTTTAGCCGTTTCAATCAGATGAAATTGATCATTTATTAAACCTACTTGCACGCCTTATTACAAACAGTAAAATATGAGTCTATTGTCTGTTGTGAGAATATGGTGTACCTACTAACAAAGAAAGGACAAAAGTGAGAAACCGAATCGCTGGAGGAAAAATAAAAAAATAAAAATAAATAAATAAAATGATAACAATGATCAGTAACTAGCTTGGTGATAGTCGCGCTAATTTGCAAACTAAATTTAATGCCGACCATTAATTAATTTTTTTACACAAATCGTAAAATATTTATAATTTATTTTCATTATTACGGTTCATGGGGTTTTCGCTTGTGCGTACGAACCAAAAAATGTCTGAAATCACCTTCTGTAGATACAAAAAGTATCTTGAAACAAGAGATTCGTTATCACAAACCCACATGTCGTTGGACTGAGCTGTTCCCCGATGACTATGGTACTGAACTTCTACTGTTCGATTCAAGCTCATTTGATGATATTTTTTTAGTTCAATATTTGGCCAGCTGTTTATGCAACGCTCCAGAGGGTTTTGTCATATACATAATATAAATATTTGCACGCTTGTGGCTGCCTACGGATTTTTCTTGAGCTGTGTCAATACATTATTGAGAAAACTGCTGAATATTATTTCTCTCTCTCTCTTCAAGAATTCCCGTTCAAAGTAATAATTGATTAAATTAACGTGTAGAACTGTAATGGAAAGTAGTAGAGGATTGCTTCCAAGTTGACATCATATATTTTTCAGAATATTATAACCAATATACTGGAGCTTCCTTATCTAATAATTCTGAAAATAATCAAAATTTCTTGATGATTTCTCATAGCCTGTGTCATTCTTCCACGTACTTCATCCCAGTGTCCCAGGCCCCATTCAAAACCGTCGTCAAGTACTTATATTTTGACGTTCCATGACCGAGAGTTCTGAGTTAGAATGCTGCTTAATGAATACCTTTAATTTATTTCATTCACATATAATCTACGGTCACTTGCTTCAGTAGCCGTTACTAAAAGTTTGGTGTTTTCAATCAAACTTACAAATCGCAATGTTTTGGGCGGTCTGCCTCCGGAAGAAACAGAAATACAATAATCTAGATGTTGTAGATAGCCTAGTTCTAGAGGATATTCGAACAGTGAAAATGGCTCTGGGTTTCCAGCTAACGTCAAACGGCGGGGGTTCCATCAATAACAAAAACCGATCACGACACCTGGATTTGCATGCCCACTGTCAAAAAGTTATAATCAAATTAGCAAACCACTTCGAACCAGGTTTCACCGTGACTAATCAGGCTCCAATCAAAAATACGTTGGGAGTCACTCTGGATTGAAATAGTAATACTTCGGTCTTGACATGGATGAATGAAACTGCCTGTTCGGAGGTGGATTGATGTATTCACCTGACGAGAATCTACCGGAGTTTCCCAAGTGGCATGGAAACTTGAAGGAAGTCGTACTGTATACGCCTAATCGAAAAAAGTCAAATCATCGAATCCCGAACACATACATTTATCGAAACCAAACTTTCGGGGTGTGATTTCAGGAGGTGAATGTTTGAAGAATCATCAAATCGAAGTTCAGCCGTAGTTCCACATCTTTTACATCTCACCTACTTGCTACTCGCGAATCTCAACGCGGGAAATTCAATCTTACGTCCCTCAGATATTATTTCCGATACCGGGGAGGCAGATATTTTATAAAACCCTATTCTCACCCTTCTCAGAAGCGAAAATTGTAGGGGGTGGGGGTATGGATTTTGTGCTCTGGATCAACGAATTTATATGCGGCTGACGCTTGGGTTGCCGGAATTTAATAATACACCGTCCACGATTCCTCCTTGTGAAGAGTTTACGAGGTGAAGCCTCAACTACTCGGCTTTCTATAAACACAAGAACCCTCCAACATGGCCTCCTGATGTTCCGCGGACCTGTTATATTATTCCGCAGGAGCATCTGACGTACACCGTGGCTAGTACCAATGGAACATCGTAATATTGTGACTGGGGAAACAACCAAACCACTGAGCACACTGTGACATGCTGGTGAGCATCCTCACATTTACCTGTACATGGAATAATACCTAACTACCTACGTTGGAATCGCAGGAGACCTGCATGGTTAATTATTAACAAACATAAGACGTTTTGACGACGTCACTGGACAACGTCATAATGAGACCCATAACTTCACAGAAACCATGTGTGAGTGACGACTGCTGGCGACTATTGGCAGGCACAGGTTTTATTTTTTTCAATTCTGACTGATTTTGCTCGTTCCGGTTTAGCAGTGCCTGTTTCGATTGCTATTTTTCCGAGTTATGCCATGATTATGATCTATGGTTTTTGGTTTATTATTTTGGGATCGGTTTATGTTTTCACCAAATCTGTAGTTGATCCGACGTTTGTTATCAGAAATCTGTAAGAGTCCCACAGACATTTATTTATTTCAAAGTTTCAATACCTACAAAATATACATATAAATCGCATGAGTTCATCATTATACCTTATTGCGGGGCTATATAGGCAATGCCCGTCACGCCCCGCAAGAGCCATTCTAAGAAAATACCTATCATGCAAACAACACAATATAATATATTATTATATATTGTATATGATATTATATATTATGTTGTTATCAATATAATATACAGAAACATCTCATTCTTAGATTTTTAGATTCCGAGAACATGCATATCATGAGTAGATACTCAGAATGATATTCTCAGCCTCTTTTACCCCTAGCTCAATTAGCCATGAAAAACACAAGGAGACACAAGGAGATTTATAATACAACAGTAGGAAGGACTTTATGAATAGTTGTCTAATCGTGAAAACCTTAAAGTCACTGTACAGACGCACACCAGGATATAATCTAGGTTTTTTTCAGAACAGGTTTCTTATAAACATCATCCTGACTTTCTACCACCGTTAGACTGCCGTTCTAGAACTGCCTAGAACTAGATCAAGCATGACTTTGACCTCGCTCTTTGTTCTTTGAAAATCATTTAAAGTTTTCTTCAATTTCTTTTTGTAGAGTAAATCAAAATTTACTTCTTGATGACCAATCCTTGTTAGCGGAGGTTCCAACTGCGGTATTTGTTCGTCCTGTCGAAAAACCTACTTCAGAGACAACTTCAAAAGCAGGATCGCCTTCGGTGGAACCTGTACCTCATGTTGTCAATGTCGATTTTGATGACACCATCAATAGAAACCGACATTCAAACACAATCAATTACTGTCACTCATAGGAAAGATTTGACCACCACGTCTTCTTTGAAAGAAGAATTGAGAGATTGGGTGGACAGCATGGCATACAATGCAGTGACAGGCCAGTTGCCTAACCTAAGAGAGAGGTTGCCACACGAACACCTACCAATTGATACACGGACTTTACTGAATACACCGAGATCGTTGAATGTTCAATCAATAGAATCTAGAGAAATTTGGGACTGGAGAGTGAGGACGCTCTCCATTACACATTTCTTCATTGAGATCCGAGTTCTCACTGGTGGAGATTATCAGTCCTACGTTACCATAATATGGTAACTTCTAATATAAGTAGTGAAATATATTATATTTCACTACTTATATTAGAAGTTTCTTTAATGGCCCTACAGTTTTTCGTACGCCATGTGCGATTAGCCGACAAGAAGCCGATTTGAGGGGTGGTACCACAGAGCTACGTACTAACACTACATAATTTAGTAAAACAGGAGTGATTTTCCGACTTTAGGCCGGCACGTTTACAGCCTTGTTACATACATCTGTGAGTCACCATGTTAAAATAGAATCCTGTTTTATTACACTTGGGTTACGTGGACTTTATGATGAATATTTGAATAATTTTTCAATTTATTTTACGATTTGAATGCAAAATTAGTAAAAACTGTACACGGAAATAATACATTTCAAAAGAGTCCATGCAAGTAACAAGTAGTCGCACCGTTTTCATATTAGTTGTCAAGTTGACAAATATATTTAAAACGTCTCAGAACAGGGCACTTGTTTTCGAGAGGTAAAATCGAAGATTGCCAGAGGGGGGGGGGGGGTCTATGGGTCCTCTCAATGATACCTATTGGTACCTAAAATAATTATACTATCCACCATCTTTGCGATTTTGCCCAGATTTGACCCATTTGGATGCAGATACGAATGACAACGGCTTCCTACATTTTGTCAATAACCAAATGGGGGCGCTAATGATTGTACTAGTCAGAATGAGGTAGCGAACATGGGTTAACTTTCCCGCGTGGATTTTACTACTAAATGTTGTAGTATAATACTACTACAGATTTTTACACTACTATTGTACTCGTACAACTGTATACTATACTGTATACTTATGTATAGTCATCTCAGGTCGTAGCTGCGACTCTATTCTGATCTGAAGTCGGGCGGTGACGTCATTACGAGCAGAAAATCATTCCCCGAATCAGTCGTGATTCGGTTGTGGAGAGATGGTCAGGACGTCATCACGTGACATTGGGTCGCAACTTCCGACGTTGTACCAACCTATTAGAGCTTCATAGGTATCAAAGATAGGGTTGGGATGTAGCATGTCAAATAATTCGTGATAACTACAACACTCTCTTTGGCACAAAGCATTCGAATACATATTTTGCGTTCATATTTCCAGCCAATAACGGTATTAGTGAACTTCAATAATTTTTGATGTGGTCAACACGAATAGGTAAGCTTATTACAATTTAGCCATCATTGACGGGTTGAAGCACTTTGTTCAAGATGAACTTTGGAACGAGGGGATAATGGCACGATCTCAGTTGAATCCATTAGAGCTATAGAACTATTAAACCCGAGACTGCTTCCCCAAATCCCCCCCCCCCCCCAAACCCGCGCAGCCTGTGCAACCGCGTGTCTGCGTGTGCTGCTGATGTTGCCCAAGCTCTCTGAGGTTCAAACGCTGGATGTTATGCCTTCATCCAGCCCTTCCAACTTCCACGAGTCTATTCACCCCTCTCTTCCCAACTTCATCAAAGTGCCCCCTTACCACTCTGAAACTCATTAGATTACCTAATTAATGTACGAAGTATCTTAGCATAGCTCACAATACTAAATTGCCTGGTTGATAGAAAGTGAAGATGTAAAGTACATTGGAACACACACTTCAAATTTTGAATTCAGAGGAAGGCTGTTCACAGCGGTACCTGCCAGAATTCCTCCCATCACTTCACCCTAAAAAACAGCTCCTCTACGCCGATACGTCTCCCGTGCCTGCTTAGTAAATTCCACCAGTCTCGGGTCCGCCAGTTACAATTCAGTCTGTTCGTTACGATTCGTGACCTTCACCAAATTCATATTTGCTGCAATCTTGATCCAGGATCAGAAATCAACAAGATGACGGGCGACTGCAATCTGCAAATTCTGTTGAATCATGCATCCACCAGTGCGTAGATCTGCTGAAGTCGTCTCTTGTTCTCCTCCTTTCAGATTGTCTCCCGATTTCCGCATTCCCATGCAAGCTGTTGTAGTCGTAGTTTCTCACACATGCTATCAGCCCAACGTTATACTTTTTAAGGAAGTTTTCGACCGTCAATATCGGAACCATTAGTACTGCACCTAAATGTGAAGAATAGTTCTCAGCACAGAGATTGCTCTCTAAAGGTTTAAAAAGTCTTGGGGCGAGCAATAAATGAATTTCTCAATGGGACATAATATGTTTTAAATAGCATAAAAACATAACATAAAATATTATGTTTTAGTATAGATTTGGCCGTACCAACGATTGAGCACAGCAGGTATATAAACCCCATTCATTGATAGATTGATTGTTTGATTTGTATAAATGTAGCATAATATGAGGAGTCATATTGTTAACTAACGGTAAAATCAGAGAGGGGAGCAATTTTCACCAACGTTGGGTTACTTGATCTGTTAACCATCGAAGATTAATTGAGTCAACATAATAGAGGTGGCTATCCTCACTACCCATCGACGATAGGAGATTGCAGTAAATTGAATTGAGTACATAATTGGTTTCCGCTTGCTAATGAAGTGAGCGCTATAAGTTTGGAGTTAACTTCGTTAACTGTAACTGACATTTGGAGGCTGAGGAGGCTATGGAGATCGAGGAAATGAGAGGGGGCTCATTTCATATCTTGATTTTCCAAGTCAGACATCGAGTTGAGATTGATGATATATCTACTACTGCAACTCTCGACATTGAAACAGAGGAATAAATTTTGCGAGGAAAATATAATGTTAACCTTCCTCCCGCAAGGCCGTGTCGTATACAACACGTTCAACCTAATGTGAAGGAGCGCATGCACGCATCACTTCAGGGATGGGCTTAGAGACAAATTACCCTACCAGCCAGTGGCACTGCAACGTCTGGCGAAGTAAATGCACGCTCAGTCTTCTTTCCTTTTTAAAGGAAAAACTTAAAACTGTTAAAAGTTTAAAAGTTAAAACTGTATTCTTTCAAACGTTTCCTGTGTCGTTATCGACACGGCGTTGTGGTACATGTTCTATTTTAATGGGCACTTCACCCGGTGTTACTTCAACTTTTTTTCAGTATCCTGCTTCCTTAATGTGCTGGTTGGCTGCATGATGGCTAAACCATCGAGATTCATCACTGATGAGGAAATTTCTTATGAATTGGAGCGCCAGAATAGATAAGACGAAGATTTGGATGGTGTTTTTTTATTCGTGCAGTGAATGTGATGACGAAATTTTATCTGACCCATTCAATACTGATGATTATTCTGATGTGGAGGATTTTCATGAAACATAGCAGTCTTAACCCGCCTTGTGGAAGGAGGGTTAAGTAATGTATGTGTTACAAGGAGTCTAGATAAATAATATAACCTTTCCGCCAAAAAATCGAAATCTACAACTTTGGATTTCGGATTTCGAAGTGCATGAACAACCAACGACGTGTATTGCTTCAAAAATGCGTTGGAATGGTTTCTTAATTCCTGGCTTCTTCCTGAATTATTTAAATGCTAATGGGATATAAATCATTTATATTTTTACGAGTAAGTTATATATAATCACAGAGCTACTCCCCCCCCCCCCTCCTCTCGCTCGTACATTACTTCATCGTCTGTTCAACAATTGATCGAAATCCGAGAAGCCGTGTTAGCGTGCCTAATTTAAATTGATCACACAATATGTACGGCCCAATAGTTGAATATTCTCCTCGAAATTTCCATGCATCGGAAGGTTAAATTTATTACACACTAAAATCAGCTAGTAAGCTATTATCATATCCATTATGCTATCATATCGATATCACTATTAGTATATCTACGAGTATTCTAACAGCACTCACTAAACCGAAAGGGTAACTATTCCATTGATCCATATTGTATGTTCTTCGATTTTCAATTCAAGACTGAAGAAAAGCACCTTCTAGGCACAAATGTTACCCGAAATATACCAAACGACATTGAAAGTTGACTCCACATTTTATTTTCTTAATTGTATTGACTGGCTCATTTTCATCCAACCCACAATACAAGGTAGCTGAGGACTAGACAGCATCTTTGAAACACATTGATAGTGATTCGAATTTATCATTTCATTTCTCAAGGAATACGTTCTTCGGTAGTAATCGATAATTCTGCAATCGTATTTATGGCAATGGGAGTACTACACTGTCATGGGAATGGAAGGATAGTCAAGCAGGTTTCATCGATTCCGTTTTTTTATCGGAGAGGTGATTGAGGTTGATAGTAAGTCTTTTCAATGTATGTTATGAAAAATTACAAATTCAAAATACTCACCGTTCCATCGCATATGTTTTTCACGTGGCAAGGCAGCAAGACTTTGCTGCCAACCTGGGCTGTGATAACTGTCGAGTTCTTGGTGAGGAACACTACCCCACTTTTTCCTCTGCTGGTCAAGTTATCATTCGAGTGATCCGCTACCTTTTCATCTTCGGTCCATTCATTCGGATCTGTAACAATAAGCCCAGTGGTAAGTTAAAATTGTTAAATATACAGTAACTTGCATTGCACGAAAATACTGACGAAATAAGGACGGAAGTAAAACAAGGGTCCGTTCTCAATTCACGAAAGGAGCTCGTCCCTTTTTTTTCAACGAATTTTGCATTTTCGCTTCGTTTGGAATTCTAAGGCGTCCTTCTTGGCCTCACGAACAAAGTAGTTCAGGTGATGATCATCCATCCTCACCTACAACTAACCAAGACCTAACCGCTGTCCATTGTGTTAGCGTGTTTGTTTAGTTCCACCAACAGTTCCCTGATGGGCCCTTCGAGAATCGAACATCCAAACTCTCATTTATTGGTTCACATTCAATAAATGAAGTTGAGAGTATAGCTATTCATTTTGTCTCTTTCTCCCCCTTAGAAGTTGAGTTTTGAACTACTTCATAGGAACCATCGAACTTTCCAAATCTTTCCAAATACCTACTCCGGATATACAGCATACTGAATACTGATGAACAGAATACGACATATCTATTCACAAACCAATAGGCTTAGATTTCAGTATTTTCCAAAAACTAACAAATTTTCCAAAAAACTAGGGACGTGGTTTTCTCGTTTTCATTTATAATTCACGGAAAAGGAAAAAGATAGTTTTGACAGCACTTGATTGAAGCATTTGGTCCAACATGTGAAAAAAAATTCATACATCGAGTCTTATAGTCGACTTTACTGTGGATGCTAAACTGCTGTGACGGCATTGGGATCGGGCTTGGAGATCCGGAGCCTTTCAGTCATCAAACAATTCGTTTCAATAACCTTCTACATGGGCTCCTTGTCGAAAAGTTGACGGGTCGCCGAAAACACTACTCATTCTACATTCCTGGCTTGGCTGAGCCGCGTTTCCGTGATGATCGCCGCATTAGTATTAATTATACAGAAACCAATGCATCTGTTCTCAGTTCAATGCGACAATCCGTTGGCCGCTGTCCAATGTCCTCGCCTTTATTCAAATGCCGAATCGATGATAGAATATATATCATGTAGTCATGAAGTATGAATGACCTGAAATTTATTATGTATAATAAGGCAATTCAACATGAGCAAAATTTACATTGAAAAATTTTCCCGCAATCTTCGGTCGATTTTAAATTTGAAGACTCCTTGGGAACGTAAAATTAACAATAAATTTGAGGAGCTGACATGGGAATGCACTTAAGTCCAAAAATCTAATTTTTTTTTTCCGTTGAAGTGCAAGTAAGCGGTCAATGGCACGCCAATGGCGTGGGAAGATTAGATTTTTAGATAACCAGAGGATATTTTTTGTTCATCAACTCGACTTTTAAGAAATAACTCGATTCCCCATTTCAACGGGGGAAAAAAATTAGATTTTTGGACTTAAGTGCATTCCCATGTCAGCTCCTCATTTGAGTTTTAAATTTACATTCAAACCCTTTTCAAACTTGATTTTTTGAATTCATTTTGAAATATTTATACTTGATACCTGAAAGAGCCAAGCACTCCACCGTAGAACAAGTCCACAGAGTAACTGATGTGATTGAAGAAGCCCTAGAGCATAGAAAGGTTTGCAGCGCGGTATTTCTCGACGTGTCACAGGCCTTTGATAAAGTTTGACATAAAGGGCTGGTATACAAACTACAAGGCATGCTACCTCAGCAGTACTGCCACATACTCGAATCCTACCTCTCTGGAAGGTATTTCAGAATAAAAGTAGAGGATGAATATTCACAACTCGAGAATATCACAGCAGGCGTACCTCAGGGAAGCGTTTTAGGACCCCTGCTTTATCTATTGTTCACGCAGGATGTGCCAATAACAGGAGAAACAACTGTACCCACGTTCGCAGATGATACTGCAATTTTAGCTGTTGCAGATTCAGTAGAAGAATCGACAGGAAAACTCCAAGAAGCCACCGTTGCTGTACATGAATGGACGAAGAAGTGGCGGATGAAACTCAATGAAACAAAATCAACACATGTCAACTTCACGAATAAAAAGATAACACCAATCCCTCTGGTAATAAATCGGAATACCATACCATATGCAAATTCAGCAAAATACCTGGGCATGACATTAGATGCCAAGTTAAAATGGAAAGAACACGTTAAAAAAAAAAGGAAGAACTATCCATCAAGTTCAGGAAACTTTACTGGCTCATGGGACGATGTTCACAACTCTATATCCACAATAAAGTACTCTTGTACAAGACAATGCTAATGCCCATTTGGACCCATGGCATCCAGCTGTGGGGTTGCACAGCTAAGAAAAATATCAAAATTATACAAACATTTCAGAATAAGGTTCTGAGGAGCATATTAAACGCTCCTTGGTATGTAAGGAATGATAACCTCCACAAAGACCTCCAAGTGGAGGCAGTCACCGATGTCATAAAGAATGGGATATGAGCGCTATGGGATATGAGCGCATGCTTCTTAAACATCCAAATCCGGCTGCTATCCAGCTACTTGACAACTCATAACAAATTCGACGCCTGAAGAGAACCAAGCCCCTGGACCTTCTGTGCTGACAATGAGTGACATGCAGTTTAAGTGCGGTAGAAGTTAATGAGCTCTCACCGCAAAATGTGTTGAAATTTGTGAACTAAATAGCTAGATAGTTACCTGATTTATCAATGTAACTAGTTGTTATATTATCTGAATAAACGCATTAAAAAAAAAAAAAAAAAAAATTAAAAAAAAAACTTGATACATACGAGTATGATATTTTTGCGAAAAACCTGGTTGTAGCATCTTTAAAAAAACCTTTACGAATACGTCAGATTTTTCCAATTTCTAATCGGATGAATAGATCCATCGTAAAATGCGACGTCTAGATGATCGGAGGCGCCGCCGCGCCTACTCCTCCAATGGCCGATTTCAGGATTTCTGAGTTCGTCCCTCATCTCCGTAACAAAGGCCACTAAAAATTATTAGCTAAATTCAGATTATTATTTACCGAGCAGTGGTCGTATATTATTGCTAGCAAAATATATGTATGTATATAAGTGATGTAATAATAAAACTGCATATTGTAGGAATATAGTGACTTCAGGAATATACAAGAGTGCATCATCGTGATGACCATTATTATTATGACTGTTGCGAATTATTGTTGATACCTACTAATTTGAAGTATGTAGGTACTCGAATGGTAGGTACCTGAAAAGTAGATTTGAGTTTTGTAGTTGAATTCAAATTTTTTTTCAAAATACATTTTTACAATTCATTTAAAAATAACTATCTTTACATATCTACCATTTCTAGGGCTTTAATAATAGGTAATTGAAATAAAATACGGGAAGGATTAACATAAAATGTAAATACTCGTAACACGTGGCGTGTCCAGAAAGTAAGTGTACTGAGGCACTCACAACCGTAGGGAATATTTTTTACTGTGTTGCCTACACTGCCGACGACCAGAACAAGTTCTGTATGTTGAAAACTGTGGACGCATGAATTTTTCTTGTTAAACATGTTGATCGCGTCTGCCGCCAAGTGCAAAATCCGCGTCGTAATCCGTTACCTTGTTGCAAAGAAAAATAAATCCAAATGAGATTTTCAATGAGAAAAATTTTACCAAGTACCAGGTGGGGTCTCTGGCGACCCCACTAATTTATTCCTTAATTGTTGTTATTAAATGCATTTTTTGAATTAAAATTATTAGGATGAGGCCAAGGACATACGAAGTATTTACTTGAGGCCAAACTTTTTAGTAGGCTGATCTTAAGATAGTTTTTGTTAATAAATGCAATAAATGCATGCATTGAATAGAAGGAAAACAAGTTCAATACCTTTTTAGATATTTTAAAACTGAATTCATTAAAAATCTACTCTTAAGTTTCATGAGGAAATAATTTGGTGTTCGGAGAGTGTTTCTAACACATACAGAAACTAACTGACAATTTTAACACCAAACTGCCAACACATCCCAACCCTACACTCAACAATTTGAACACACTCACGAAACCCAAATGGGGGACTCGATCGCGGAGGAGGCGGACTTGAAGCAATGTCATGAAGCAATTGTTGGACTCATTTGGATGGAATGTTTTGAACCATCCGCCGTATTCCCCCGACCTGGAGTCTTCAGATTACCATTTGTTCACTTCCCTGAAGAAGCACATGGGTGGAAAAACGTTTTGAACTGATGATGAGGTGAAGGGGGCGGACGGCAAGGGATGTGACGGCAGAGTTCTCCGAGTAGAAAAATGTAGAAAAATAGTACAAAAATACGTATGTATATTACATAATACATGATGTATGTTAGTGTAACCACGTTTTTTTTTTTTTTTTTTTTTTTTTTTTTTTTTAAGATTTTTTTTTAAACCTACAAGAATTGAGTACACTTACTTACTTTCTGGACATGCCTCGTAGGAAAATGTCCGCGAAATTGCAGGAAATTTGAAACTAAAATTAAGGAATGATCCGACCTTAGATGCGTTGTACGGATGATGTTGATGTATTCTTTCAGATCGACGGTTTCAGTGTCTCCTAAAATCCGACTTACGGCCAACCAAAGGCGGATGAACGTTCCGTGAAAATTCCGACTTCGGGCCAACGAATGGCGAAAGTACTATTCGAGTGAATTCGGACTTGTTACCACTGAATGGCGGAGGTGAATGGTTCTTGATTTGATCGAAATCCGTCCCGTATGTTCTCGCGCTAAAAATTGACGAAATTAAAACCAATTGAGAAGGATTTGGCTACTGAAGTTGCTGGGCAGATTTTCTCCTCGTTGCTTTATAGAAAGCTCGGAGGAGAAAAGCCACTTCTCCGATTGCCCCCTTTGGACCAAACGTTGACGAAAACATGATCTTGAGGCCATTACCTTCGACAATGAACCATTAGAGGAAACCAAAAAACACCATGCGAGTTTATGTTTCAAGAAACGTAGAATCAGAAAATTGTATTCCTTCCGAGCGCCATCCAGTTAACATGGAACGAGCACTCTACATTTGAGCGCATTACTCCAGTTGTGTCTATAGATGTGTGATTCACACGGATATTGTATACAGAACAGAGTTCTTGGGAGAAGGGTGATCTATACATAAGATACCTTTGTGGAAATTTTTGCAGCTTTTTCACCCATGACTTGACTTTTCCGTTGAACAGAAGCTTGTGGTGCTTAAACTTGCCGATACCGTTGTTGGGTAACAGCGTTTCCGTTTTCATTTGTTTCATTTGTTTTCCATATTTATTTAATATAAATGAACATGTTTGACATCTTATCCTCCATGTCACAATCCAAAGTAACATCCCCCTTCCCCGCTCACTCAAGGCAAGCTTAGGCGTTGTGAAGGGAGTCAAACGCTCAATCCTCCTGATACTTAACGTTACAAGCCATGAACATACGAATACTTAATAATCTATTCCCATACACGAGAGTAGAAAAATAAATAAAACATTCCTGAATGATCTTATTAATACATAATATAACATAACATAATGATACAGAATATTATTCTCTTAAATCATCTCCATTCGAGCTAAGCCTCAATACTATCAACGACCTCGTCCTTCCCGTCAATCCACTTCTTGGAATTATTTTCATTAACAGTTTATAATATCATAGGAAATTAATTTGGTGTTCTGAAGCTCAGTTGTTATGTTATTAATATACCAAATACCTATATATCGATTATTGAAAAAAAGTATTGAAACCTCCAGATGGACAAGATGGAATATTGTGCTGCAAGCAGGCATCTTGGAGATATTTGGCCATATAGTCGTTTTAACAGCGAAAAAACTGATCCGCTGTATCGATTGATGGGGCGAGTGGGATTAATCAAATTTTTATCAATCACATAAGATGTATTAATAAGCAAAACTTGCATACATTCTTTCAAACTGTAATGATGTATGTGGTAAACTAGCCACCCATACAGCTTAGTTTACCGCCTCCTCACACGAAAGTAGAGAGGAGTGTGACGGTAAACCTCGAGGGTCCCCTCTAGAAGGAACTTTATGGCCCAGCTTGGAAGGGATAACAGTCCATTTCAGTGGAGCCGTCCCAACCTCAAGTGGTTCTATCAAAAGCTCGGTAACCGTCACAAAACCTCAGAATGAGAGACTATTTGTGTTTGCAATCGAGCTCCGTACCGTTTCACTAGTACAAAACTATAATACATTAAGAGGGACCCTTTCCACCGTCTGAAGAAATACAGAGTGGGGAATTATTTCCAAATCACATTCGTTTTACTATGATTGGCTCATCAGGGCCAGAATAACTTGATTTGGAGTGGGGTTCGTTAATGAAATACCTTTTTACTTCTGTTTTGTCGTTTTTAATGATTCATTAGTTTTTAACAGAATTGAATTATAGTTTGAAACCGCATTGAATTTTTAAAATAATACAATAAAGTCCCCCGGGCCTACAGGATCGATCGAGCTGTGGCACTCCATCAACGAATATCGAAACAAAATTATCGAAAGAACTGGAACCAAATAATGTCCGGAGGACAACCAGCCACTCTTCAACAGCGAATCCTACAACAAGTCGATATCATTCGATGACCCGTTAAAACTAACTAACAACCACAGAAAAGGAAACCTCAATCAAATGAAGCCCAGCCCAATTCATGGGGTCCGCGAAATTCCCACTGATATTGAAACGGGACATCAGAAGAAGAAAAACAATTATCATAATAATTAAGAATGAATTATAATAATGAATTAATAATGAATTATTCACAAACATAGTTCCTGATCCTTGCCCTTCTAGTCTCAATTCTAACACAAACTTGAACCACTGAAGCATGAAAAGAACAAATAAGCAACCTGAATGGTACATCGATTATGTGGAGAATAAGAAACACATTGCGTGTAGGAATGTAGAAAACATGAACAACTATTTCGGTCAAGGGTGGAACCAATAAAATAATAAAGATTTATGTCACAGCCTCTTATTGTGTTCACATTGTTCTCGGGTACACAATAAATACGACATACCCAAACTACCGTTGTGTCGTGGTTTACATTTAACCGGAGTAAGTGCGACAAACGTATGAAAATACAGAAAGATGAGCAGTTGTTGTGTTTATAGCCGTTATATACGCAAGGTTTCTCCCTTTTCGGAGCTTAAGACACCGGAACAGAACTTTGGCCTCCAACTTTGGTTGAACGAAGTAAGAAGTAGCAACTTTGTAATTGTGAAGTTACCCAGCTTCCATCATGCACCAGCTTCTCAACAACAGGTGTACACTCAGGGATATCACATCTTTTTGTTGTCGAAGTTGAAACGATCTGTAGAGGCAATATGCAAGAATAAATTAAACAAATGAATAAAATTATACATTAATTATTAATGATTTAATAATAAATTTATGAATTATTTTATGTTTAATAATGAAGTTATAAATTGATAAAATAAATTAATTAAACAAGATTAAAGGAGAGGCTATCGCCTTGCCTAACTGAATATGAAGAAGAACATACTAAGGCTGAAAAACTGGGTTTTTGATGTTATGTAACTCGGTTCCCATCATTAGACCTAGCCACTTGATATCAAGTTGAAATAAAGCTCTGTGCAAAATTTCAAGTCAGTCGGTGAAGGTGGGGAGGCTGTAGCCTTGACGTCTGAATAAGAAGAAGGAGGAGGAGAAGGAGAAGAACAAGATAAGAGCGAAAAACTATAAATCTTTTGAAAGGTGAATATTCGTCTCGGCTTTCTCCCAGTGGTACCTATTTCATCATACATGGGAACTTACACCACGTGGTGATATTTTCACGAGCAAGTACTTAAATCGAGAATATATTCCCGTTTTGCAGTCAATCTCTCCGGAATCGTCGTGGACAAGAGAAATCTGCGATCACCGAAATTGCGAGTACTGCAAACATCTTCGCACTACCATACCACTTCGCCAATCCCTCAACCGGTATGTTCCACGACTTTGCCAAAAGTTCAACGGAGATATTCGATGTGACGTGACGTTATCTATACTCGTATATAATAAAATCGTGTCTGTCTGTCTGTTTGTCTCATCATCAATTGAGAACGGCTGAACGTAGAAAGTTGCGGCTGGTACCATTTGACGCAGAATTTATCTGGGAAGGTTTATGAAAAATCCGCGTTTAAATCTGTCCATCCGTTGAAACGCTATGAATGAAATACTACTAAAAACCGTGTTATAATCACTTCTATGAGGACGTTTATGCTTATAACTTTTGAACGGTTGAACGTAAATTCGATTGTAAGTAGTCTCTAGATTCAGTTCGACGAGTACTTTCAAGTGGTACGCCAATCAGGATGTTAGTGGGAGGGGGGGGGGGGTGCAGGTTGTGAGAGGGGGGGGGGGGGGTCTACAGGCATTCAAAACTACTTGACCAGTTAGAGTGCAACTTTGGGAATTCGTTGTGTGAACATTGAGGAATAGTTCTAAACAGGTAGGGTGGGTCAATAGTATGAGGGGGGGGGGGGATTAAAAGCAGTTAGGGTAGGGGGAGGGGGTATCACCGGGATTTCAAAACTACTTGACCGATCTGAATGAAACTTCGGGAATATGTTGAGTGAACATTGGGGAAGGTTTCTGACCAGTTGAGGAGGGGGAATACGGGTGTCTGTTCTACCGTTGCGAAGGTACACAGCTAGTATTATAATATTTTGTTCGTTACAGTTTCAAGTCACGGATTGGGACTTACCCAGAAAGCATTTACTGGCGACTTCCGATCATCGCCTTGTACCACGTCTTCCAGTCTACGATTCGATCCCTTTTGGAAAGTCCCTTTTCCTTTCCAGTTACCACAGTACACCGTCAATTTTTCTAGCGTACCGATTAATTTATTTGTGCGCAAATCAGATCTCTTGCCTAGTCATACTTTTATTTTTCGACTAAGAAATTTCATTTAATCATCTCAGAGCATTAATTTTATTTTATTGGCCGATTTCCACATGAGTTTCGTTATTAAATTTATTTTCAATTTAGAAGCATATTTGAGTTATTGATTTCCTTCCCTTATCTCCTTCAGAATAATTGTGGGTTATTTTAATTCTTCCTTATTTGCCTTCGGGTTCATCTCCACTTTTCTTTTTTCTTTTGCTTTATTATCTTCTGGTGTAGTTTTTAGTTCACAGTTAGAGTTTATTGTTTAGAATTTTTTGAGACAGATACTAATGATTAATACCTCACAATAAATTATTATAATTTTCACTAGGTACTTGATAAAATTATTAATAATTAGTGATAATTCATAATGCTAATTAATCTAACATTTAGGATCTAGAAATTTAGATGTACAAAGAAGATAATGAACCGTTGTGTCAAGAATTTAAGTAAAAAGGAAACAGTGAGGGTGAAAAACAGGGTTTTTTAAATACTGATATACAGTTGACATATACAGTATAGTATACGGTAGGTACAACGTAATTGCATCTAAAGGCAGCCCCGGAGGGTATCGATGCAAACGCCCGGGGATTGTGCCAGAGCTCCGAAAAGAGACAGAAGCCCGACTGAAATTGAGATTTTGCCGACACCCAAGAAGAATAGAAAGTATTCCGCCTTCCGGTGCCTTCCGGTGCCTTCACTCTGGCCGAACTGAAGCAATGTATTGCGGAAGTAATAGACGAGAAGGGGGTCTCGACAAAAGCAGATCTGTCAGAACTCGCTTCCGGTTTAAGTGCAGAGATTTTGACTCTCAAAGAGGAGAATAAACAGTTGAAGTCAACTGTATCAACTCGTGGACTCTTTGGATGACCAGAGTAGAAAGAATAATCTCCTGTTCGGCGGAATAGTTTCTGAGGGTACCGACTATATAGGCACCATAGAGCGGTTTCTAGGGTCAGCTCTGGGATTTGATGTGAAACCAATGATTAGTAGAGCATACCCCATAGGAAACCGCAATATGACTATGAAATTGTTAGTGGCCGAATTCGTGCGCCAGGAAGATGTTTTCCAAATATTGAGCAAAACCAGGGTAATTTCTAGGAGGGCGAGGGATCGAAAATCTAAGCTTTCAGCGACAAAAAAAGCCATAAGTCAAAGAAATCCGCAAGTAAGGACCTCATGGAAAGGTAATGCTTTGTTTGTAGGAAATGATTTGTATCAGACGGTCTGGAACATTTGAAGAGGGTGTATCAGGTGGAGCTACCCCGGGACATGGATCGTCACGAAGACTATCAGGAGGCATGACGTCATGAGAGGAGCTCACTCCCGGAAATTGCGTTTGAGGAAGAACAAAATTTGAGTATCTTGTCATACAATATATGTGGACTGCAAGGTAAACTTCCAGAAGCTAATTTCAAAAATTTTATGTACACACATGATATTTTTTTGTTGTATGAAACATTCTTAATAGACATTAACATAGGCACTGTTGAAGAATATGTATGTTTTTGGAGAATATGTACTATATTGGAAGGCTGCCTGTAGGCAATGTAGACTCGGTAGACCGAGTGGTGGGAGTCTTTTTGGAATCAGGAGGAAAATTTATGGGAAATTAGCGAATTTTTCAAATATTTTAGGTCAAAGTGTTCTCGAATTGAAAACCCACGGCGAACTAATTTTTCTAATGCGTATGTATATCAATTGTAATAATTGGGAGGAAGATTTTGAAGCCATGAAGGAAGCATTGGAGAGTAATATGGATAGATTATGGATATGCATTGGGGATGCGAATTCTAGAGTAGGGACTATGCAAACGCTACCAGATGGTGCTTTTGATGATTCTGGCCGGGTGAGGCTTTGCAGGGCATCAAATGATTGTACGGTGGATTCGAGAGGGATGAAATGTATTAAAACTGCTGATGATCTTGGTATGGTGGTGTTAAACGGTAGAGTTTGGGGTGATCAGGATGGAAATTTGACCTTCATGAAGGCAAGGGGAGCGTCGGTAATAGATTTGGCTTTGGTTTCAGGAGAGGTTTTGGGCCTCTTGAGAGATTTTAGGGTGGATTCTGAAATTTTTTCGGATCACCTACCCATTGTGCTAACGCTTTCATGTGAGTTGCGGTCCAAAAGCGTTGGGGTTACACCTCTCCTGCCTGGGTTGAGCTGGGAGAAGCAAATTCCACGGAGGTATTCTTCTAAGATTATAGAGGCCTTTGGGCACCTTAACGATAATTATTGTACTTCAGGAGAGATGAATTACGAAGAGGGTTTGAGCATAATAAAGGAATCGGCGAGTGGAACGAAACCCCAAGAGAAAAATAATGGGCCGAGTTTCAAGAAGCCATGGTTTAATTTTTCTTGTTATAATCAACGAAAAGAATCTATGAGACTTTTGAATATCTGTAGAGACCATTGTAACCCAGAAAATAAAGAGAAATACCGGAAAACTAATGAAGAGTATAAACGGCTTTGTAAGGAGAGCGAGCGATTGTATTACGTGAGTATAGATGAAGAGTTGGGTCAACTGAACGATGCTCAGAGTTTCTGGAAATTGGTCAACAAGGTTAGGAGAAAAAGTACTTTTCGGGCTCCACAAATGGAGGTGGACATTTTGGTATCGTACTTCCGGGACATGCTGAACCCCATGTCTGCGGGTGGTCGGATTAGTTATGCGGAGCCCTTAATCTCGGATGGGGAGTTGGACAGGGATTTTTCAATTTTTCAAAGGCCATGATCAAAAAGCTCAAGGTAAAAAAGGCGCCAGGGCCGGATAGGGTAACCAATGAATTTTTCATTAATGCGCCGGACGTTCTCTTGCATAAACTTTTGATTAGTTACAATAAAATGTATGCGGAGGGAAGGGCTCCTCTATCAGGGAGGCGATACTGTTTCCCCTCCATAAAAAGGGGCAAATAACTGACCCTGCAAGTTTTCGTGGTATTGCCTTTATGAATTCGGGTGCCAAAATTCTCACCGGGATGATGCTCGAACGTCTGACGAAGTGGGTAAGTGAACGAAAGATCATACATGAGGCTCAGGCCGGATTCCGACCGGGATACTCCACAATTGATAATCTGTTCACTCTGTTCAGTTTAATAAGTTTAAGACGAAATCTGAATAAGAAAACATATATTTTTTACATCGAATTGAAAGCTGCATTTGATAGGATTGATAGAAACGCACTGTTTTATAAGCAGAGTGGGTACGGCGTTTCTACAAAGTTTGCCAAGCTAGTAAGGAGCTTTTATGAGGGAACAAGGATGGGAATATGGACAGAAGCGGGTCTCTCTGAATACTTTGCCACCCATACAGGAGGTAAACAGGGATGTTTGATGTCTCCTATGTTGTTTTCACTGTTCCTAAACGACCTGCCTGATGTGTTGAGTGGGGGTGTTAGGGTGGGTGAGACCAAAATCAAGTGTCTTATGTATGCGGAAGATGTAGTTATTATTGCTGAAAGCGCGACGTCTATGAAATTGATGATACGGGAGTTGGAGGAGTACCTGGACACGTGGAATTTAGTATTGAGTAGGGAAAATCTATGGTAATGATTTGTGGTGGGCATGGGGGTAGGCGGGCGAAGGATGAGAAGTTTTTTCTATAAGGGAGAGCCACTAACTATAACCAACCAGTACAAATATTTGGGTGTAATAGTGACACCATATTTGGATTCAGGAAGGAATCATAAACAGAAGGTGGACCAGGCCAAGTTTGGACTCAACAGCGTCTGGGGGGAACTAATTAGGAGAAGAAATGTATCCTTTGAAGTAAAGCACAGAGTTTTCCTGGCCACTGCTCGCTCGCTGATAGGATATGCTGTACAGGTTTGGGGATGGGAAAGTTTCGAACACCCCAAAAAACCCCGAATTACATTCTTTACGCAGAGAGCGGAGTTGAGCCACTCGAGTTTTATTTCAGGAAGTTGCAGATGGACTATGTGGCTGGGGCCTTGAATCTCCCACAACATAGGTATGCGCGAATATTAGCTCAGGAAGTAGTGAGGGCGGGAGTTTTCTGGTTTCAGGGATACCGAGCTTTGGCGTTGAAGATGGGATATACTTTTGATTCTGAACTGGGCCAGGGGAGTGATTGGAGGTCTGAACTTCAGTCTCTTAGGGATAAATTAAGAGAGAGTTGGAGGAGCGAATTGGACCGGTCGGTGAGCGAATCTCTGCACCACACAATATATGCAAAGCTGGATAGAACATGGGAGGGGGTAGAAAATATCTGTCGGGGCCGTCACTGTATGCCACACGGATTGTGTTTAGGGCAAGAGCAGAGATGATCGAAGTAAATTACAGATTGTGGAGGGAAGGGATGGCAAACTTATGCTCATAATGCAACCTGAGGGAAATAGAGACCCCCTTTCATTTTTTGGCAATCTGTCCGGTACTAACGGAGTTTAGATTAGCCTACCTCAAAAGAGCTAGATTGTCGTTGGAAGACGTGATTAACATACTCAACGGAGATGAGTTGTTGCCAGGTTTGGTGCACTGTATGAGAAAGGCTGGGAATTATAGAAAATTTCTAGTGAATGAATTCAATTATTCCGATGACTAGGAAAAAAAATAATAATAAATAAATGTTTAAAAGGGTAATAGTAATGATAATAATAATTATATTAGTGGATTACTCATATTCCAAAAAATTGCAAAGAACGCAACAGACATAATTGTTATGAGATACTAGAGATGTGATTAAATTAGAATAGACACGGGCTTTGCACGTTTCGTGCTACGGAAATGAAGGTAATTTCGTATGTTTGTTGGTAGGTACTTCTTTTATAGAAAAATTATTACCGACGTAGTATTAAAAACCCCAGAATTATATCGTATTAATTAATCATAATTAATAATAATTATTATTAATAATAAATACGAATTAATAATACCTAACAATAAATTATAATAATTTTCACTAGGTACTTGATAAAATTGTTAATAATTAGTGATAATTCATAATAATAATTAATCTAACATTTAGGATCTAGAAATTTAGACCTAGTGATCTAGACAGAAGGGTGATCTGTACAAAGAAGATAATGAACCGTTGTGACAAGAATTTGCAGAGTTTTTTATCGTCAAATGATCCTATACGAATATTTCGCTCTCAGTAATATTCAAAGGAAAGACATTCCTAACCAATAGAAAAGAGACTCAAAACCATGGATAATAATACACTCACTCAGGATCCTACAAAAGCGGGAGAAGGAGCGAGTAAAATGGTATTACGAGGAAACGAAAGAAGAGGATTACTATGAATTCTCGTAATCCATCTTCGACTTCTGGAGTGAATGCTACCTCAAATCGATACTTTCGGAGAACAGGTGGTTTGTCTCGTCTATGAAGATCACAGGTGAAATTCACACAAGTATAAACATGTGAAAGCCAGCCCAAATAAGATAAACAAAATGAAGTGAGGTTCGATTTGAGAAAAAAATGCTCTTTCCTAGGAAAAATGTTTGATGTACTCTTGATGAATTTTGACTTGAAATTTTGACTTTTATCAATTGAATAAATAAGATTGGTAGAGCAACTAATGTCCTCACGAATATCATAGGAATATGGTGAAGAACGCTAAGTCACAGGTCAGTTTTAATAACCCGCGGAAAAATTAGGCGACGGTAAATTGGGGCTACTGGGACCAAAAAAGGAGTCCTGGAATGGGGTGAATAGGGGTACATTGCCCCACACAACAGTGGTCGTTTTAGCAAATTTTTGGAGAAAAGGAAGCTATTGTTCTCGGCTCAAAACTTTTGAAACTCGAATTTCCGAAAACATTTTATACCAAAATCCGTTCCAGACCATCCTAAATTCACTGCCAAAATACTCGAAAAATCTTGATAGAATTGAGCTAAAAAGTTAAAATTTGCACAGAAAATCTTTCTCGGCAATCGTAAGGCTAAGTTTGTGGATGAGCAGAATCAAGCCACTCTATAGGGGGGGTTTTGAGTAGCGCTTTGAAGATGAAGAAACGTGGTTGTTACTGGAGATGTTCTTCACGGTTCATCTGCTCTAATCTGATAGTCGAATAAGATATCGCAATTCTGACTTCACTATCTTATTCAGCGTTGAAAAATCTATAAATTGAGGTGTTTTTCGGCCCAAAAAGGAGACAAACGTTTTACATGAAACCAGTTATTTCTTCAAAAATTCGCTCTTATAGCCATACTGCATGACTGTGGATTTTTACTTTTTCAAGTGTCCAAGACCTCTTCATGCAGGTTGAAAGACCCAACACAGTCAGCTCTACTCCGGAATTACCCCGTTCCTTTCACTCGAAGTTTGATTTTACACTGTTGAACAAGGACAAAAGGTTAATCGTTCCTACTCCAGATAAATACAGACTATATAAATTGAATATAGTGGAAGTAACATTAAATAAGGCATGTAAAATAAATTGCGTAACATGATATATTAGCATATATAAGTTTATTTTTTCTGCTTTATTCTGGTGGTATTGTTGTATGCGTATTTGCAAAAGGTTGGGAAGAAATCGTTACTATCAAATACAGAATAAACTGAAGAAATCGGAAGAAGGGTTGGTTCAATAAATTGACTTTGGCTAATGCATAATACATGAAACTGGCTCTGCTCTCCGCCGGAATATGAGGGTCTTCTGGGGATATTCTCGTCTGGAACGTTAACCAAGTTCATCCGTCCACTTGGCACTACACAGGAGTGACGTTTCTGGCGGCTTATTTGTATCTATCAATTTCAATGTAGGTACTCCACCACATTAGGTAACAGCAGTTGTACAGTCTCACCTTGAATCCAGCAACAATTTTTCCCGTTATCTAATTGGAGGTTCGGATTCTCGATAATATGATACAGTCTCCCCCATCCACCAAATTTACGAGCTCCTAGTTGCCGAGAAGGTGCTGTTTTAACTAGAACAGCAAACATTCTATCATCGTCGAACAGACAGATATGTCACTTTACTGCTATCCGGATGTTTTACGCGACTGTCTGAACCCATAGCTCTAATTATCTAGCCAAGCAGGTTTAGGTTAGTTAGGTTTAGGTTAGCCAAGCAGGGCAATGTCAGCTGATCTCACCCTCATGTTCTCCTTGCACTGCCCTCAACTTGCTTTCTCCATTTTCCGTGATTTCTTACCTCGGCGTAGTGCGCCCAATACAATCCAACTCGAATCGGTATTTGAAAATGGTTGAGCAAATCATCACCCGGAGTTAAAATTTCGTGAAATTATCGCTTATTTGTCAATAATTCAGTTTATGTCATGGCTGGAAACTGATTTCAAATTCATTTTCACTACCGTCCACCCATTTAAAGGTTAGACGCCGTGCTAATGGAGTTGGCCTTCAGGTATATATTAATAAAGCTCATCCCAAAATGTCACTCGACAGCATTGTCCGTTTTCACGCGGATCCATCAATAACTCTTCTCGAACAAAACAGAACTACCCTCTATTGATTATAAAGGCCTTTTACGTGATCATCCTGTATCACCGACCCAAAACACCCTGATACCGCAGCCTGTTCAAGGAATTAAGGGCTATAATGGAGTTTGAAAGAGTTACTTGGGCCTGGGTGTGTTGATTATTACGAGCGTGTCGCAATAGCAGTTTGATCTCTTCACAGTTGTTAGCTCTCCTGTTCGTGCTCGCTGTTAATGTTCTCGTGTAACATTGAAATACTGACTACTGGGGCGCATTGCGGTTGAGACTGTCAGTTGATTTTCCATGTTATGAATAAATCATGACATGAATGTTACACGTTTCAGGGAAGAGAAGTACATGTTGGAAGGCCCAAACGGGTGCTTATTAAATGTTGACTTAAACTTTTCAACCTGAAAACTGTAAATGAATTATTGGATTAGTGTGTTGTAGATGGAAGTTTTTAATTTGATCATATGACTACAGGGATCTTATTTTCAGGTTCAGATTGTACTATGTTGATTTTGTTGTTAACTGGTTTACGGCTTCGTATGCATAGGTTCTGATTCCGATTGATAATTTTAGTATGATTAGGATAAAACTGATAAAACGATGTATTACACTATGATAGCCTGTTAACCCTTACACTCTCGGCAATAAAGGTCCTCATGGGAGGGAGTCTCTAAAGGTATACCGTCCTCTCTACTATGCGCGAGGAGGCACTAAAGTATATGGGCGGTGAACTAAAGTACAGGGGTGGTTAGTATACCAATCAGTGTTCAGATTTTGTATTAACTTACCCATCCAAGTTGTTCACCTCTTTTCCTCATTGACAACATTGTGACCAATCTTTCAATTATCCATCAGATAATAATTATTGAAATTGATGATCATCAGTGATGAAAATCTTTGCATAAAAGCGGAGAACAAGAAAAGGGTCAGTCTAATGGGAAAACTTTTCTTTCTATAGTTGTTGATATATTGGAATAAATAAGGTTTTTTCTACGCATTGTTACCACACATTCCAATCACCTGATTTTGTACATATCACCTTTTACAGACGGAATGATATTTGTCTTCTCGGAAGTCGATGATGGATTATAAATCCTTTCACATGTTGCTTTGGCCGAAAGACTGAAGCGTTTCGTGGGTCTCGTTTATTTTATAGCTCAATGCAGAGGTGATTGTTTGGGTCAGAGAGGAACTAACCGTCTCTCCACCCTTTAAGTGCTTCACCTTTCCCTTGAAGGAAAGGTATAAATATTTTTGGGCTCTGAGAAGAAGGGTGGCGGCCATAATTTTGATTTAAAGAGTTTGCTCCGGGGTAGATAGTCGCTTCCTGGCCCGGTAATATATCCGTTCAAAGTATGCGGGATCACGGCCTTTACCTCATTTTCCAGGATTTTCTCCTTCCTCTTAAGAGTTCTATCATATTAATGGAATCACTGGACTGTTACTTTTTTCCTTAGTCATTTGAGGAATGAAACACTCCAGGTAAATGTTCTAATCCACAGTTCTATGCAAATGAACAAAAAAAATCTATTCGAGTTATTAAAAAAAAAAAAAAAAAAAAAAAAAGTCATATAGGTACAAAGAAGCAAGTCCTGATGAGTGCAACTGAACAACTATTCCACTAATTCCATTTAGCTAAAATAAAATCTTCGGCTAATATGCACATAGCTTTTTGTATCAATACAACTGTCGCAATGTCGTTAATGGGCGCCATCCAAAGACAATAAACCCAATTGCAAAAATGCCATCGAAGGCAGTTGCAATCAGAATCACTGAATCATTTGAATTTGCAAAGGCTAATTTTGCTCCGTTGATTCAAGGGACTATCTGGCGTCCAATCGGCATCACTCATATTATTATTTCATTGAAATTAAATGAAGAGAATGTAAAGATATTAATTTTTGCGCATAGACGAAATCCCAGGACGGAACCGCACTCACATTTCAGCTTATTATATTACCATTCATTCAAATTGATCCGAGCGATGAAATGATTTTCGGACCAATGTAGAAAAACGCACCAGTTCATAATACCTAAATTGCTATCCAGATGGTATAACACGGGAAACTCGAATGAACATTTCGATTTAGAATTGATCCTACTTCCTTAGTTTCTCGACCCTGAGACCTGAGACATTATTGCTGACGATCGTTAGCAATAATGTCTCAGGTCTCAGGGTTGAATGTAAAAAATTGAGTTTTGAAATGCTAGCTCACGCCTTTTCAGCAATGTTCTGCGTAAGTAATGAACCAGCACTCAAATTAAACTGCTCCTATCAACTCTTTGGGCATGCGATACGAAATGTAATAATACCGAAATTTTCCCCCGCTTACGCTTTTGGCTGATGTTGGTTTCTGAGTCTCGCTCTGTTGCGTCCTAACGTACGGTAAAAAATTATATGGGTCTAAATGCTGCAGATTTAGAATGTATAGTAAATATGCGTCCTCACAATGCGCTGTGGACGTACTCATTGGCTTCCGTTCGGGGCCAAATGGCGTATCGATTTAACCCTTGATGTGGCGGTGCTTCTTGAGTCTAGTACAGGTTGGTTTCTCAGTGCTTTTGTTAATGTATTGATGATTAGTCAAATTCAGACGTCAAATGATGTTCTTGCGTTGTAGATCCAGTGGTGCACACGCTCGTTCTTCATCGTAATTTTTTGAGAAAGAATGTTCCGTAGCACCAAAGAATTGCTCAGTTCCCTTAGCTGACATTGGTGGTCTTAATCGTTATACGAACTTCATCTATCCAGATTATAGCTTATAAAATACCAATCGCTTCACGTATTTCATACATTTCTAAAAAGCAGATGAAACTGCGATATCCGAGTGCATGTGTAGAACGGTTGCAAATGTTTGAGTTGAGATTCTTGAGTTCACCCAAAGTTTCCGGTTTACCACAAAAATGACCACCCTTGCCATCGTTACTTACAATCAGATCCCACAATCCTGGTTATGCTCGAAACGGTTTGCCATATGATAAGCAGACAATTTATAATGAAATAATTGTCAGAGCTTATTAGATTATAATGTATGACACATTATGTATGACACTAAAATAAAATATGTAAAATTTCTCCAATGAAGAACACGATGTCCATGGAGAACATCTCAAGTGTCAACCACGTTTCTTCATCTTCAAAGTGCTTCAGTTTGAGAACGGAATCGGATATCGCAATTCTGATTTTAACCATCGTGTTTAGCGTAATGAAAACCTTTAAAATGAGGTATCACTTGTCGGATCGGTTTATTTTGGGAATTTATGGGTAATTCCCCACCCCATCCCTTAAACACCCCAAATCCTTCCTTAGCTTATAGATTTTTCAACGCTGAATAATGGTGAAGTCAGAATTGCGATACCTAATTCCGTTATCAAATTATTGCAGATGAACCATTAAGAAGATCTCAAGTAACAAACCCCGTTTCTTCATCTTCAAAATGTTCCAGTTTGAGAACGGAACAAGACATCGCTGATTCTGATTTCGCCATCGTGTTCGGCGTAAAAAAAAAAAAAAAAAAAACTGTTTCATTTTGGGGATTCATGGACTCCTTAGGACTGACACTTGAGCCAGGATCAGCTGAGTGGCTCCTAAGGCTAATTTCGATTATATTTACTCTATGAAGCTGTAATTTGGTACGTAGCCTTCTTAGGACATACACATTAAGCAGAATAGGCCCTGGGTCAGCTGAGTGGCTCTTACAGCTAATGTCTATGCTATTCACTCTATGAAGCTGTAATTTGGTATGTAGCCTCCTTAGGACATCAACATGACACTGCCCAGGCCCTGGATCGGCTGAGTGGCTCCTACAGCAAATTTATATGCTATTAACCCTACAAAGCTGTAATTCGATATGTAGGATAATATATACTGTATATTGTATCCACTCACAAGGGGAACAAATAATAAACGTTGAGAATAATCTGCATGTGAGTGGGTTGAAAAAGGACTTCAGTTCCACAATCTTTGTACTTTAAATCACAATATATATTTCAGGCACTTTATGCCCATCATCAGGTGTTATTATTATAGTTCTTAAAACAGTTGAAACACAAGGGAAAACATAAACTTTATGATAATGGAGTTCCACAAACTCAGCGCTTCCACCATTAGTCCTGGAGCCGAGGCCGAAAATGGGTGTTCATTTTAGGAGAAGGTTTGATATAAAATTATGAAAATCTAGTCAATTCTGAGTAAGAAAATCCAAGTCTGCCATTTCAAAGCGGTTGCTTTCAAAAATGGCAGCTATTTAAAAAGTGACGAAAACGCACAAACATGACCTGTCTTTAGGATGGATGGAACTTTTATAGATGATAGATTATGTCCAAACATAGATGTTTTCACCAGTCTGCCACTTTCAACCGGTTGAAAATGCGTGGCAGACTCAATTTCAAAAATTGCATTTTTCGGGTGTAAAATTTACAGTATTTGGGACGCCTCAAATTTTCACACATGATTATATATGCCCAAATAAGGAGTTTGAGACTTGTCTGCCAATCTAAAGCAGTTGAAAAGTAATGGCAGACTTGAATTGAAATATTGCCAAATTTGGTGATAAATTTCATCAGTTTTAGGAAGATTCAAATTTCAATACGTTAAAGTACCTGTGGTATGAGAGCAATAGACCATGGTCTGCCTTGCCTAGCCAGTTGCTTTCTACCGACAGACTGAAATGCAAAAATTGCCAAATTACTGATCAAACTTTTGTGATTTTAGGATGCTTCAAATTTCGGCTCAACATTGTTCTCCTGCAATAAGACTGAAAAAGAGTAGTCTGCCTTCAGTAACCCGTTGTTTAAGTTAGGCAGACTGAAATTGAAAAATTGCAATTTTCAAGGTCAAAATGAATGTATTTTGGGAAAGTTGTAATTTTGGCATGTGATACTAGCATGTTAGTGTAAACTTTTTGACGCAGTCTGCCATCAATATTCCGCTGCCTTCTGGCGGCAGACTGAACTCAAACGTGGGAAAACAGAAATAATTTCAATTATTGACCATTTTTATGGTAAAAATGCATCTTCTTTAGGACGATTCAAATTTTGGCACATGATACTACATTGTAAGAAGAAACTTTGTGACATGGTCTGCCATCAATATCCAACTGATTTTTTCGGCAGACCAACAATATTAGGTATCTTACTTACTTACTTACTTAATAATACAAATTAAATTTTGATGCTGAGCTATTGACTTGAAATTTTAAAAATAGTCAGAACTGGATCACAATGCAATATTCACTCGGTTTTTTGTCTGTAAAATTGTTTAAATAATACCTATTTGTTTAAACAAATGAAATTTTGATGATGAGCTAGATACTTGAAATTTTAAATATAGGTCAGAAATGGATGACATTTCAATATTCACTCGGTTTGTATGACATGGTATGAGTATGGTATGGTATATTATTGTATGTATGATTTGGTATAGTACAGTATGGTATGATAGGAAAGAAATTCGTATGGTATGGTATGAGTACGGTGAGAATATGGTATGGTGCCGATTTGCAACACAGTCTGGTATAGACAGAAGGGAGTTTTTTTTTCTATGGCCATAGATTTAGGCAAGTTTAGTTATTTTCCATTGTACATTGGTAACATCAACCGAATCCAGAAATAACATTATTTTGTTTACTTTTCCAACAATTTTGATTATTTATTTATCGCCACATTGCATCCGACATTTGGACATTTCACCGCTGAACACGACGGCGAAGTCAGAATTGCAATCTCGCATTACGTCCGAAAATGGACGAAGCGATTAGGAAGAAGTTGAACGAAACGAAACCTATCCATATAAACTTCACGAATCTGAAGACATACGTAATCCCATTAAAATTTAATAAGTTAATATTAACTCACAAACAGTACCTTAAGCGGACGAGGCGAAATACATTGGCATGACTCTCGACTGCAAGCTGAGGTGGAAAGCCCATGTAAAGAAAAAGAAATAAAAAACATACCGTTCTATATGAATTTTTCGAGATATGAGATTTTCAAATTTTCAAAATTCGTTTTGAACCCCTTCCCCTTGACCTAGGGTTATGAAAAGTTTCGAGGACCATTGTGGGGTTGGTCGAAACCCATAAAAAAAATGTCGTAATTTTAACTCAACGCTAACTGGGCAAAGTGCCGCGGACGGCGTACGGCGGACGGACGGATTTTTTTTTATTCGATCTTGAAACGTAAACCAACAAATTTTGAGGGGGGGTTAAAATTTTTTTTTCTTTGGGCGATTCCAATGGTTCATTATCGAAGATAATAAACCACAATGAAGTACGAGGTACGCGGTGTGGGTGTGACAGGGGGCGCAGAGACATAAGAGGTCTCGTCGTATGACGCACTAGTTGGCTCCTGCCAGCCGTATTACGTCATACGCTCGTGCGTCATAGGCTCTGACGTACTTGTTGGCCTCCTGCTAGCCGTCTTACGTCATACGCTCGTGCGTCATAGGCTATGACGCACTTGTTGGTCTCCTGCCAGCCGTATTACGTCATACGCTCGTGCGTCATAGGCTCTGACGTACTTGTTGGCCTCCTGCTAGCCGTCTTACGTCCTACGCTCGTGCGTCATAGGCTATGACGCACTTGTTGGTCTCCTGCCAGCCGTCTTACGTCATACGCTCGTGCGTCATAGGCTCTGACGTACTTGTTGGCCACCTGCCACCCGTCTTACGTCATACGCTTGTGCGTCATTGGCTCTGACGCACTAGTTATCCTGCCAGCCGTCTTACGTCATACGTTTGTGCGTCATAGGCTCTGACGTACTTGTTGGCCTCCTGCTAGCCGTCTTACGTCATACGCTCGTGCGTCATAGGCTATGACGCACTTGTTGGTCTCCTGCCAGCCGTCATACGTCATACGCTCGTGCGTCATAGGCTCTGACGTACTTGTTGGCCACCTGCCAGCCGTCTTACGTCATACGCTTGTGCGTCATTGGCTCTGACGCACTAGTTATCCTGCCAGCCGTCTTACGTCATACGCTCGTGCGTCATAGGATCTGACGTAATTTCCCGCCGGTCGCTTGTGTTCTGACGTGATCTGAGGGAAAGGGTGAATCAAGGGAACAAATTTTTCCCGTTTCAGTTTATGTGCCAAAGCAAAGACATGAAAATGTCAAAAAAATGTGTAAATAGGTACCTAAGCCCAACTGTAATGTCAATTTTCTGACAATGAGTTTTCGACTATAGTTTTCATACCTTTTTACTTAAGTACTTATTGAAATTTGAGACTGATAATGAGCTGTTTGCAAATAAAAAGTCTGATAACTTCATTAGGTACATCTTATTAATCTATTTTCAAGTTCCGATTCACAGTTGAATGTGTTTTATTTAGATGTCGTAAAATTCGAAAACGATGGAATGACGAAATCTGTCGACTACTGACTCAAGTGATACTGTCGACTTCTAACACATGTAGGTCGTATCTTACTTACTTACTTACTTAATAATACAAATTAAATTTTGATGCTGAGCTATTGACTTGAAATTTTAAAAATAGTCAGAACTGGATCACAATGCAATATTCACTCGGTTTTTTGTCTGTAAAATTGTTTAAATAATACCTATTTGTTTAAACAAATGAAATTTTGATGATGAGCTAGATACTTGAAATTTTAAATATAGGTCAGAAATGGATGACATTTCAATATTCACTCGGTTTGTATGACATGGTATGAGTATGGTATGGTATATTATTGTATGTATGATTTGGTATAGTACAGTATGGTATGATAGGAAAGAAATTCGTATGGTATGGTATGAGTACGGTGAGAATATGGTATGGTGCCGATTTGCAACACAGTCTGGTATAGACAGAAGGGAGTTTTTTTTTCTATGGCCATAGATTTTTACTTAAGTACTTATTGAAATTTGAGACTGATAATGAGCTGTTTGCAAATAAAAAGTCTGATAACTTCATTAGGTACATCTTATTAATCTATTTTCAAGTTCCGATTCACAGTTGAATGTGTTTTATTTAGATGTCGTAAAATTCGAAAACGATGGAATGACGAAATTTGTCGACTACTGACTCAAGTGATACTGTCGACTTCTAACACATGTAGGTCGACTACTAGTGCAAAACCATGTCGACTACTGAAGAAAATGTTGGTCACTGGTATCGACTACTACCTAGAGCATTGGGATTTTTTACAAAACTTGTTTTTCCCTTTTCAAACCATGTTGAATAATATTTCCCGCTGCCAGGTCTTTTAGGAAAGGATCTTGGGTACACAATGAACAGGTTTGCAATGAGAAAAAAACCGAGTGAATATTGAAATGTCATTTCTGACCTATATTTAAAATTTCAAGTATGTAGCTCATCATCAAAATTTCATTTGTTTAAACAAATAGGTATTATTTAAACAATTTTACAGACAAAAAACCGAGTGAATATTGCATTGTGATCCAGTTCTGACCTAAGTATTTTTAAAATTTCAAGTCAATAGCTCAGCATCAAAATTTAATTTGTATTATTACAAAATGGTATTATTTAAACAATTTTACAGATGAGAAACCGAGTGAATATTGCAATGTGACCTATCCCCGACTGACGGTTAAAATTTCTAGACTGTAGTTTACCTGGAAGATGAAAAAAAGGCAGTTTTATTCTGGGCGGCTACCCGGGACCCACCTAACGGCCGTTTTCGACGCGAAGTTTAGTGTTTTCCCATTCTGTTTTCTGCTTCTCCCTTGTTTCATTTATAAATTAAAGATATTTTCTACAGTCGGACATGAAGGAAAATGGATGTAGAAAAAATTACTTGCAGCTAATAAAGGTGTTGAGGGATGGCAAATTGTAACATATTATGTAAGTAAGATACCTAATATTGTTGGTCTGCCGAAAAAATCAGTTGGATATTGATGGCAGACCATGTCACAAAGTTTCTTCTTACAATGTAGTATCATGTGCCAAAATTTGAATCGTCCTAAAGAAGATGCATTTTTACCATAAAAATGGTCAATAATTGAAATTATTTCTGTTTTCCCACGTTTGAGTTCAGTCTGCCGCCAGAAGGCAGCGGAATATTGATGGCAGACTGCGTCAAAAAGTTTACACTAACATGCTAGTATCACATGCCAAAATTACAACTTTCCCAAAATACATTCATTTTGACCTTGAAAATTGCAATTTTTCAATTTCAGTCTGCCTAACTTAAACAACGGGTTACTGAAGGCAGACTACTCTTTTTCAGTCTTATTGCAGGAGAACAATGTTGAGCCGAAATTTGAAGCATCCTAAAATCACAAAAGTTTGATCAGTAATTTGGCAATTTTTGCATTTCAGTCTGTCGGTAGAAAGCAACTGGCTAGGCAAGGCAGACCATGGTCTATTGCTCTCATACCACAGGTACTTTAACGTATTGAAATTTGAATCTTCCTAAAACTGATGAAATTTATCACCAAATTTGGCAATATTTCAATTCAAGTCTGCCATTACTTTTCAACTGCTTTAGATTGGCAGACAAGTCTCAAACTCCTTATTTGGGCATATATAATCATGTGTGAAAATTTGAGGCGTCCCAAATACTGTAAATTTTACACCCGAAAAATGCAATTTTTGAAATTGAGTCTGCCACGCATTTTCAACCGGTTGAAAGTGGCAGACTGGTGAAAACATCTATGTTTGGACATAATCTATCATCTATAAAAGTTCCATCCATCCTAAAGACAGGTCATGTTTGTGCGTTTTCGTCACTTTTTAAATAGCTGCCATTTTTGAAAGCAACCGCTTTGAAATGGCAGACTTGGATTTTCTTACTCAGAATTGACTAGATTTTCATAATTTTATATCAAACCTTCTCCTAAAATGAACACCCATTTTCGGCCTCGGCTCCAGGACTACATGAAAACTATCAAATAATCTGCAGTTTTTTAAATTATGGAATGACTGGACCCACTATATAAAGTGTAGTGTAGCTTTATTAGGTAAATGTGTATTATGACGATCATCGTCATGGGTTGCAACACTGCTGGTGAGGTAATACGTACTTATATTATCCGATGTATGATGCAAATTACGATGGTATCATGGATCGCGGATTACACTTCATAGATGCTGATCGGCATTTTCACGGAAAAATTAAATGGTTATACGCTATTCAGGATCAGGATGGTAGGTTGGGGATTAGCGTCATTTTTGCAAGCGTTAGTGGTTAGATAAATTTGGGTCTGACCTGAAAATGAACTTTCTTTCTCGAGCGTCATTATCGTTACGGTAGGTTCACAAGACTTAACAAGTGCCTTGCCCCACCTTCTGTAGCAACGCCGAGGTATTGATTTTACCTTTTAGCTGCGGACAAGGACACATTGACAGATGCAGAATATGGTGGTCATCTTCATCAGAGTAGATTGAAGGTAAGACGAAAATGAACAATTCGGCATGCTGAGACAACCGACTGGTTAATGTAAGAAGTATTTTTATCGGAAGAGAAGTGGATTTATCACCGGAATTTACAAAGAGGCTTTGCTAAGGAAAGATCCGGTTGTTAACAACCCCCCTGTCCATCTTCTACAATCAGTATCCCGGTCACCCTCATCCCTTCATCGCCATCCGAATCGTTGCCCCTAAATAACCCTCAAACGCCCACTCCCTTTCCGCCAACCGTTTTCACTCGTTAATACAGCACCCCCCACAGCAAAATCTCCAATCTCTCGCTTCCTCGAATCTTCTCATCGCTCCATTTCCTCACTAGTTTCCTGTCCCCTCAGCCACCAGTTCTAGAGTGGTCTATCAAAATTCAAGAGGTGTGTGATACGTCAGATGACTTGATGTGCTCAATCAGTGTCATACAATGATACACCTGCTGAAGTAAAAACTCTATAATTGTTAATTGTGTAATTATAGAGTTTTTACTAAACTTAGTCTTCAATTATTAAATTAGCTTAAAACCCTTCAAAGTCATCGTATCTCGTATTAATCGTTCTCAACTACTAAATGGTTACGCTACTTTGGCCAAACGTTAGGACACGTTCGGAAACGTTCGGATGGATCTAAAAGTGGAAATAGTTATGAATGCGTGTTTTATGACCTACAAGTCAAAATCCTACAATCCTACAATCCTTACAAATTTAACGACTTCTCAACACGGTTTACTGGTGAGGTGGTAGCAATCATTGAACCTCTTTGTTACGCAGTGACTAGACTGGAGAAATCAGTGGTGCTGGTGTCAGATCGCCGTACTGCTGAAGCTTAGTGTATTGCTGTATTCAAACTAGTTTGTAGTTTCAACGATATTTTATTGGAAGTTCTAGTTTTGAATAACCCTGCGTGTCTGTGTGGGCGTGAGTTCTCTCTACGCAAGAGTAAAGTGGGGTTTTGAGTTTCACTTCTGGGTCCTCAGAGCTGAAGTACAACATATTACATTATGTCACGAAGGAGCTTCATGGTGAGTAACGTAAATGCGAGTACGTCAGCGTTAGTTCAACTAAAAAATAGAAAATGACCCAAATACTTGGTTTTGCTTGATGACAAAGGTGGAAAGCAGCGATAATTAGATTTGAATTTAACTTCAGACTTTTTACTTAAAATTACTTGTATATATCATTTCATCATTCATGACTAAATATTGCCGTAGCTTTTCGCTTTTGAGCGTCTAGAATCTCGCACAGTTGCAGTAGGAAGTGAAGGACAAGATACTGTTATATATGAAAAAGTGTTTTTTTTTTGGGGTGACATGAGCTACAACACATAATATGTGTTGTAGCTCATGTCACCCAAAAAAAAATGTTTGAAAACAGGAAAACATATTATGTTTTCCTGTTTTCAAACATCTGATAAGACGTGTCTCGTACAGCTTCCTTTTATTCTATGGTTTTGTTTTCCAATGTTTTGGTTTTAAGTTGATTAAAGCCTTAGTTCTGCTAAAAGGTTTCTTCTATCTATACAACAGGGGGGATATCACATCTTTTTGTTGTTGAAGTTGAAAAGACCTGTAGAGGCAATACCTATGCAAGAATAAATTGAGCAAATTATTACAATTATAAATAAATTATTTATTATTAAATGTATTTTTTCTATTATCAACATCAAGAACATCCAAATACCGAGGACAAATTATAATTATTAGTAGTCACTAGACTGGAATAGGAAAACGTAGGAAGATAGAGCCATCTGGCAGATGGATAGAAAGGGACACAACTGGTGCAATGAGAACAGTTGATCAGTTGAGAACGATAGACCGCATAAGTACATTTCTGAGTTGCTGTGTACCATAATATTATTATTGATAAACCTGAGAGCGATGAGGGAGTTTGATTGTGTCCGGCGTGGACACTGACTGTGCCCTTATCAGACGTACGCGTAGTACAAAAGTTTTGCCTTGATTACCTTGGGGCCAGACAGACAGTGCTTTATTATACTCGTAGACCGACCAGCTCCATTCAACCTAGATTCTATTCTGACGTCAGCAGAGCAAATGGTCTACCTTAGTGCTATCAACTGTGACCTATAAAAATATTTAGTATTATCAGTTTAATAATAATATGCATTAATGGAAAATGTAATACCTAATATGGCGTAAAAGTGTATCTTGAGCCAATAAAGAATTAAAAAAAAAAAAATGTTGAGACATAGTCAGTCGACAGTGACAGTTGAGATGGGCATCAGGGCTGCTGTGTGGTAGGAGGCAATCTGAGGTTTCATCCCTCACAGACATTTTTATTTGGCGTTGGACCAGTGGTCTCGCAGCACCCAGACACGTTATTATCATAGCGATGGGTGTAACTATTCATGTAGACAAATATCAACCCAGGCTAGAGTTTGAAAGACAATAATGAATCAGTATTCCATACGATTCGGTACCCAGCAACCAGTCGTCCAACTACAACTGTTGGATTCCAAGTCCCAGTGAAGATTTTTGGTAGCTTGTATGTGCCACCAAATTTGTTCGTATTTTTGATTTGTTTCATTTTTTTGGTACTATAATAGTGCATTATACGCCCGGTGCATTATAGTGCATTGTACGCCCGGTGAACTCGATTATTGAGATAATCGAATGTTGCGATTATATATCGATTTCACTTGTTTCTCCCAGTTTCTCCCAAACTGACATATTTACATTTTTACAATGGAATATACCTACGACTTTAGATTGATCTATATGTCCAACTAATCTATATGGTACTAATCAGTTGTTTGGGGGATGTTTTTATTCCGCAACTCCGTCCACTTTATCTATATGTCCAACTAATCTATATGGTACTAACCAGTTGTTTGGGGGATGCTTTTATTATAGATTAGTTGGACACATAGATCAAGTGGACGGGGCTGCGGAATAAAAACATCCCCCAAACAACTTATTAGTACCATATAGATTAGTTGGACATATATTGAAATCTTTCGGAAGGTTACACAACTGTTACCATCGAATGTTGACATCATCGATATATAATCGCAACATTCGATTATCTCGATAATCGACCTCACCGGGCGTGTAATGCACTAGTACCATTTTTTTGTATGTGGGTAGTCTCGAGCATTCTGGAATTCCTGATATTCAGATGATTTTGCTCGATTGAGTTTGGTTGAAGAGGTTGAGGGCTGGTATACCAAAATACTCTAATCTCGATCAGTATTAATCTAGATGAATTCTAAACGAGATCACTAATCTCGACGAATGGGTTTCACGACGCTAAACTCGCTTCCACCCTAGCGAGTTTAGCGCTAAACGAGTTTACGGCCAAATCGTAATCTAAACTGTGGTTTAACCGGTATCAAGAAGGCATTGGTCCCCAGCTTCACTAATAACATCGATAACAGCTCACATGCTACCGTGACAATTTGTCGAAGGCAACAAAAAACAGAAATGCACACACACACACTCATATAACAGCTTCCTTGAGTTCGCGATTTTGTTTGTATTATTTTGTTTATTGTACAATAATTGTACACTAACACAATTATTGTGTTATTCCTATGATTGTGTTATTCGTATCGTGTTATTGTACAATCCGTGTTACTGTATCATTTATTCAAATACGATGGCTGACGCCAAAAAACGTAAGCGGGGCCCGGCCTTCGACCCGGAAGAACTTAAATTGTTGGTTTCTCTGTTATAGAAAATTACCGGACCGACAGCTTCACAATAAAACAGAAAAACATCGAGTGGAAAGTGATTGCTGAAAGGTTCAATGCGACCAGCAGTACGCACATCAGGAGCTGGGAGGTATTAGGTAAAAACCCTCTGGGAATTTTTTTTTGATTTATTTATTGCAACTGAATAATTGATACATTTTCATCAAGCAATATTTTATCTCATAATATAGGGTATAGGGTAGGATATACTCACTATACTCACTGTATAGGGTAGGATATTCACCATAACCTAACCCTTGTTTGCAGCATGATCACTGGGGTTCACTTCCACAACACAGAACTATTCCCGCATCACAAGTCCAGTGGATTCTTTCGCTTGAGGCGCCGGAATTCCCCTTCGTTGTTTAGTACGTTGAGCATCTCCGGGTTCTCATGTTTGTGGAGGCGTAGTTCGTGCTTCCGTGCGTAGTTGGCAATTGTTTCATTTACTGACTACCCTCAGATCTCGGTGTGAATAATCATTTCGCATGTACCATGGGGCGCCTGTTATACATCTCAGTATTTTGTTCGGCGAAGTTTTGATCTTTTTAATATTTGACCTTTTTGCACACCCCCAGAGTTGTATCCCATAGGTCCAGGTAGGGCGAAGAATCTGCTTGAATATTAGCAGTTGGTTATGAAGTGAAAGAGCGGAAATTCTTTCCCATCAGCCAATACATGCTTCTGAACGTGATCCTCAGTTCCTGCTTTTTCTTCTCGATGTGCTTATTCCAATTAAGTTTGGAGTCGAGAGTCATCCCCAGGTACATGACGGTGTCAGCGTACGGCACCTTAGTGGAGTTGATCTCAACATCTAAGGCTGAGATTTTTCGATTTGTGAAGTTGATATTAACTGACTTCGACTCGTTCAGCTTCATTCTCTACATCTTAGTCCACATGATGATCTCATTAAGTGGAGTTTTGTAATTTGTGGGTGGCTGTTTCAACATCTTTTCCAACAGATAGGATTGCCGTGTCATATGCAAAAGTAGCAACAGTTGCGTCTTCTGGTATGGGTAGATCCCGTGTGTACAAAAGGTAAAGTACGGGACCTAGAACACTTACTTGCGGGACCCCAGCATTTATAGGCTTCAAGCTGGAGTGAGTAATGCTCATCTTGCTTTACTCTAAAATGTCGGTTCTGAATATAGGATTTAAGGAGTAAGTGATACTATCGTGATAGATCCCTGTGCAATTTTTATTCAAGGCCTTCGTGCCAAACCTTGTCAAACGCTTGTGCCACATCCAAGAAGATACTGGCACATATTTTTTTGCCTTCCAAGGCCTCTTCTATAATGTTAGTGATTCGGTGAACTTGATCTATCTGGGAAAATATGTAGAAAAAATCCACAGTCATGCAGCATGGCTATCGGAGCGAATTTTCGAAGAAATCGATACCTTACTTCACAAAGGGAATATGTTGTTAATAATTTATTATGGACATATTCCCTTTGTGAAGTAAGGTGTCGAAATAATAGATATAATATCTATATATAAATATATACATACATATAATTTTTGGTGTCTTTTGGCAGTGGATTCAGGATGGTCTGAATCGGATTTTGGTAACGGACAATAGCTACATTTTCCTCGAAAATCCGCTAAAAGGTAAAAATAGTTATTGCCCTCCAAAAAAAGGACCATTTCCGCACCGACAAGTAGAAGTCGGCTCTATAATTACCTACCTAACTATGAGTAATTAGTGCACTGCATACTGCAGCGGTGTGGTTCTCCACTGTCATTGTTCATGTGACCCGTAGCACTAGTAGGTGAGCCGAATCACTACTGTTATTATTCTGTGGACGATATTTTTGTTCTCCCTTTTTTATACACAGCAGTGAACGAAAAAGCCAAAAGGAATCGTCAACAACAAGTTGGTCGATAGGTAAATAAACTAAAAATAATCTCGATTAGGAGTCTTTAAACCCTCAAACATCGGCGATTAGTTTCTAAACGCGTTTTGGGGGCGATTTAACGACTTGCGTGAACCCCGACAGCGACGCATTGCGAGCGTTTTATGTTTAAAAACGTTGGTGAAACCGGCCCTAAGATTACAATAATTGTGATTTTTATGAATTCGTTAAGTAATAATTATTATTACTCACGAATTCATAAAAATCCCACAGCCACTTGGTATCAATAATACTACGACCTACCCAAAAATATCCGAAATGACATATTTTAAATATTTGTTGGCAGATAAATCTGTTTATAAATTATTGCTTACGTCGGTAAGTAGAAGTATACTACCTCTGCATTATAAAAATAAGAATTATTTACAAACATCATTCTTTTTTTTTTTATATGAATATATATATGAATATATCATTATTGGGTTACTCTGGAATTAATAGGATACTAACAAGACCATCCATGAGCTAGTTACTGACTCCTCCTTTTAGTCGGATTACAACCTTCTTGAACGATTACAAAATATTTTAGCTCATTCCTCTGGTTATTGTGCAATTTCCAGGATATGAAAATGTCAAACACTACTCAAGCATTCCATAGGCTGTCCACGCAGATCATCCACAAAACAACTTTACTCTGCGATCACCTAATTCGGTATTTTATCAAATTCAAACTCGACAATACCACCTCATTCCGCTCGTTACTTATCATAAAATTATTATGATATGAGTTGTCATTCTTTACCTCATGAAGCATAGAAAGCAGTGAGTGGAATACCATTTAGTTCTGTTAGAATACACCTTCAACCGTCTTTGACAAACCTACCAGAAACCACCTACTCTGAGCACGTGGCTGTATAAACTTTGTTGGGCTTTGGCGGGACAAAGTGACCGAAACTTTGGGAAGTCCCCGAGAGGTAACAACATTCTCCTGAGTGTTGTTAAGCCTCCCTCATCCCTCATTCTTCCTCCACACAATAAGCTTGCCTTCCAGAACACACCGAAGACTTCCGATGGTTCAATCTAGACGGTTCAGATACTGCAATGACTTTTTTGGATCCTTCATTCAGATTATTTATTGATCTCGAGCTCATAAATACACTCACTAGGACATTTTTTAAGCCTATCCCGGGTTTTAACGAGTCTACACATTTACAGGTTGTTGCACCTGAGAGAGTTAAATTGAGAGTCCCGTAACCTTACCTCTAAAGTTCATTCGTGAGTTGATATCACAGCTGTGGCAGTTTTCTAAATTCGAATCGGCCAGTTTACCCCTCAACGCGACAGTAGGGGTAAACTTGGTTTATCCTATCGTGGTAGTCCCACACCACCAGCGGGAATGGGAACCCAACGCGAATTAGCTGATGTTAGTTGGGTGTCTATCGCAGTTGAAAGCAGTCATCCGCGACTCGCCTGTTCACGGTAAGTTCGGTGTCCCATACTCACCTGTCGCCAAAGGGGCTTATCCAAAGTGAAAATAGCTAGCTCACCAGAGAGTCATGAACAATTCTGGATGAAGCATGTTCATTTGTCAATGTGGCTTAATACGGTTTTCGGTTCATCTTCTTTTATAATGAACTGTTGCAATCGACCGAGAAAAACCAATTTTAGGAAAGAAATGAACGGTAAAACATCGTTGGAAGCTCCTCCTCCAAATGACTCACACATTTTCTTCCTTATCCAAATGACTCACACATTTTCTTCCTTATTGAACCACGAACAATGGGAATACATAACTTCTTAGTGGGTTTTTTAGACCACAAAATACAATAATTGTATTTTTTGGTCTAAAAAAAAGGGATTCTGACCCATGAAAGTTCCTTATTGCTCTGATATCCACGGAAGAATAACTTCTATATCAATTAATAGCAACCAGTTCAGCAAGACAAACAATATTGAGTATATTATTCGACTCATAGTGGGTAGTATCACAGTGACTCAGAACATCAGCATATTATGCTGATGTTCTGAGTAGTTTTCGTTTTGTACTGATGATGTCAGTATATAATATGAGTTTGAGTGTAGTAATTTGTGATACTCGGCCCTTCCTACACACTCCTTTTACCAGAAAAAATAAGTGATTACTGCTTGAGGGCTTTTGGATTAACAATGAAGGGAACGGCCTTTACAAAGATGACTTGGCGCTCAGTATGTTCTAGTGGGATACGAGGATAATCTAGAAAAGCGGCAGTGTTCCGCCCCGCCAAGCAAACGAGTTATGAAGAAGGAACGGTACCAAGTGTATGTTTACCTGACATCATCTAGAAAAGCGGCAGTGTTCCGCCCCGCCAAGCAAACGAGTTATGAAGAAGGAACGGTACCAAGTGTATGTTTACCTGACATCAAGAAAGACGATTTTCAGGAATCCATATCTCGGCTCCTGTCTGACCGATTAACTTGAAATTTGGTGGAGACCTTCTTGGTGTGGATAATGAAAGCCCTGAGGGTTTTAAGCCGCTAGGTCTAAAGGGAGGTTGTATAACTGGAAAACCCTGATATTTGCCCTTACCTTGTTCTTCTTTTTCTCCTTGTTCAGAAAGGCAATGCTACAACCTGTCCACGGTCACCCATTGACTTGAAATGTTGCACAGAGCTTCGTTTAACCTTCAGACGGGCCTTTCAAAAGATTTAACCCGTTATCCCAACCCAAAAAAGTTTAGAAAGAAAACAGACATTTTAGGCAAATATTGTCCTGAAACGAGTCTATACAGCCTGGGTAATAGGACCAATTTGCTTATCATTTTGCCAAGACCTTCTTTATAGCACAACCCAGTGGAATTTGAGAGATTTAATCAATTATCTCAACCCATGAAAATTTAAGGAACATAAAACCATAATAATATGCTAATTTATGATAATTTTAACCACTTTGACGGGTCCACAGCCGATCACCTGGAAATTTAGTATATTGACGAACTACAGTTGTTGATGGCGATTCCTTTTTACTTTATTAGTTTTATTGTCTCTATGCAAGAGACGCTTAACTACATTGTCAATTCTAATTAATGCTTTTTCGCCCTTACGTTGATGTTCTTTTTCTCCTTGTTCAGATAGGCATGGCTACAAGCCTCTCCACCTTCACCGATTGAATTCATGGCAATCGAATGGCTAAGTTCGTAGATGGGCCAACATTTACTGGCTGCGTCCTACGTTTTTCTCTCCAGGTATTCAAAATATATCCATAGTCACTAACAATCCTCGCTCAAAATTGTAGAAGAGCCATGAAAAAATATTTTATACGATGGTGAAGTTAGAATTGCAGTATCTTATCCCGTTCTCAAACTAGCACTTTGAATATGAAGAAACGTGGTTGTTACCTGAGATGTTCTTCACGGTTCATCTGCTCTAATCTGATGACGGAATGAGATATCGCAATTCTCACTTCACCGTCATATTCAACGCTGACGAATCTATACACTGAGGTGTTGGTCGGCAGAAAATGGAGACAAAATGTTTTATAAAACCAGTGAAATGTAGACATTTTACATAAAATCAGTTATTTCTTCGAAAATCCGCTCTTATAGACATGCTGCATGACTGGATTTTTCACATATCTACTGACGAAAAACAGTCCGGAAAAGGACTGCGAAAAGAACAGCATCTAGTCATTCCAATTCGATAGAGCGTATCGGTACCGAGATTTTTTCAACCAACGTATCTTTTGCGCGACGCCGAGAACCTGGAAGATTTTGCCAACCGCATGGAACCGACGTATCTGTTGCGACGCTTTCAGTCGGCTGTGATAAGTTTAGATTGTACGTAAATCGCACTTTTGCGCATTTCAAGGTAAGAGTTGCGTAAAATAGAGTAAATTTCTCGAAATGGGATTAACGATCTAACTCGCTCCAACAGCTTCCCCAATCGATTACGTGAAATTTTTAAATAATAAACATTAAACTTTTGAACGTTAAATTTTTTTTGTGCAATTTTTAAATGTGGATTACCGGAATTTGCAATTTTAAGCTTAACCAAAACACGACACACCGATTCATCTTGTCTTGGCGGATTACCAGTTCTCATAAAAATTTCAACTTGGGTTTTTCACTATTGAATAGTCGCGATATTAAAATCCAAAGTTTCATAATATAGTCGCAGATTACAACCGTACAGTTGGCTCTACCAAAGTTTTTTAATTTAGAGCTCGTGGGCCGTGAATGAAATGATGGGTTGCTCTCCAGACATTTCATTTTTCACGGCCTTACTGTCCTCCCAGGCCTACCATGTTGAATTTTGAATTATATTATGGAAGACGATAGCATTTTGATCAGATAAAGTCGAGTCAGACCAGATGGTCGTAACCGTATTACATGTATGGAAATTCAATTTAATGCCATTGAATCCGGCTCAAACTGTAACATGAGAACGTAGTATTTCTACTCGTTTTTTATTTCTAAACGTTTGAACTACTCGTATTTCACGACTTCAGACTGACGCTTTTCTGTATCCAACGTGTTGCTGCTTTCCGTTTCCTGCAATCATCTGATCGGTATGTGCACAATTCGGTCGAGAGAGGTAAGAGTGATCGGTCAGAATGAGCATCAACATAAGCTTGTTCTGAGTATAATTGCGCATGTTGTGGGATCTCATCTTGGAAAACCTGATATCAATGCAATTTTACTTGAACCTTGCATACATTTCCACATTTGTCACTACTGCGCTGCGGTAAGTATTAAATTCTGAGACCAGTTTTCAAAAATATCAAACATGAGCTTCATCAGTCGTGGGTTCATTCCACTCCATAGGAGTGTGTCAAACTCTGCCAATTATTGTGGATATTGTTACGGTATTTAATCTAGGGACGCGGTAGCGTCCCGCCCGCCAAGAAAAACGAATCCCTGAAAACCGAAGCGACTAAGACACTGATTACGCGACGGAAAAAGATGGGGTTTTCACCCCCCCCTGGGTGTTCGGGAGTTGATTTTTCACACCAACTCTCCAGGTGCACGTGAGGACTTAAACAAAATTTCAACTCTCGGGATCATCAGGGGTCGGGGGTATAGCAGTTTTAAAACGATATTTTTCACGTTTTTTTTTTTTTTTTTGTGTGTTCTTGTTGTTCATTGATAGGGCTACAGCCCAGCAGACAAAACGGATCGAGCTGAAATTTTGCACACACGTTTTTTATGGTCCAAGGGAGTGCCTTTTGTACATTTCTTCCCCCTCCCACAATATCCACCCCAATCAGGGAGGAAAGAGTAATTTTCAGGAATTTCAAATGGTCATAACTTCTTCAAAATTGAAGCTATTTCAAATGTTCTTTTAGCGAATTTTCGAAGAAAATGTAGATTATATATTATGTAATTATATATTATATATAATTTTTTGTGTCTTTTGGTAGTGGATTCAGGATAGTCTGAAACGGATTTTGGTAAGTATGACATTTTTTCGGAAATTCGAGTTTTATATATATATATATATTATATATAGGTATATATATTGTTGGGAATAACGACAAAAGCTCATCTCCATAATAATAAACTATTTACACAGATATCAAGTTGATTGGCTTGGTATCCTTCCAAACATCACCCTCTTGTACATGTTTTATTTTTATCCAGGGATGATGAAAGAGAGGACCACAAGGCCCTCATCATCCCTGGTTGTTAAATAAAGAATTTCAATCAATCAATCAATCAATCAATCTTCCTTGTCCTTGAAGTTGCCATGCTCCCTCTGAGTTCGCCCCTCTGAATATGGCAGCAGTCTGTCTACCTGAACGACGATCTTCCTCCCTTTTGGCGTAACAATTCTGACTACAATGTCTGAAATTCTTTTGAATATTTTGGACGGCCCCAACCATGGAAACTGTGGGTTCGGTGAGCGCCCAAAGTTTCGACGAGGGTAGTGCAACCAGACTTGGTCTCTCAACTGGAACCTACCTCATTGGAGTGGCGATCATACCAGCGCTTTGTTTCGGCCGCAACTCTTCCCATAGTCTGACCTGCAACTGACGCCTAAGCTCCTGGGCATATTCCGATCTACTTTTACAGTCAGGACCCACGCCAGTGACAATGTCTAGCGGCACCGTCAGGTCACGCCCAAAAACCATCATATCAGGGGAGAATTCTGTCGTTTTGAGAACTGACGACCTATACGCAAGGAGGGCCAGGGGTAGCTTTTGGTCCCAATCGCGTTGGTGCACTGCAACTACCTTGGATAACATTTCCCACAGAGTCCTATTGAAACGTCCTATTGAATACTTCAGGCCACTTGGTGTAGTAATCCATGACTTCAACCATGTAGTCCCACCCAGTAAAATCTATGGTGCACCTCTGTAATAGTTCGCTTATAGCCAAAGTGACCCAATTGATGAACTTGCTGGAGTACCAATTGCATGGATCATTGTGGGGCTGTTACGAACCCGTGAAAAATTTCATGATTTTAAGAATTTCATAATATTAACGCTCCTTATTCTAAAAATTGTCAGCAAATGAAATGCTGACAATAATTGTCAGCATTTCATTTGCTGACAATTATTGACAATTATTGTTTGATGGTGCTGATGTTGAATTCCTAAGGTGTAATAATATCACATTATTCAACATGAATGGTGAAGTCAGAATTTCAATATCTGATCCCGTTATCAGATTAGAGCAGATGAACCGTGAAGAACATCTCGAGTGAACACCTAACAACATTCAATAAGAACATCTTCTAACAGTCAGTAAGAACATCTTCAAAGTGCTCCAGTTTGAGAAGGGGATAAGATATTGCAATTCTTACTTCCCCATCGTGCTCAGCGTACAAAAATCTTGGGACTTGTGAGACTGTTTAATTTTTGGAATCTATTGGTCATCCCCCCCCCTCCCAAACCCCCTTGGAGTGACCTGATTCTGCTTATCTACGAACATTGCGTTTCGATTGCTAAGACAGATTTTTTGTGCAGATTTGAACGTTTTATCTCAATTCTATCGAGAGTTATCTCCTAGAATGATAGGTACATACATAAATAAAAATATAGTTGTAGTGGATTTCCGTCCGGTTTTCGACCGTAGTATCTAGTCAATGAGAACAATTTTTGGTTCCGACGTTTCGGCCGTTTATTCAGCCATCTTCAGGGAATTCTGTCGTACGGAATCAGGACATGGAGGTGATGCCCGGTTCATGAACAGCGCACAACCAAAAATTGTTCTCATTGACCGAACCTCGAAATAAAATATCTCACACCACATAAATAAAAATACATAGGTATATGTATATGGTGTCTTTAAGAAGTTAATTCAGGATGGTCTGAAACAGAATTATGGTATACAAGTTTTAAACTTTTGGACTGAGAAAAAACTTGCTTTTCTTCGAAAATTAGCTAAAAATGTTTGTAGGTACACCATTTAGTAGTGAGCACTTTGATACTGAGTAAAGATAGTGGCAACGGTACCGTATGGAAAGATATCTCGTGAGAAATCAATGATCCTAAACTCCCACGCTTCTGTGTCTGAAGGAATAATTGATTACAGAGGGTGGCCCCAATATGGCGACCCTTTGTAAGTTCCGGACGGGGAAACCATTGTACGCTCTCACTGTAACCCCCGTTTCTACTTCTACAGAGTTCTTTCGGCGATCCAATCCAGGGCCGTATCTTGCTTCGAGATTCATGGTTTAGCCGTCGATTGATTCCTCTTCGATAAGTTATAAGAGACGCTCGAGAAGGGTGGGAGAAGATTTCGGATGAACGATGAAGTTCCAAGGTTTCCCTTGCACAAATTCTTCAAACCTAAAAGTGGGTTGGATAAGAATGAAATGACAGATATTATTTATAGTTATTCTTTATTTACAGGATAGATTTACAGTAGGTAATAATCATTCACCGTTATATCTGTTGCCTTGGCTCTAGTAACTAATAAACCGTTCCAGTTCTATTTACCGCTCCCATACCGTATCTACATCAGGAAAGATTTCTTCAATACGTTTTTATTGCATTTAAAACTTACTAGTTTTGTTCAGTAACAGATATCCCCCCAAAAAACACTCCGTGTAAAAATCACCCCGCCTCGCAAATATCATTCTTCAGAGGCCGGAAAAAGTTATGATATCCACTTTCCCCGCCCGCCCTTTTCCTCATTAAGGAGCTAATTATAATGAAAAGCTTAACCACTTCACAAGCACCGTACCCCTTTCGAAATCTCCCCTTGGCGCTACTGCGAGACGTTTTTATTACTTCCACAAGCAACTAATACTTGATGGTGGTTAACGTTTTATACAAGTATATCATGTTATAAAGAAGGTCTATGCAAAATTTCAAGTCGATTGGTCCGGTTACCCAGGCTGTAGACTCGTCAAAGTTGCCAAAATTAGCCTAAATTTCAGTTTTTTGTTTCTAAAAGTTTTTGGGTTGAGATAGTGGGTTAAACCTTTCAAAAGGCACTGGCTGATGTTGAAACGAAGCTCTGTGCAAAATTTCAAGTCAATCCGTGAAGGTGGAAATGCCTAACTGATTAAGGAGAAGAAGAACAGGTAAGGGTGAAAAACCGGATTTTCGAAGTTATATAACTCGGCTCCCTTTAAAGATATCGACTTGAATCTTTCAAAAGGCACTTGCTACACTTGAAACGAAGCTCCGTGCAAAATTTCAAGTCAATCGGCGAAGGTGGAGAGGCTGTAGCCATGACCGACTGAAAAAAGTAGAAAAACATGGTAATTGGTTTTTGAAGTTATATAACTCGGCTCCCTTCAGACCTAGCGACTTGAAACTTTCAGGGCTTTCTATTATCCACACCAAAAAGATCCATACCAAATTTCAAGTTGATCGGTCTACTAGGAGCCAAGATATGGCCATAATTAGCCTAAATTACCCTAAATTTCAGTTTTTTTGTCCCTAATTTTTTTTGGGTTGAGATAATTGCTTATTTCGTTCAAATGGCACTGAGCCATGCTATAAAGAAGGTGTGTAAAAAAATTCAAGTCGATTGTCCCTTTTACCCAGGCTGTAGACTCGTCAAAGTGGACAGAATTTTCCTAAGGTTTCTGTTTTTTTGTTTCTAAAACTTTTTTGGGTTGAGATAATGGGTTAAATCTTATATAAGGCTCTGTCTCAAGGTTAAATGAAGCTCTGTGCAAAATTTCAAGTCAATCGGTTAACGTGGAGAGGCTCCAGCCTTGCCTGTCTGAACAAGGAGAAGAAGAAGGAGAAGGAGAAGGAGAAGAACAATCTAAGGCCGAAAAACAGGGTTTTTGAAGTTATGTAGCTCGGCTCCCTTTAGACCTATCGATTGAAACTTTCAGGGCTTTCTAATATACACTCAAAGAAGACCCACACTAATTTTCAAGTTGATCGGTCAAATGGGAGCCGAGATATGGATACCTCAAAAACGCGTTTCGTGACGTCCGGTAAACATGCACTCGGCACCGTTCGTTTTCTCAACTTCTTTGCTTGGCGGGGCGGAACGCTACCGCGTTCCTAGATAACACACCGTAAATATAATTGAACGATATAACCAACAAACAATACTCGTGAGTCTGTGACAGTGAAACAGGTTGATCAGCTTCATTTCGACACCTGCATGCAATAAAGTGCTATCTCTCTCTGAGCTGCGAACAATCAGCTATCTAGGACTGCGCTCCCAACAACCGTCTATCTCCTACTGCTCGCTCGACAATCGACTATCTCGGGAAACTCGCTGGACAAGCGTCTAAGTGCCTTTTTGGGCAGAATGGACATATTAGAGAAATTTGATTCATCAATTAACTTCCTTTCTAGCAGTGGGATTGTTTTTTCTGTACAATGACTAATTTGGCTAAATTTAAGAAAGGAAAAATTAACATAACCTCGACGCTGGGACGATCGAGAGAGCAACAACCGTCTATCTCGCGGCGGCCAGGGAATCAACGTCTATCTCGCGGCGGCCGGGTGGAAGACTTAACGTTCGGTACACACGCGAGCCCGTAGGCGATCAAATCATAGAAAATACTCGTAACAAAATACGGTGAAAGTGAGATGAAATATTTCATAAAAATAATACTGATTGGTGAATAAACTGACTTGGAATTAACCTGCAATTAATGCACCTGTATGTGATAACCTCAATGGGCCATGGATGATTTCCACTGGACATCAGTGGCGGATCTAGAACTGTACCAAGAACTGTGCCAAGGAACTGTACCACCTACGAACCTAAATTCATTTTTCCAGCTATACAATCGTCTCATTGAGATCGCAGTGGGAATGAACGAATTTTATGATTTCCCTATTTCCGTCCTCTTGCTTTTGTTCTTGCTCCTCTTCATTGACTCTACTAGTTCCATTCTGAGTGGGAAACATTTGAGTATCGTAGATAAAACCGTACTCCCTTTTCATAATACCAACCATACTAGTCGATTGTCGAGCGAGCAGTAGGAGATAGACAAGTGTTGGGAGCGCAGTCCTAGATAGCTGATTGTTCGCAGCTCAGAGAGAGATAGCACTTTATTGCATGCAGGTGTCGATTTGAAACTTCCTGCAGTAGTTCTCACGTAAGACAAGTGAATGAAATGGAAATCTCCCCAACCTTACGGTTACAGCTGGAACGCTCCTCCACTGTTTCGGGGTAAGTAAAATGATGTTATGTCGCTTTTATACAGAAATAGTATCCATGCAGATATTATGTAAGAGGGGGTTACATCCTGATCTTACATTATATGAGAACTTGAAAATAATTCAAAGACCCTCTAGCCATCGTAGGCCTGTTCACTGGTAACTGCCCACCGAAGTACCACCTCATAAATATCAGCAAAACTAGGACAAAAATATGCCGACTTTGGAATAAGGAAGTGGAACAGCAGATAATCTTTGTGACTGACCTACTGTTGCATCTACACGTTTTTAGGGTTTCCTAAGGTCCATCGATATTTTATTTTTTTATTTTATTTATTTTTATTTTATTGAAATACACGGGCAAACGCCCAATTACATAATGAATAGGTATATAAGGAAAAAGAAAAATGATACCTAAATGAAAAAAATAACAAAAGAGAACAGGATAAAATTAATCCAAAGATAAAGAAAAATAAACATCTAATACAATCGCCCAACAGTCTTCCTCAGTTTAGGCAAAGAATCATTGTACAAATCAAAATCCCCATTCGATACCTCTCTGCGCTCTGAGAATGGGGGAGTTGAACAAATAATTAGTGGTGCGGGATGGTACATAAAATAAATCCGCATTTCTAGTATTGCGCAGGGGAGCGTGAATGCTCATCATTTGCAACAGTTGGGGGCAGTCTATCTTATTGCGAAACAGACTGAAAATGAACACGCAGTCCGCGATCCGGTGACGACGATCAAGAGTATCAATAGCACAAAGCCTAAGGATATTTCCATAATCGAAATCGAGCCAATCGATACCCTGCTTAAAAGCAACGTACCGCGCAAACCTACGCTGAACTCGCTCAATCCGCTCACCCGCATTGGCATATTGCTCAGGACACACTGGTATACCTCCTTCACTTTGTGAGAGAAGAGGCCAGGTTTTAAAATAACAGAGGACTATGTCAATATTATAGATCTACATAGGTCTCAGGGACACGGGCCTCTCACCGTCCTCAAATTGTGGAAACATATTTATTGTGGAATGAAATCTGGGAGCCACCCCCACACCTCCGGATCATTACAGTTTAGATCAAGGATCAAAGCAAAACATGTTTTCGAATAGGCACATAATAACACAGGAAACATACTCGTAGACGTAGAAAAACAGTGCTCAATAATGCGCGTAAGTCAACTACTCAAACTTGACACTCACAAGTGAACAACCCCACACCTGTACACGAGAAACACAAGGAGACACTTTGAAGGACTAGTAACGTGGAAGCACACACTCTTCCTAACCGAATCACGCCCGTAAAAACATGTTCCAAGTTAAAAACTCTTCGCCCGAATCGACTTTTACAACTCTTAAAGTAATGTGGTACGAATGTTCGGAGACATAAAACTGACAACGAGAGGGTAATTGTAAGTAATGTCCTTCTTCATAGCCGATATTGGAAGTCGATGAAGCTACGACTATGAAACTATTTATCAACTAATTGATACTCATGCTTCACCGGCTTACAAGCTTTGGCGGCGCCTCTACGGCCAGCCTATCCGATATCCGTACGAGAGTAATTAGTTGCGTTCGAGGTGAGAAACGCCTTGAAGCTAGATGGACCCCTTCCCCTTCGCCCCTAATGATGTCAATAATTCGAATTCTATCATCTAAAAAGGAAGGCATAGACATGGTTCTTTTAATTCTATGGGATTCTTTGCATATCAGTTTATCGATCAAAGAAGTCTGTTTCGATTACCGCATTGCGCACTCCGACAGACCACAGAATTTAGACATATTCGACAATCACGTAGTTTGGTAACTTATCTGCTTCGAAATATGAATAATGTTGAATCAGTCCTGTGTGCTCATTTGGTCACTTTTCAAGACCCAATGCTGAAGGAATGTGGAAGGAGTGGAGGAAAAGGTTTGAACTTGCGACTTGATCATTTCATGCCATATACTCTCACATTTCATTTCATTCAAGCACCAGGAGTCGAGCTAATTTTAGCTTTTCAGGTCACATTCTGCTACAGTCACTGGGTCATATTCTTATGGTAGAAGAAGAGAAGGAAGCACACCTGGGCTTGCACACAAATGCGTTCAACCTGCACGTTTTCGTGGTAACTCAAGTACTGTTGCTTCCATGCAATGTCCATTATCCGTCTAGACAGTAAACTGCAAACCGATCCGCACACCCCCTGGATATCCAAATTCCAGCAGTGATTGTTGTGTCACAGCACGAGGTCACCAGTCAGTCTCTTGAGTTTTCATAGATTTCTTATATAAGATGAGGTTTCACAGAGTCGGGAGAGCCAGTTGTACTTCGGTTCTATGATTGGCCTATCGAACTCCGACTTGAGCAGCTCCTTCGCACACATCAATGGCTCTGCACCATGTGGTATTCAATTGCGCTGGAGAATATTCGAGTCCTCAAATGGAAACTCCTGCGTTTGGGTCCAAGGTAGTGCCCTGGGTTGGTGGAGCTGAGAGTTCAATAAGAGGGACTGAATCACCTCTAACTCATCGCCTCTAACTACTCTTCATTCCGACCCACAGACTTTAAAACGGGCTCCACCTTTCTCACGAACCTGCCTCTTACGAACGAGTCTGCCTTTTTACATGCCGCGACCTGCATTTCCAAAAAATGTCACTCGCCCGCAAATCGGCATTTCGTAAGTTATAACAAAGTGTGATTTATACAGCAATGTTGTTCTTCTTTAATGAAAATGTTATTGCCTTTGAAAACGTACACAGTGCACAACCTGACTCGGTTTTCCATTGTATGTGGTAAGTATGGTAAATAAAATTATAATCTGCAACGTTATAGGATTGGTAATGAACAGTGTAGTTTTTAGAAATAATCATAATGTCTCATAAAACGTTCCTTTTCATCACAAGTTTCCGTTGTCGAAGTTAAGATGGAAATTACGATCTAAATGTTCCAAGTCATTAAGCTCGGCGGTAGTAAAGCATGTAACCTCAACCGTCTAATTCCAGCCTGCTGCGCATTTGCTCTTTATTCCTGTTGCAGCGGTCGTCAAATTGAAAAGATCTGAACAACCAGACTTTCCTTCAAGTATTTACAACCCCTTTGCGACGTCCATCAACCTCGAGACGCACTATAGACAATTTAATGATTTGTCTCTCAGCCCATCGCTTTGAAATGATGAAAAGAATGCTCGTTTGAAGTATTCGTTTCGATTGTGAGACTAGCTTCAAATTTGTTTTTTGTATGAACTCTTCTAATTGAACCTTAACACGGGCCCTTTACACGGGCAAGTTAGGCGTCGGCTTGAACTTTTGCTCCAAAACTTCAAAATCCAGGAGGTCCTGAGGACATTACAACAGAAACACGGGAATACCATGTAATGATGAGTAGCAAATATGACCCACTATGTATGATATTCTCCACTAAGTCACGATGTTAAATGAGCCAACTTCAACTTGGTTAGTACCGTTGAACACATCCGTTAAATATTTAAAGTGCGCAGCGAGCTTCCAAACCAGAATTACCAGCTCTGCTTAGAAGACAGGGTAGATCTGTAATCACGGTGTTCCAAGGATAGGGAAGATATGCTCCTTTTCCTTTGTAAGTGCCCCATATCATGTGCTTAAGAATTAGTAAGGGAATTTATTAATAAATAACAAAACCTAGCTCAACTCAGAAATGGTAGTCAATTTAACAATAACTATTTAAAATAAGTAAAACTTCAAGCTAACATTAATTATAAAATAAAATGTTTAATTACTTGAAAAATAAATAATAGTTAGGATTACGCTGTGAGAGTCATTGTGCCAGATTCACGGCAGATGACTTATTTGTATTGTGTTGAACTTTTTAAATTCTAAAAGGCTTTAACAACTACTACTATTAGTAATATAATAATTGAAGGAGCCACTGGGGATTTTTTTTTTCAGGTCAACAAAATGACCAAAAATATAATCCCAAACAACGACTTACTTTAGGATGCTTAGTGAAATCGAGGCACACATTTAAAGGGGCCGTGATGCCGCCCGATGAATAAGGAGACATACAATAATCTATTACAGCCGATGTAGTAGAAGACATTCAGGGTCCTAACGAACAACAACTTCGACAATATTGTCTCTACATTAGGGTGCGCCTCTTTCGAAAAACGTCGATAGCTCTCTAAAGATTATCACAGATTAGGTTACTGTCTTCCAAAGGGACAGTAAGGAGCACCTATTAGTGGAAAGCTAGATGATTGCAGAGCGTCAAATTCAACTCCACTGCATACAACATCAAGGCAATCAACAGTTCCGATGAAGGACGACAACAGATGTATGAAAACGAATAGCATTTATGAAAAGATTATCGTTAGTCATTCTGATTAGTTATGGATAGTAGAGTCGAACCCGGCAGTTTCGTAGGAATGAGTTTCACTCATTCCAAGATATTGGGGGGAGAGAGTAAGCCCTGTCAGGGGTAAAATGCTTCCATTTTACCTGTGGAAGAAATCAATAATGATCAATGTCTCGAAAATAAAAGCTGCCCTGTCAAGATAGTGAGGTTACTTCGGGGTAGCAGAGATTGGACAGTTTCTATCTAGAATATTTGTCTTCTTAAACCCAAAACACTCGACAGTTCAAATTAGCAAAACCCGCTACCAGGGAGAAATTCGTAACTTCTCAGGCATCCTGGTCTTTCGCGGGAAATGATTGATTCCACAATCTTGGGCCGCAGCTTACGCGTTTCTGGTCTTATAATCTATAAATCTAGGAACGCGGTAGCGTTCCGCTGCGCCAAGCTAACCAGTTCAGGAAAACGAACGGTACCAAGTGAAATTTGGTGTGGATCTTTTTGGTATACATATTAGAAATCCCTGAAAGTTTCAAATTGCTAGGTCTAAAGGGAACTGAGTTACATAACTTCAAAAACCCTGATTTTCGCCCTTACCTTCTTCTTCTACTTATTCAGACGGTCAAGGCTACGGCCCCTCCATCTTCACCGATTGACTTGAAATTATGCACAGACATTCTTAATAACAACATAGCATCGGAGAAATCAATAATAACCGCAGTACCCAGATTAAGAAATCCGAACTACCAACAATGCCGAACTACCACAGCATACTTGTGCTGAAACCCCAACCTGCGTGCATTGTTCTGGAGGACACAAATCAACAGACAGGAAGATATGTCCACAATACGCCAAGGAAAAAGCTATTAGAAACCATATGGCGCAACACAATGTACCTTAACGGGAATCGAAAAGAGTGCGACTCATACGCAAACAGTGCGAAACCTCCAACTCTCCAAGATTTATCGGAATTTCCCCCTTTCCCTAATACGAGTTATTTGAGAGAACGAACTTTCGCAACTCCTCGATCAAATGCAAATGAACCAATGCAAATGCAAACATAAACCTCCCTCATCACCCTCATCTGGTTTGAAAGTACCTGGAGACCTCCTGTTTTCAGTTCCAGAAAGAAAGAGCGTCCGAGGAGGGTGGCTACAGGACAACAGCAACCAAAATTATGGCGTGATACAAAGAGATAGAGCTGACGGGAGAGCAGGAGTTGCCCTACTAATAAAAAAATAACATTGAATCTGAAGAACTACAGCTTCCCGACATAATACAAAATTTGAGCTGCGTAGTTGCGAGGTTGCGAATTGGATCTAGGATTTTATCTATTGTCTCTGTGTATAATCAGAACTTGCGTGTAAGCAAGTAAGCGTGCAATACCACAACCATGTCTCATACTGGGAGATTGGAACGTACATCACATGGGAGTTGGAAGCTCATTCACCGATAGGACACGGACCATCTGATAGGCGGTTGATATCTTGTTTGCCTCAAGGGAAGTAGCCACTAATTTCGACTGGAGCATCATGGACGATGCAATGGGTTCAGACCACATTCCTATTCTAATATCATCTGCGCAATATAACACGACTCCTACCATACAAAGCCCTTCGAAGAAGTGGAATGTACCCAAGGGCGATTGGGTCAAATTCAGGCGATACTTACGCTCCCGCCCTCTACCAGACGATCAGGATAGCATGACATATGAGAATTTTATGTCGAGAGTCAATGAAGCATACGAAGAGACAATTCTGAAAATAAACCATCTTCACGGAAATATTATAGTCCCTGGTGGGATGAACGGTGCGACGAAGCTGTCCAGAGGCGAAGAGAAGCATTCCGTATCTTTGAAAGGAACGCATCATACAACAATATGCTAGCGTTAAAAGAAGCAACGAACAGAGCAACGGCGATCATCCGTAAGACAAAAAGGGAAGCATGGAAAACTTACTGTGGGGCACTCAATAAAACCACCCATATTCAATATGGAGACGCATCCGATCCCTCAAGAAGACAGCAAGACTGCAAGTGTTTTTCGTCTAGCGGAAGGGGATTGGATCGAGGATCTCTTGACATCCCTGACGCCGGCCTTTGTACCGTCCGAACTGTCCTTTCGACACACCACCGGGTCCCCTCATCCTTCCGACGTGGAACATTTCCTATTAGCACCTTTCAATATGAAGGAATTAGAGGAGGGACTAAAACATCGAACAGACACGTCGCCAGGATTTGATCAGCTTCATTATGCTTTTCTGAACAATTTAACACCGGTGTATAAATCTGCATTGCTTAGACTACTTAATCGATTTTGGAAGGACGGTATCTTCCCTACGGATGATAACTTATGTCATAAATTGTCGTGAAGAATACTATAATGAGACACAATGGATATAATACATAACATTGAAATGATCATGACTTCAAGCATCATGACATTATTGATAAAATGAGTGAGCTCATGAAATAACTAAATATCAACTATATCCGCATATAATAATCGGTCAATAATTGACCGATTGTGAGTAGTGAGCCTAATCGTCGAGCAGTATGGGGGCTGGTCAGTAAAGAATACGATCATGAAGAAATAGTTCGAAAACGTTGAAGGCAGAACAAACAGAGTAGCAACTATCGCACTGGAATTTTCATGGATTCACCCGCAAAAATCCTGTAAAATTGACTTAGGATCTCAAATTGGCTTATTCCTATATCATTAGTAGTCGTATCTTGAGTGTTCGAGTTTTCTAACTCTGTTTCAGGAAGTCGTTCACAGATTTAAATTGAGCATACCGAGAGCTGTGATCTGAAATGTTTGTACATATAAGCCAGAACAAAAGTTTGTAAGGTAGAGTGAACGAGGTAAAAAGGACCGCAGGTTGGTTGTAATGCACTTTCTCTGCCTTTGCCTAGATTAAACTATAAAGGCTTGATTAGATGGAGCAATCTCATAATACTCCCCCATCGGCCATTTCCAGTCACTGGCCTCCTGAACCTCGGAGTCAGGAACAATCGGTCGGAGTGATTTTCCCGTTCCAAGGATTCGCTCTTACTTGTTTCTAAAAGGCGAAGCTTTTATCAACATCGTGGGATGTAAAATATTGGGTATATCTTCGTTATATTACTACTGAGCTCATCGGAAGCCTTCAAAGGCCCGTTTTTGACATAAGTGGCACTGGATATGACGGTGAAGAGTTTTGAAATGTATCATTGGGATATACATACTTTGGTGAAAGATGTTAGAAAGTTGGGGAAGTGTTTCTATACTCCAAACCCAACAAAAAAAGCTATATGAACCCATATCCGATTCTCAACCATAGTGACCTTATTTCAAATTTTTTGTTTTTCTCAGTGAAATGCGTGTTTCTTGTGAATTGTCGCAGAAAAATCATCATATCTTCAGAACCATTCGAGTTTAAAAAAAAAACCACTGGAAAGCTCATTAAATTTCCTTTAAGAAACATCTCTTTTCAAGTTCGATCGATAATTTGTGATTGCTTTTATAATGCTTTTATAACCGCTCACAATTTAAAATTTCGCCAAATTTGATTTTTTGGAAAAATTCAAATTGTTCTCGAGATTTCAAATTTTGACCTAAATGATTACTTGTTCTTTTAAATTTCATTTGAGTGTTGTGTAATACATTTATTCCATAAATTCTTTCCGTCCAGTTAGTAGTGCGCTCATGTCAACCTTCCTCTCTCCCCATCCCTACCTCAACGCCATAATTTCTTAGCATTAGAATTGCAGTCTGAGTATTTTCAAAACAGATACGAAGAAATTTGAATACACCGTTTGAAAGCTCATTGAAAGACCAAGTTTTTAAAAGAACAAGTAATCATGTAGGTCAAAAATTGAAATCTCGAGAACAATTTGATTTTTTCCAAAAAATCAAATTTGGCGAAATTTTAAATTGTGAGCGGTTATAAAAGCAACTACAAATTATCGATCAAACTTGAAAAGAAATGTTTCTTAAAGGAAATTTAATGAGCTTTCCAGTGGTTTTTTCAGTTTTTTTTTTTTTTTTTTTGAAACTCAGATGGTTCTGGAGATATGATGATTTTACTGCAACAATTCACAAGACACACGCGTTTCACTGAGAAAAACACAAAATTTGAAATAAGGTCACTATGGTTGAGAGTCGGACATCGGTTCACATAGCTTTTTTTGGTGGGTTTAAGGTCTAGAAACACCTCCCCACTTTTCTGACATCTTTCACCAAACACCCTGTATAGTCAAGACTCTCCCTAAGCCACAACCATTTTATGCAAGTTTGTGATTGTGAAGAAATAAAATATGCGATATATGCAATGCTCTTGTCGCAATTTTCAACAGGGTTTCATGGTTTCTATTTGTGAAACACAGGGTCCTACCCAAATTGTGTCGTGTCCTGTGCAATCTGCCGGTGTTGATTACAGGATAAGTGTACACAAGCGAGTCTAGTGCAGTATGAATTACTCTAAGGCCGAATTAAGCTTTCATCATGTTTAGAGGATCCTCTAAACATGATGAAAGGCCTCGAGGCCTTTCAGCTTCAGCCTAATCGGATGGATTGGTCATGAGTCTTGTCATCTGCTTTTCATTCAGTTATAGCAGTTTTTCCCAACAACAAAGTTTGGAGATCGCGATAATGTCAAGGACTTACACAAATATAACGTTAATATATTTTTTTATATGAACAAAATTCTATTTATTCTCACAGTTTAGGATTTCTAGATTTTAAGTTCAATGTGAAGAGTTGAAACGCTCCTTTATATCCATTATTTACGAAATGTTAGGCTTCAAGCTCCTAATGTTTACTCTGCAGTCAAATCGCATGTAGAGTCTATTCCTGAAACACATTGTAGAGAACGCTTGTTCGCACCGATAAGTAGTGCAAGACATTTTTATGGTTTGTTGCTAAGCTCTCTATAGTCTTTGCTGGATTTCAACTGAAACTCATAAATCTTTCCATCAAGGAAAACTGTTTTCATTATACCTACAGATAATGAAAGTCTGCAAGTTAGCCTTGTTCCGCTTCTGTGAATTTGGATGTTGTCCACTTCCAGGCAGATGAATGGATTTCGGATCCAGCTGTTGTCGGGATTGGGCTCCGGGAAATACTCCCGAAACGTGGTAACTAAGCTACCATAGCACAACTCTGAACAAATCTACGTTGTCCCCTAGCATATCTACATTCAGAGTATTTAAATGTTCAAACACGTCAGCTAAGTAGGCAATTGAACAAAGTCAAAAAAAGTAAGTACCTAAGGCGATGACACCTCTCGGACCCCCGAGTCATCCTCCGCGGACAACCTCTTAGGAACCGCTGAACTATAGGTTTGAATAGCGAGTTATGAACCCGACGAAGTCGATCCATTGATGTTGTTCTTAAGGTATGGTAGCTATATGGTGTGGTTTGATATGGTGGAATCCATGCATAAATTGTATTTTATTCAATGTTTTATATGATCACATTGTGCCACACCTTCGCTTATTTATAAATAAATAAATAATATAATTATAATTTATAAATAAGCGAAGGTGTGGCACTATGTGATCATATAAAACATTGACTAAAATACAATTTATGCAAAGTATACTTTATACGACTTTTACTATGGCTAGTGAGTTACATCGGTACGTAACTCTTATTGAATGAAAAAACCTTAGTGGGGTAAACTATAAGCTTCAAAAAAATTATAAACAATAATGTAAGAAGGTTTATATGATATTACTCACCACTTGTCGAGTATATACTCTCGCAATCATAAACTTCTCCTGAAACAAGAAATTATGAAACTTTACAGAGTAACAAGAGAGATGGATCGTTTACTGAAGGAGTCTCATACTTTTCATGTTGCTGAATTTCTATACAATATTAAGAGCAAGATACAAATTATTTCAACCGAGGGCAATGTATATTTCAAGAAGAAGTAAGAAAGTAAACATTCCTCCCAAGTTCATTCCATAAAATTGAGACTTACGCTAGTAGTTCGAATTAACCAGTTTTAATTCGATGGCCCGTATATGAGCAACTTCGCATTCGGTCATACTATGGATGAAGGCAGTATAATATTATGGCATTTCGAAGTTTAGAGAAATTGAGGACTGCAGTTACCAGCCTGGCTCTTGTGCCCACATCATCGGTGCTTACGGCAGTCAGCTGTGGTGAAATTTAGAATATCAAGGAACCATGAATGGAACCATGAATGGAACCATGAATTCACTAGGATGATTCATCTCACTTTTACTATGTTGTGTTCCAATATTGTGTAGACAAGAGTTGGATAATGCAGTAAATATTATCTACAGTAACAATCTTCCACCTTCATGTGACATAATATATCATTGTCATAATTATATTATAATTATATAATTAGTAGGGAATACAGTTGAATGAGAGTTGATGAGAGTCAGAAGGTTTTTAATATGTTCACTGAATCTACGAACCCGCACAAGTACGTAGCAGATACGCAAGTACGAACTCCGGGTGAGGCCTCGTGAATCCAAGCCATAAGCCGCCAAAATAGAAGCTTTCCAAGGAGATGGAGCAGCTGAGAACACTTTCATGAGCTGTAAAATCCCTCCGGCTTTTACGAGGAGATTTTCTCATAGTTGTGAATTCTCCAAGACCGTATACCATTCCACCGGAAGAACAGGGAAGACGTTTGGACTGTTCTAGAAATGCAAATCTGAGGGGAGGGGTAATTTATCGTTGTGGACCGTACCCATTACGCGGACAAGCGGATCACCTGAAGATCCAGAGGGATTTCTGACCACTCTAAAAGCACCTTCTTATTTCTGGGGTAGCTCCTTTCATCTTGCATTTCCCAGGCTGAAGATCTCCCTTTGGAATTGGAATCAACGTACACGGGTCACAATCTTTTATCTCCCTTTCCATTTTCGGCGTCTCTTCAAACATTGAACTCGAGAGACCAATTTGCTTGGGAGGCATTATTATCCAGTAATTGGAGAAACAGTCAGTTCATGGGTCCCAAAACTAATGGGGACGCCAGTTTCCCAAAAGAGCCGCAGCCGGAATCGTCCAAAAATCGTATCCCCTGACAGAGAATTATTAGGTAGGTATATAATTGTCTGTCAGAGGATACGATTTTCGCATAATATTTATTGCATAATAAATGCTTATTGTGCATTTATCCGAAAGAAACGACTACACTAGGTAAGAGGATGTAAAGGGTATTCATATATTTATATAATAATGTGGAGAAGGTTATCGACCGTATTCCGCAATTCAGGGTGTCCCACGAGTTGTTCTTCCCCCCCCCCTCCTCCTCCTAAAATCGTCCTGCAACCATGCGCAAGTGACACTAACTTTCTTATTTTAGCCTAGGAACCCCAATTTTTTATTTTAGATTCGGATTCTACTTCAAATTTCATGAACTTTTTACTTCGACAACTTTTTTTTTAATTTTATTGCGCGCAACCCGCTCAACGAGCGCTCAAAGATGCGCAACCCCACGGTTGCAGATGTACGGAGTACACGAGTGTGGCACATGATTTTTTTGATTATTTTTTCACGCTGAATCACGTTGTAAAGTCCGTTCTCTGATTTTCATTCAACTTTTAGAGGGGAATAATGCGTTTTTTAAGGGGCAAAACCAGCGTGTCTACTTGGAAATCTCTTCCCAAGATATTGGGTCTTCCATTGGATATTTTCGTCAACGAAGACCCATTTCTAATATTATTAGAGATAATCATTAGAGATTGAGGAGAAGGTAAACAGTCATCTGCTCTGTTTGTACCGGCCGAACTCCTGGTAGGGACAAAAGGTCGCGTAAGCTTCAGTAATTTACTGAAGAGGGGGGGGGGGGGTAACTCGTAGGGCACCCTGTAGGTTATCGACCGTATTCCGATATATATGTGTGCTGTGGAGGATCTTGAGGTTCGGTCAGAATTAAAGACGTGTTTCCAAAATTTTCGACTACCTATTTATTTAGTCATTTTCTAGGGCTACAACAGAATTAAGTCCGGATTGTGCTTTTCTGTTGTAGCCCTTGAAAATGACTAAATAAAAAGTCGAAACGTTGGGAAACACGTCTTTACTTCTGACCGATCCTCGAGATCCTCCACATCCCACATATATATTTATATATTTATGTATTGTCATTCCAGACGACAATTCTCGATAGAATTGAGATAAAAAGTTCAAATTTGCACAAAAAAATCTATCTTGGCAATCGAAAGGCTAAGTTCATAGATGTGCAGAATTGGGCCACTCTTCAAGTGTTTAGTGTTGAAATGTCCAAAAGTTGAGGGGGGTTTTGGGGATTTGGGGGGGGGGGGGTCCCATAAATTACTAAAATGAATCTGTCTGTCAAGTGACACATCATTTTAAAGGTTTTTACACTCTGAATAAGATGGTGAAGTTCGAATTGCGATAGGTACCTTATTTCTTTCTCAAACTTGAGTACTTTGAAGATGCAGAATACGTTCTTCAATTCAAGTCTGCTCTAATCTGATAACGGAATGAGATATCGCAATTCTGACTTCACCTTCCTGTTCAGCGTTGACAAATCCATAAGCTGAGGGGTTTTTTTTTTGGTATTTTGGTGGTGGGGGGGAGGTTCGCCCAAAAAATGAAATCTGACAAGTGACACCTCCTTTTACAGGTTTTTACACGCTGAATAAGATGGTTAAGTCAGAATTTCTATATCATATTCCGGTCTCAAACTGGGGCACTTGGAAGATGAAGCAACGTGGTTGATAGGTACTTGAGATGTTCTTCATGGATTCCACGTTTTTTAATGGAGACATTTTACATGAAACCAATATTTCTTCGAAAATGCGCACTTATAGCCATGCTGCATGACTGTTTTTTTCCCCCGAATTTGAAAAGGTGAATTTTTTAAAATTAAGTTTCATTTACTCGTCCCAGTGGTCACGAAATGTATATCAAAACTCAACGTACCCTCTTGCCTACGCTCCAACCTAACTAAGCAGTCATAGCAGTCAATCATGAGAGCTACGATCCAGCCATTCCATCAAATTTCATTCTTTACGTTGACGCTATGACAGATGGTCATTGGGCTGTGGGAGTGGGGTTAAGCGACAGAACTTGAAGCGATCAGACTTATCCAATAATACCCACAAGTGGTTCAACATGTTAAAAACGAAGCTATTGTTCTCGGTCCATAATGTTCAAAACTCGAATTTCCGACCAAATTGTATACCAAAATCCATTACAGACCATCCTGATGTATATTTCTGAAGTTTAGTATGGTATCAAAATGGGAAATCTCAATGATTGGCCAGTTTAGCCATTTACTTAGGGGGTGGAAACTGGCAAATTTAAGTTAGCGGAAGCTAAAAAATATTTCGTGAGCCGTAGACACTAATTGGATAGTAATCTACTCTTTGTTTTCAAGCATTTTACCCAATAAGTTTAAGATTGTTTAAGGATTTTTAAAATTAATGTTAGGTACAATATATTCCATACGTAAATGATCTAGGGGTAGCGATCACTACAATGTTGAAACGGTGTCTTAGAAAATTCGCTGTTATGGCCATGCTGCATGACTGTGGATTTTTAGAAAAATTATAATATATTCCACACGAAAATGTTCGTGGGGTAGCCATCACTCCAACGTAGAAAGGCGTCTGGCTGTGACAGATAGGTTCCCAATCACCATCATGAACTGGGCTTTTGTTGAGTCGTTGATAGAGTCGTCCTACAACGAGGATCCTTCTGGTCCAGCAAAGAGGAACAACTGGTGTGTAAGATATCTGAACTCTAAAAGTCCTCCAAAGCCCAGACGCCAACCAAGCGACAACTATTGTATCATAAAGATCCCGTACTCTATCATGACGGGATCTCAAAATAAAACAGAGAATTAAAATGTGGTTATTAAGTTTAGCGAGGATTTATTAAGTTTAGGGACTATTCTTCCGAGAGATAGCGTCTCGCTTGGGTACTGTGGGCCCCTTCTTGAACGAATACACAATATCTCAGCTCATTACTCAGATTAGTTCATCTACGGAATAGCAAGTGTAGTTTAGTCAGGGGCGTAGCGTCAGGGGGAGCGCAGGAAGCGGCGCTTCCCCACAAGAAATAAAGAATGTAGGTAGGAGTTGAATGATGAAAAAATTAATTATGAATAACAAAATATTTAATCAAAAGTAAAACATTCAATTGAGAATTATCTACAGCTACCTACCTACCCACGAAAGAATTCCTTCTTCCATGCTACCTACCTTTGATGGAAGCCACGGCCGAAGCCAAGTAATCTAAGAAGAGGAATCTGATTGCATGGAGAAGGCGATGGCCCAGGGGGAACTGCAAAAATATTACGGGGGCCCTCGTTCATCGTGTGTAATCTGGCGTGCGCGTGTGAGTTTGTTCCACACTGGGTTGCCATAGAGCGGACAGTGGTTTTCTTTTGCGGTGCCTGAATGTAATGCGCAAGCGTTGGGACAGACCGATTGACAGTATCGATCGATTCGGTATGGATCAACTTTCAGAAGTGCCATTTGGTTTTCTTATCCTATTCTGCGGATGTTGATATTTTTGATTGTTCATAGTTTTCAGTTTTTTATTTAGTCTTTATCCTCCTAAAATCGGTAGTTGCTGCATTAATTGTTCGATAGTCCAGCGTTTAGTTCGCGAACTTTTAGCGGAAAATTCGACATAATTGTGGCCGGCCTGTCGACTTTGCAGGTCCCGTATCTCAAAGGAATTGTGAAGGAACAAAGTCGTGAGTACACTCGACAATGTTGAGAACTACAATAGATACCAGTGGTTATCAGGGAGTAGTTCAAAAAACCTTTTATTTTGTTTCCCACGCATATTTTTTTCCTCTGAAAAAACTTCATGGTGTAGCGGATTTTCCAGTATTACAAACTTTTTTAACAAACAACGGTTTATTATCTTCCTTGTGCAGATCACCCTTCTGTCTATACCAGACTGTGTTGCAAATCGGCACCATACCATATTCTCACCATACGAATTTCTCATACCATACGAATTTCTTTCCTATCATACCATACTGTATTATACCAAATCATACATACAATAATATACCATACCATACTCATACCATGTCATACAAACCGAGTGAATATTGAAATGTCATCCATTTCTGACCTATATTTAAAATTTCAAGTATCTAGCTCATCATCAAAATTTAATTTGTTTAAACAAATAGGTATTATTTAAACAATTTTACAGACAAGAAACCGAGTGAATATTGAATTGTGATCCAGTTCTGACCTATTTGTAAAATTTCAAGTCAATAGCTCATCATCAAAATTTAATTTGTATTATTACAAAAAGGTATTATTTAAACAATTTTACAGATGAGAAACCGAGTAAATATTGCAATGTGGTCTATCCCCGACTCACGGTTAAAATTTCTAGACTGTAGTTTACCGGGAAGACGAAAAAAGGTAGTTTTATTCTGGGCGTCTGGAGGTTGGGTCAGATAACGGCCGTTTTCGACGCGAAAGTTTAGTGTTTTTCCTAAACCTTTGCGCGGTCACTGTGAACGAACGGCTGGTCGCACAAAAATCCAATTGGTCTTAAAAGATTCGTAATTTTTCAGGTCATTCAAATGTGAACTAAAAAGTACACCCTTCCATGAGAATTTTTAGAGATATGACATTGTCGAAATTTCAAAGTTCGTTTTGAACCCCTTCCCCTTGACCTAGGGTTATGAAAAGTTTCGAGGATCATTGTGGGGCTGGTCCAAACCCAGAAACCAAATTTTGTAATTTTAGCTCAACGCTAACTGGGCAAAGTGGCACGGACGGCGGACGGCGTACGGCGTACGGGGGACGGCGTACGGGGGACGGCGTACGGGGGACGGCGTACGGGGGACGGCGTACGGGGGACGGCGTACGGCGTACGGGTGACGGACGGATTTTTTTTTATTCGATTTTCTGAATCTACGTATCTTGAAACGTAAACCAACAAATTTTGAGGGGGGGTTAAAAAAATTTTTTCTTTGGGCGATTCCAATGGTTCATTATCGAAGATAATAAACCAAAAGGGAGATTATGGTTCGGCTTATTGACTGCATTATTTTCTTGGTTAAACAGGAACTGCCTTTTAGGGGGCATGACGAGTCCTCTTCCTCTTACCATAACAAAGGAAATTACCTCGAGTTATTAAATTTCCTAAAAGATTACGGCCAGCCACTGGAAGATCATTTGAAAACGCCAACAGTTTTCAAAGGGACCTCCCCCGCCACCCAGAATGATCTTATAAGTGCTATATATAGAGTCATTCTAGATGACATTAAATCTGATCTAGCTAAGTCAGAATTCGTTACACAGTCGTTAGATACTATGTTATTAAACGTGGTTGTCCCCAAGAAACGTTTCTAGGTTTGCAGGGTTTAAGAAACGTATACCTACCGGCTGTTTGCAGGGGAATTTAATGAATTTAATGAAATAATATCATACAATGCGTTTGAACATACAGCTTGCTAAGAACTGCTTCACTTTTTCCTTTTTTGGGTGAGAGATTCAGGAAGTGTGTGTGGTCAGTCGTGATTGGGGGGGGGGGGGGGATTTGAGTGCGGTACCCCATTGTCCAGAGCCACGCTACGCTCCTGATTTTAGTATGGTGATGAAACTCACAACCGTATTATTGTGTACAGAACAGTGCTCGGCGAGTCCTGGGGTTGACAATTTTTAAAACATCATACCTCGGAAATGCCAATAGTTTTCCAGACAAATTTGAGTAGATCTAGGCCATTCGGATAGTTGTACGGTCAGCTTTCAAACTCAACGAGGGCTCGAAGGTACAACCGACAAAAATTGGTCAATATAAGTGTGAATAGAACGAGGGACGTCCAGGTCAATTTTCATAGTGGGGAACAGCTGACAAAAATGGGTTCATGATACCGATTTCTTAGATACATTTTGTGTGCACAGAAAGAAGGTAATTCCGACTATTTGTTAGAAGATACAACAGAAAACCCCTACAATAAACGGAAATAAATCATGAATAATTTATCATTTATATAATTATTCCATTCCTGAAGTATAAAAATGATTTTTTCCTTTGTCGATTCCAACGATTCATTAGCTAAGATGATGATATATCCACCGCTTCTCAATACTATGGATATGTACTTTTTCGCTCAGCATCGGGTTCCTAAATCATACTAAATCAGAACTGTCTCTTTATCAAAGCCTGAAAGGATTGTCTGACCGCTCCGTAGCAAGAACATAATACGCTCAGCTATGCTCAGACACGTTGGTCACAGGTCCATTAACCGTAACCTGGCTCTAGACATTCCTCCCAAAAACCAACCAACCGCACCAGAGAAGTGGTCGAGTGATAGTGGAGGCAATGGAGGTCAGGTGGAGGAGCTTTCTCCTCCACCATTATGAATGTACGAGTAGGTTCCGCCTCTCAGACCTGCCTCACAAGCTCTTCGCCAGCTATTGTCATCATCAGTGCCTTTTGATCTTTATATTTTTTCCTCCGTTGTACTATTTTCTCCTTTTGTAAAATTGTACACTTAATCCCAGTTCTTTTATTTACTCTTTTCGATTCTACGTTTCATACTTTTCATCAGTCAGTTTTGATTATTCATTTCACTTTAACCATTTCAAAAAACCATATTAGTATTTTACAAGCTGAAAGGAGGATTTCAATTATTCAGTTTTCACAGCCTTTTGCCTGAATAGTATATTCATTTTCCCTAATTGCAACCATTTATTTATTAAACTTTTTGTTTCGACCTGGTTTGGTGAACAAAATATATATTCAACACCGTAGGTTGCAGTGACAGTTAATCGCTAGCTAGTTTTTTTTGTTAATTTATTTTCTCCATTTATAATAATCCGCTTCATTTCGGTAGGAATTACGATACATTTTGTATGCCGTTAGTACCCATCAAGATTGGTTCTGTAGTCTCTCTTTTTCATTAAGTCAAGATAACGGTTTCTTCACCGCATTTTTCAACTCAGCAGAAACTCGGATATGTAATGTCAGAAATTCGTAATTTTTCAGGTCATCCAAAAGTGAACTAAAACCTACACCGTTCAGTTAAATCTTTCGAGATATGACATTGTCGAAATTTCAAAGTTCGTTTTGAACACCTTGACTTAGTTATGGTTATGGTTATGAAAAGTTTCGAGGATCATTGTGGGGTTGGTCCGAACCCGAAAAGAAAATTGCATAATTTTAGCTCAACGCTAACTGGGCAAAGTGCCGCGGACGGCGTACAGCGGACGGAAGGATTTTTGGTTTATTATCTTCGATAATGAACCAGTGGAATCGCCCAAAGAAAAAATTTTTTTAACCCCCCCTCAAAATTTGTTGGTTTACGTTTCAAGATACGTAGATTCAGAAAATCGAATAAAAAAAAACTCTGCAAATTCTTGACACAACGGTTTATTATCTTCCTTGTGCAGATCACCCTTCTGTCTATACCAGACTGTGTTGCAAATCGGCACCATACCATATTCTCACCGTACTCATACCATACGAATTTCTTTCCTATCATACCATACTGTATTATACCAAATCATACATACAATAATATACCATACCATACTCATACCATGTCATACAAACCGAGTGAATATTGAAATGTCATCCATTTCTGACCTATATTTAAAATTTCAAGTATCTAGCTCATCATCAAAATTTAATTTGTTTAAACAAATAGGTATTATTTAAACAATTTTACAGACAAGAAACCGAGTGAATATTGCATTGTGATCCAGTTCTGACCTATTTTTAAAATTTCAAGTCCATAGCTCATCATCAAAATTTAATTTGTATTATTACAAAAAGGTATTATTTAAACAATTTTACAGATGAGAAACCAAGTGAATATTGCAATGTGGTCTATCCCCGACTCACGGTTGAAATTTCTAGACTGTAGTTAACCGGGAAGATGTAAAAAGGTAGTTTTATTCTGGGCGTCTGGGGGTTGGGTCACATAACGGCCGTTTTCGACGCGAAAGTTTAGTGTTTTTCCTAAACCTTTGCGCGGTCACTGAACGAACGGCTGGTCGCACAAAAATCCAATTGGTCTTAAAAGATTCGTAATGATTCTCGGTTCGTAATGAGGAAACATATTAAACAAACCGAGGGTGACTAAGGGTGAGAGGGGGTTGTGGGAAGGAGACAGGGAACAGGAAAACATTGACGGTGGAGGTTAGGGGTAGGAGGATCAGGTTTCTATATGCACACTCAACAGCGAGGTGCGAAGCACTGAGCATCCTATATATGTGGCTGGCGGGCAAAATGGATATCATTCCTTTTTGCGGCTGAGGTTTTTTGGCGGGCCAGTTTTTACAACGGAGTTGTTTTTGGGGGGTAAGAAATTACAGGTCTGATCTAGAAAAATACAAACAACTACCGAATGCTACTCATTCGAGGAAACCCTCGTGCTTGGGGGAGTAGTCAAAATTAAATACACATTAAAGATTAGGCTTGATCGAAAAATGAAATGAAAAACAATCTACATGTCTTCTTGCGACTTAATTTCAAAGCTTGAACGAAGCGAGAGATGGGCAATCTCTAATATTCATGGGCAAACTATTATAAAGTTTTGCACCACGGTACTAACATGTCCTCTGACTCTACGAAGTCAGTCGGAATGGATTTTAATACTCCCGCTACCACGGGTATTAGTGTAAGCGATTTCATGATAAGATCCCTCTTTGATATATTTATATGTAACAATAATGGTTACAATCTTGATGGTGTTGACTAATGTTGGCACTTGTAATAAATTAAATAGTTCGGCAGAACAAAATCGCTTACATTTTTTTAAAAGAATTTTCATTAAGCATTTCTGGGTTACTACTAGAGGCTGAAGAGTAGTGATACCCACACCTCCCCATGCAGCAATATTATACGACAATACTGGATCAGAGCAAAATAAAATTTCCGCAAGTTGTCTATATTGAGGAAACCCAATTACCATCTCAAGTTATGAATTTCCTGCTCGAACTACGTGCATGGAGTGCGGTTGGTAACTTTTCATTATATTCCAGCCGTCAGCTACGGGGTTCTCATCATCCTGCGCGAAAACTCAAACTGACCGATAATAAATATTTTTCTCGGCCTAATGGACAAATAATGGCCATACCTCTAATCTGACATACTCAATAAAAAAGGGAGCAAATGTTGATTGGAACTAAACAGTGGCGGCTCTGGCCAGGATTGGGTGTGTATGCAGTGTATGCAACCCTGCCTACCCTGAAGAGCCGCCACTGGAACTAAACCAACATCTCTCGCATCATAATTCCGTCTATATCTGCCATCAAATAGTTAGTCACAGTTGGATCGTGACCAGAATAAACCAAACAGTAGACTAACTAGAAACAACAACTGCCTTTTGCGAAAGCTTTACTTCCAATTCAATCTAATCCTACTACCATAGAGTACTACTCCTACTACCATAAAGTACTACTTGATGGCCGAGTAACCTAGCTCGGTCTATGCTGCCATGGAATCTCGCAGTACCTTCGATGAGCCCTTTCATAAATTAGTAAACTTTATTTTCCCATCCCTGGTCGCGATATTTCATGTGATGTATGTGTACACTTTTCATTTACACCTCCAGCTCAAATACACACCTGGGTACCGTCGCAACCTTCACATCCTTGAATGTAGGACTGAAGGAAAAAAATCTTATGAGCCTTCTGCTTCTTCAGGATAATGTGGGATTATCAAATGTGCCACCTACTCCACAAGAATGGTTCACGCTAATGAGCCCTACGGAGAATTTAACTTTAGGATGTTCTAGGCCCTTGCAAGGTTAAATGGAAGGTTGTCAACATTTGGTGTCCGGCCTTCAGCTAAACCTACAAGAAATTTCAAGACAACACAAGGAAGCAGTACAGGAATCGTGATATTCACTACCTCGTTAACAGCCCGTTGTAATCGCCCAAGTGGTTGATAAAATAGTATAATCAGTTTCCTCGACGCAACTGATAATCGCTACTTTTATCAGTGGTTCATTAGATAATTATAAGCAAGGTATTCACTACTCTATTTTCAATCGAATTTTGCTGCTTTGTAACTCTTTACCTGATACCTAATTATGAGGCCAATTTGTAATTTCTTTGGTGCGTCTGTCCGTATGAATAGAACTTGTATATTATCAAATCACTGGCAGTTTAACTGAGAAACGAGATCAGTCTGAATACGCTCTGGTCGCTGATAGGTTGTCTAAAGCCATTGAATGATGGACGAATGGACAAAATTTCGGCCCTGTGCATCAGGAACTTACTCGTAGGTCGAAAAACGGATACAGGAACGTGGATGGGTAATTAAAAAAATATGACGTTAATGATACCCTCCCAAAGTAGACCGCTCAGTGAAAAAGCGGAAGCTAATGATCATCATTAGAAGGCCGGCTAATTCCTGGTTCGACTAATTGATATTCAATTGCCGAATTCCTCCACTATCATTCCATTCAGCGTTTTCATGATTGCGGGTGTATCGGGCTGATAAAATTAACAGCAGCACCATGACGCGTCCAGAACCACCGCTGGAACACATTGTGCGAAGAGTAACCGAAGGAATGGGGCTTTCATCACATTAAGCCAGATACACAATGTCGAACCGAACCGTTCAATACAATCCCTAAACCTCAATTTTAATATTTTGGTTTATTATATTCAATAATGAACCAGGGAAATCGACCACTAAGTAGATGGCTAAACTCGACACACATTGAGATTTTCCATCTTGACAGTATACTAAACCAAATGTGTGTTATTTCGCCACTATTTGTATTTTTTGGCGTCTTACTCCTCCGCCTAAAACGTTCTGAAAATTCATTTTCGGAAGTGGAATGGGGGGAATGTTTTGAATACCATAAAACAAGGTAACTTAGCTCCACTTTGATTGACTTCAATCAAACTACTTTTTTCAATGAAAATTTTAAACGATTCATGCTCTACTAAAGTCGTTCAACTCCAAAACGTAGGTTTTGAGTTAGGTTATGCAATTGAAAGTTTCATAATGTTTCCAAAATTGCGTATCTGAGAAATTGGTCCAAGCGAGCTATCGGGTTTTTAAAAATCTATCTACCTATCTGCCAACTCACTCATAGAGGTTTTTTGCTTTTCATCCCAATTTAGCACTTCAAATTCAGAATTTCTGTGAGCCGTACATGAATATTGAGGACTTGGCTGCATTCACACAAATTAGGTAGTACTTGACGTTCTTCACCCTACGAACTGTGTTCAATGAAGTTTTGAAATACAAAACGCCTTTTTTGAATTTGCAGTTAATTTTTCAAAATTAAAGAAAAGACGAGAAAATTGCTGCTTTTCATCTCGTACACACTGAAGGGCTTTGTTTTTCCAGTTTGGCGTATCGTGCCCAATCGTGGGTGTGTTCAATCGACCCTTGGAATGTTTTCTTATTCTGCTCGATAAGACTGTGAGACATGCCCAGGAATCAAAACTTTCAAGGACAATGAGTTTTAGAGTGCAACCCAACACATCACGGCAGTATGGCTGTTTTTATTTTGCCCGGGGCAGCTTTCACAATGACCAATTTTTATCAATTTTGTCTCCAGTAGTTTTACCTACTGATACAAACAAGAGCTGATTTTATTCGCTCCACTTTAAACTGTAAATTTGAAAGAATTACGAACTGGCAGTTGAAATACCTATGATGATCATGATCAAAACTCCACTTCCCTTTTCATGGTTTTGGGGAACCCCATTAGGTGATGAGCTGATTCACGAAATACAATTCGACAAAACTACAGGTATACGAGCTGCTGGTGAAGACAGATAAGTGTCTTCCTATTAAGGATTGGTATAATGGTCTTTGTGCAAAAGCAGGAATGTCCGACTATATCGAAAGATGTAGGACTAATCTATACCCACCGGTGGGTCAGCATTCAAGGATTTATAATATAACATATTATGTTATATTATGTTATTTATAATATAACATATTATGTTCCCCAAAGGTGCCTAAATTGGAAAGACCATGTGGTTCATCTCTGTCGTAGATTGAGACGATTAAGGGGCATTTGTATGGTGGTCAGGGGTTTCCTCAATATAGACAACTTGCGGAAATTTTATTTTGCTCTGATCCATTCAGTATTGTCGTATAATAATACTGCTGCATGGGGAGGTGTGGGTATCACTACTCTTCAGCCTCTAGTAGTAACCCAGAAATGTTTAATGAAAATTCTTCTAAAAAAATGTAAGCGATTTTGTTCTGCCGAATTATTTACGTAATTTGATAGTTTTTATGGTGGAAGCGCTGAGTTTGTGGAACTCCATTATCATGTGAGTAGGTTGAAAAAAGACTTCAGTTCCACAATCTTTGTACTTTAAATCACTATATATTTCAGGCACTTTATGCCCATCATCAGGTGTTATTATTATAGTTCTTAAAATAGTATTTAAAGTACAAAGATTGTGGAACTGAAGTCTTTTTTCAACCTACTCACATGATTACGTAATTTATTACAAGTGCCAACATTAGTCAACACCATCAAGATTGTAACCATTATTGTTACATATAAATATATCAAAGAGGGATCTTATTATGAAACCAATTACTCTAATACCCGTGGTAGCGGGAGTATTAAAATCCCATTCCGACTGACTTCGTCGGGTCAGAGGACATGTTTGTACCGTGGTGCGAAACTTTACAATAGTTTGCCCATGAATATTAGAGATTGCCCATCTCTGGCTTCGTTCAAGCTCCTTGTTAAAAAACTGTTCATCTCGCCCCAGTAATAGTTTAGTACAGTATACGAAGATCCAGTTATAAAATATCATCATGACGAAAATGTAGGTACCATTTATAATTTATTTGAAATTAAGTCGCAAGAAGACATGTAGATTGTTTTTCATTTCATTTTTCGATCAAGCCTAATCTTTAATTTGTATTTAATTGTGACTCCTCCCCCAAGCACGAGGGTTTCCTCAAATGGGGGAGTAGCATTCGGTAGTTGTATTTTTTTTCTATATCAGACCTGTAATTTCTCATACCACAGACGATTGTTCTTCTTTTTTCTTGTTTATTTTCAATAAACGAAAGAAAAAAAAAAAAAAAAAAAAATTGGTACCAGTGCCACGATCGTTATGAACCTGGCGGATCTTGGGGCAACTAAGGAAGTATCGATTTACCGTTGTCTTATAATCGAACACGACCACTATCGTTCTCATCCTGCTTGAATTCAAATACAGTGATACCTCGAAATACGAGATTACATGCTCAGTGGTATCGCTGCTTTTCCGAGAGGTTAATTCGTTCTGTTACCTTGCTCGTGTGTCAATTTGTTTGTATCTCCAAGCGGTTTTCACCATGAAATTAACTGAAATGCCATTAATCCTTTCCTGAACAGGCCCAAAAATGTGTTTTTGAATAGGAAAAATTTGCAAGGTGTGCGAAAAATGAGCAAGGTGTGCGAAAAAATGAGCAAGGTGTGCGAATAGCTAACATGGCGAGGTATATTATGGGCTTAGTCCATCAACGATGTGCAGCTGTGGTTGACAAATTGACATTCCTGCGTGGAGTAGGGAAGCAGTCCTGTGGCGGCTGACTGGATGACACCGTCGATGTCAAGTTTTCCTTCTTGGCCATTCGTTTGATCTTATAACTAACTTTTACATGTAGAAATGCCCTGTTAACCTGGTTGAAAGTAAATAAATAACGTAAGGGTTTAATAATGTTTTTTCTTTCTGTTATTTCCATTTTATTAAAATTTAATTCGGTGTGTGAAAAAGTACTCAATTTGTTTGGATACTAGTATCGAGTAATGGTATCGAATATTTTGTGGTATCGCCCATCACTATTGGCCGCTAGGGCAAGCCCTTATATAGAGGGCCCCCAGGTGGGAAGATCTCCTGTCCTTAGGTGGGGGTTTACCCACTCCAGGTCTCTAGTGGGAGGAGTTACCCTTCTCTCTGGTCATGTCTATCCAACTTGTTTATTGATAATGATTAAACATAATATGGGTACAATGGAATTCGCCATACTTGTCAATACTTGTCATACAAGTATTGACAAGTAAGTATCGGTGCGTGATATTAATCTGTAAATGCAGGCATGAAACCTTTCCACATCAGTGTCGTTAGGGACTCATTTAGGAAACCTTTCGAGTTGTTGAACCCAATCATATTTTAAACTAATTAAACATAAATTAAAGTCGATTTGGTAACAATGTAATATTTGAGCTGGTACACCATAACAACGCTTGAGGATAAGGTTTTGGGCTAATGCTGACGTTGGATAGAAATCTATCTCAACTTGTCGCAGGATCCGGTGTTACCCAATTTATTTAAATTAGAAGCTTGGAATGGCAATTCGAAGTGTTTGTGGCGAGCCGTGAACAATCAAGCGGAAATCGGGCTGGGGAGGGCGTGAAAACTTGGTCAGGTATCTGTACCTTCGAAGGCAGGAAGGGGAATGTGCTCGGCGATGGGAGGAAATTGAGGTGGTATTCCGCAAGTTGGGACGGGACGCCCAATCAACTCCGCGGCCAAACTCGGCGAAGAACTGGGAGGGGGAGTGAGTTGTCTCCGTCCGTGGTCGGAATATTTCCCGCTTCCCTGTTAACTCGGGCAGATAGTTCCAAGATCTATCCCAAGAGCTTCCTCTTGTGCCCCTCCTCAGACTCTTTGCCACTTCGACAACTGCTCCACACTCCATCGACCATCACCTTCTCATCCCAACCCGCAACCAGGTCACATCACCCTCGGTCCCAAATCTCAACAGTATTCTTCCTGATGACGTTTTTATATTGCGGCTACCTCTCCATCCCGGTTTTCCCTTTTATTTCCACCTTCTAAACCTTTTTGCCTCCACTCATCTTGTTACTGGGATGAACGGGTTTGTGAGTCTATTCTACTATTCTCAATTGTCGAGGGATGTTTTCGAGTCGAATGAAACTCTTTCATTTTAACTTGAAGCAAAATATTGTTGTAATCCAATACAATAATTTACAAGTTATACAATATATTTGTCCACGAATTATAGGCCACGTTCGCGTATCTTTCCAAGGTGGCTCGTCACTCTCGTGCTGATTTTATTACAAAAAACTCTGCAAATTCTTGACACAACGGTTTATTATCTTCCTTGTGCAGATCACCCTTCTGTCTATACCAGACTTTATTGCAAATCGGCACCATACCATATTCTCACCGTACTCATACCATACCATACGAATTTCTTTCCTATCATACCATACTGTATTATACCAAATCATACATACAATAATATACCATACCATACTCATACCATGTCATACAAACCGAGGGAATATTGAAATATCATCCATTTCTGACCTATATTTAAAATTTCAAGTATCTAGCTCATCATCAAAATTTAATTTGTTTAAACAAATAGGTATTATTTAAACAATTTTACAGACAAGAAACCGAGTGAATATTGCATTGTGATCCAGTTCTGACCTATTTTTTAAAATTTCAAGTCAATAGCTCATCGTCAAAATTTAATTTGTATTATTACAAAAAGGTATTATTTAAACAATTTTACAGATGAGAAACCGAGTGAATATTGCAATGTGGTCTATCCCCGACTCACGGTTAAAATTTCTAGACTGTAGTTTACCGGGAAGATGGAAAAAGGTAGTTTTATTCTGGGCGTCTAGGGGGTTGGGTCACATAACGGCCGTTTTCGACGCGAAAGTTTAGTGTTTTTCCTAAACCTTTGCGCGGTCACTGTGAACGAACGGCTGGTCGCACAAAAATCCAATTGGTCTTAAAAGATTCGTAATTTTTCAGGTCATTCAAAAATGAACTAAAAATTACACCGTTTCATGAGAATTTTTAGAGATATGACATTGTCGAAATTTCAAAGTTCGTTTTGAACCCCTTCCCCTTGACCTAGGGTTATGAAAAGTTTCGAGGATCATTGTGGGGCTGGTCCAAACCCAGAAACCAAATTTCGTAATTTTAGCTCAACGCTAACTGGGCAAAGTGGCACGGACGGCGTACGGCGGACGGACGGATTTTTTTTTTATTCGATTTTCTGAATCTACGTGTCTTGAAACGTAAACCAACAAATTTTGAGGGGGGGTTAAAATTTTTTTTCTTTGGGCGATTCCAATGGTTCATTATCGAAGATAATAAACCAAAACTGCAAATTCTTCCACAACGGTTCATCATCTGTGCACACAATTACCGTGTAAGACCTATGCGAAACTTTATGAAACAACTGGAGTAATGCGCTAAAATATTTGTCAAGATGTTGATTTCCGAGATGGATGGGGATGTTGAGGGGAGGGGGTGGGGGTCGGTAACTAGCCTAGTGATGGTCTATAAATTATTTGTATAAAGGATGAATAAATAATTCATATTTTATGAATCACTATCTAGAATTAACTTTTATATGTCATCCCCCAGCATCCTAATTATAAAATCAATGCGAAAAATAATAATTAAATACCTAAAGATTAGACCCGAGAGGGAGAGGATTCGAGACGAATGAGAATAGTCCCCCTTCTACCAACAACCGTGCCCTCAGACCGCCCTCAGACCGTTCTCCCTATCCTAATCGGGAGAAGTGGAACCAGAGGAGAGGATAATAAAAATCCCGATTCCTCAGAGAAGATACTATAATATTCTCAGCTCTCAGACAATTCAGAACACTCTCCACGTCACGAGTTCAAAACCACACAGGTCTATTATCATTACTTCTGCCTTCATAATTCTTTGAGAGGAACCCGGAATGGCTTAGGGTTTCTTGTGAAAGAAATCTACCAGTGATATGTCCTTTTCAAGAATATAAACCTCAGAGAGATCAAGATATAAAGGTAGCCTCCACCCAACGACTGGCTCTGCATAGCGAATTCACAAAATCGACGCGCGTCGTATCGATTCCTCAGGGAACCTTTAGCGCGTCGTAACTGATGCATCCATCGCAATGTAACCTTGCTCGAGATCATCTGAGGGGCTATTCCTGAATAGCGCGCCATGAAACTCGGAAGCGAATGGAACAAACAAACCCAACTTTCCCAAAACACATAGGAGTCAGAACAATATAATACTGGGATTTCGTTTTATTATGTTGGAAAAAGAACCATTAGAATCGCTCAAAAAGAAAAAAGTACATGATTTTCATATATCCAGTTAATTAATAATAAATAATATTAATTGTTGATTATCATTTACGAACAATAATTATTAATCATTAACAGTTTTTACGTACGGCGGACGGACAGTTTTTTTTTAATTCGATTTTCTGAGTCTACATATCTTGAAACATCAAATTTTGAGAGGCGTTGAATTCTTCTTTTCTTTATCCATTCCAATGACTCAATATGGAAGTTGATAAACCAAAAAGATCAAATCAAGGCCGAAATATGACACATTGAAGTAATTATCTCGAAACTATGTTTTCGTAGTTTCGTCACTGGTTCTCAGAGTGCGATGTATCGATACTGGTTGAAGATAATTCCCTAAACTGCTAAGCATATCCACGATCTAAAGATTGACAAACTAACCCATTATGTCCCAGTGTGCCCATATGGGCACGGCCAATATACTCGCGGTCTTTAGTGTGTTTTCATGTCTGAGCTTGTTCTGACAGGTCGCAGCTTGTTTTGTCGCTAATTGAAGACCCTTCCCTTCATTTCCCGTCCGCATCCATTCTCGTTCCAACCTTCCTCAGTGAACAGTGTTTTATTAAAATGGAGCATAATTACGACCTGAACCTCCTCAGGAATATTTTGGCGTAAGTACCCTTTGATTTTTTTTATGATGAAAATTACGTCATATCCAAGTAACATAGATGTTAAGTGAAATGTCTATGCGTAATTGGTTAAATTTATTTGAGCCCGTATGGGTGTAAAAGTGCAAAATTACTCTGCGTTCCCATATGGGTACACTGGGAGCTAATACACCCGGTTTTTTTTTAGACCTGGGATTTCCTTACAAGAGGCTATCGAGTTGCTGGAAAATGATTTTACCCCCGAAAGTCTACCAGTGGCCGTTTATGTCGAGCCACCTGAACCTGCTGTGCTGACGGACGAGGAGTCGGGGGACGAAGACGAGGTAGGTGATTTGAGACATTCATCAGGCAGGCAACTCCGAGCTCGAGCTGAGCTAATTTTTCCGGATCGATGTCTTGTTGACGATTTGCTTGAAGAGGATGATGAGAGTACCATTGCCGTACCATCCACGCTCTCCCCACCCCCCACCAATCCTCTCATCACCAACACTATCCCGTATTGCTGTGTATTGCGTATTGCTGTGAAAATTCCTCCAAAAACGCTCACTGATAAATCCAGATTCAGTAAGATGCCGCGTGGGAAATATGAAAATTTATTAGAGAAAAGAGATGGAATTTCATTTGTTCGGTGGAAAGACAATGGGGTTGTCACAGTTGGGTCGACGGCTTTTGGTGTCCAACCAATATCCACTGTCAAACGGTACTCTCAAGAGTTGAAGAAGAACGTAAACTTCTCCAGACCCTACGCACTATTTGCATACAATAAAGGAATGGGAGGGACTGACCTCATGGACAATAATAGGTTTGTTCGCTGAGACCATTTCCAGTGGTTTTCAAACTGGTAGCAAACCATTTCCAACCGGATGGGGGTGATCCGGTGCGCATGCGTGGCCGCCACCAAATTTCAAGTGGTTTCCAACCAGTCAGAAGTGGTTGGGAGAAAAATCTCCAGTCGTTTATGACGATTTGAAACCCGGCTTCAAACGGTTTGAGAGACTCAGCGAACGCACCAACATGGCTGCCGAGCCTGGCCGTGACGAGCCGATATGTCACTGGAAGCCTCTGCGAACGCCCAAACGCACTTCCAACGGTTTCAAACCGGTTTGATGGTCTCAGCGAACAAACCTAATATATCCAACTATCGCATTGGTGTTCGGAGCAAAAAATGGTGGTGGCCTATCTTTACATGGCTCATTGACGCTAGTATCCAAAACGCTTGAATCCTGTACAAGAAAAAAGATGCAAAAATGTCACAGCTAAAATTCAGACGTGCCATCGCGCAGACCTATTTGACAAAGTTTGCCACTCCCAGACTCCGAACTGGCAGGACTTCCAAGGCTTCTATCCACCAAAATTTTGATGTCAGATATGACAACATGGGACCTTTCGTCATCAGCACTCCAGAAAAGAAGAGGAGGCGTTGTGCCAGCATCCATTGTGATTCGAGAGTCCGTACGATGTGCCAAAAATGTGACGTGGGCTTGTGTGTCGATTGTTTTATGCCTTATCATTCCCTACAATGACTTTTTCACTACTTATTCGCTTCTTCATTTTCAATTTTTATTCTGTTTCTAATGCCTAGTCAAGCCACCAATGATGTTTCCTTTTAATAAATGATGTCCACAGTTAAGCAAATACCAATTGTATCTTAACGATCCTGAAACGGTCACCAGCGAATAACCGGGTGTATTAGATCCCAGTGTGCCCATATGGGCACGGACCATATGGACCACTTAATGGGGTGTTTAATTTTTAAAATTATTTTTCTCATATTCAGACATGTCTAGTGGACAACCGTACCGATTTTCATTGAAAAATATTGAAAACAATAATTACGGGACATAATGGGCTAACATGGCTGCCGTCAACCAACCAGAGTTTTAGTTCGTTGGCAGCCCCCGAGCAATTCCCTTCGTTCGGTGGAGGGCGTGGTAAATTTACCTTTTACCTTTCGTTTTTCTTCAAAAGGAGTAACCCTCTCCCGTAAGAACTGCTATTATTGTGATACATTGATGATCTATTGTTGGCGATACATTGACCGGATTTGGCATATAATCATGTTTACAGATACAATCAGGATGAATATCACCAATGGAACGCTTGAAAACTATCCGTTCAGATAGGAGATCAATACGTATAGGCCAAATGAAAAATACAGATCCCCAAGCGGTAGACTGAAGTACAGTTAACTGCGAGCGTCATAACAGACAATTCAAAGAGTGAGAGAAGAAACTTGAACGCTTGGTAGACGGTGGTAGGTAACATATTATTCAATGCAAACACCTGTAAAAAGGTGTGATAATGCCAGAGTATGTGGTGGTTTGGTGTCTATGCGGAGATGTTAGGTTTTGTATTCTATACATTCATGTTGACTTGTGCAAATCATATTCAAATTTTATAATTAAGTTTGCTCTGGATAAATCAAACTCTGTGTAAACAAGACTATATTTTTCGAACTTCAAGGATGATTTTGTGTCAGCTTATAGACGTGTCTGCTCAGAGTTTCATATTGCAAATATGAATTTCCCAATCAGTTTAACGTGATGAAAACTCATACTTGTTGACACTTTTACCAAGTGAGTATAAGCGAGCTGGTTGATATAAAATTATTAAAATTAGTAATGCAACCTCATTTCTAGAATATTCCGAGGATTTCCCTATTCAGCTTAAGAGTCAACAGAACCAATAACAGTGTACTTAGCTCATTGAAGACTAGCTTGAAGACATTCTCAAACATGTGGCGCTTTGCCATTCGGGGCATTCCTGCGTAAAATCCTGAGTATAACGTACCAGACCACTGAGAATTCCTTTGAAATTGGTAGGAAACGAAGTGACAGTATTGAGCGTTACGAAAGAATTACGAATGTGGTAGTGAATTTCGTTGGAATTCACGAGCAGACATCACGAGAATGGCCCTCATTTTCAATGACTTGGTATTTCATAACACACTGACAAAGAACTGAATTCGTTCCACAGGGGCAGAAAAACGCATGTGACAATGTTCATTACGACTAGGACCAACCGAATAAAACAAATTTTACATTCTCTCTAAATTAGTGAGTTCAATCCATATACCAATCCAATACAAATACAAAGAATGTGATTATCGAATTTAAAAACGCCTCAAATTCTGTGACGACGGTACAAATGGCGCGGACGGAGTAAAGTGAACCAGAATTTTTTTAAACTCATGATCCAACATTTAAACTCATTATTTTGAGTTTACTCCGGCCTTAAACTCAGTATCTTGAAACGTAAACCCACCAATTGTGAGGAGGGTTAAATTTGTTTTCTTGGTCGATCCAATCGTAAACCAAAAAAGGATTTCGTTGGCTTCTCTTGCATTATATTTTATGCTCTTATATTTATTGGGAGGACCTATAGTTATTCAGAAGCATTATTATAATTATTTTTTTGGAACGATTTTTGAGTTATCGTGGTGAAACCGACGAGTTTTCCAGTAAAATTTTGTTAATAATTATTATGGGTATGACAATTATTTAAAAAAATGGATTCTGAATGTGGAGTCCAACGTTTGGGAAGATTGTAAGTGAAAGACTTGATGCAACTTTGGTGTAATATTTCGCCTTCTTCTCTATAGATGCCATATACGTATTATAGGATGAATTTATTGGTGTCCACCTTCATCCCGATCTCACAAAAATTGTTTCATAACCCGATATCCGGCATGCGTGTGTTCAAACGAGCTCCTATTCTTAGATCAAGGATCGATCCAGGATTACGTGAATGAATAACATTGACCCCCTGACCTGCGCAACAACGGCTAGTCCCGTTCGATTTCTTCATTTGATCAAACTAATAATTTACGCCACAGATCGTTACAGGTGACCGAGAGAGCTCGCCGTGACAGCAACGAACAATACTTGAATACCTACTTAGACATTCCCATCATGGTTGGTATTGCATGGAAGTTACTCCAACCGTCCGGACGCGTCCCCGCATTCAGCGGTTGTTATATGAACACCTAATATCACCACATGGTTCTGCCGTCCAACTCAATTTGGTTCAGTGGTTTTCCCTGAAACCTAGTAGTCGTCTTGTAATTATTGTAATGTGGTAATAAAAAAGTTAGATAACAGCTGTGAGCAATTCAGAGCTTTAGAATATAATCGTTGTATACATCACCTTCCAAGACCTGCAGGTCACATCCCGTATAAGTAACAAAATACGAGTATTTCCAACGCTAATAGATCAAAGTATGGTGTAGCAAAAACAATCTCACCATGAACCTTTTGAAAACTAAGTACATTAACTTCTCAATAAATAAAACAGGACTTCCCAACTGTGATGCAGTAAGAACTTGTCTTTGAAGATGAAGAAACGTGGTTGAACCTTTATATATTCTTCATGGTTAGTCTGCTCTAATCCGATGGCGGAATGCGATATCGCAATTCTGACTTCACCATCGTGTTCAGCGTTGAAACGTCCAAAAGCTGAGGGGGGTTTTAGGGATGTTTGTGGGAGGGGGGGGAGTTTCGCCCATAAATTCCAAAAATGAAATTTTAAAGGTTTTTACTCGCTGAAAAAGATGGGGATTGCTCAGAATCGCTATATCTTATTCTGCTCTCAAACTGAAGCACTTTGAAGATGAAGAAACGTGGTTGTTACTTGAGATGGAGACGTTTTACATAAAATCCATTATTTCTTCGAAAATTTGCTCTTTACATAAAATCCATTATTTCTTCGAAAATTTGCTCTTATAGTCATGCTGCTTGACTGGGGATTTTAATTGAAATGCTATATTTGGCTATTCATTCAAGCACGACAGGTAATTGAGGGTATTATAACGACAAATGATGTTATAGGGCGATGAGAGCTTGCTACAAGCGGTGTGAGGCTTTTTAAATGGAAATTTACTTATTGATCGTGATTCGGCAACATCCTTGAACAGCATCAATCCTATGCAAATTAATATTGCCGTTAGTTTTCTAAATATCGTCAGTGTACAACACTTAAAGCATTGTTTCTCACTAGGAGTCTAGGTGGTGAGTATGTTTTAGGCGGTAAGAGGGAGGTAAGAGGGCAGTAATTGTGTTGTTTTATTCAAGCGTCACTCCGAAGAAAGAATAGATGGTAATGAGTCTTTATTGTTGGCCTTCGTCCGGTTTGCGAAGGAAGAAAATAAAATTAGTCAAGAGATGCTTGATTGCAGACACTAAAGCACGATCCGTCGGAGATTTTGAAGGTGAAATATAATTTTTGTTCATTTTTGTTTTTTGGGTAGAGTCACCGCTCCTTCAGAAAAGAGGCGGGCGACGGTATTAAGAAGAGTGGGGGAAAACTAAGGCTCTAGCTAATCTCCCCATCCGATGTGTCCCTTTTGTCGTCCGTACTGGCCCTTGGTGATTGTTTTCTCTTACATCTTTGGCTATAATAAATTCTCTGAGCTATTAAGATCACCTAAATCTACTCATACTCTCTTCCCATATACTTACTGATCCTATTACAAGAGTGGCAATTGTTTCGGTCTGTAAAACGGACAGTGTGGGCCTCAATGAGTCGTCTGCATGTGTCGTCTACTTGTGATGTTGAAGCTCTAACTACCGTTCGATGGCATCCAATGTCACCCTGGATCCACTTAGAACTATTCATTGATATTCATGTTGACCAAAACGTTTAAATAGGACTCGGGATCTGAAAATGATTTTCTAGATGTAATGGGGTGGGTGGGACCTTCCTGAGGTGATTGAACTTGAAGAGACTAAAACGGAAGGATAGACATATGCAGAATCCACCGTCTAATTCTCTGTGTTCTTAGTAAACTCTCTGTGCAGCTCATTGAAATATTCATGAGACCTACCTCCTTCAATTCTACCCTCACCATCACTTATCTTAGCTCCTATTTACTCGGAGCCCCCTGGAGAAGACAGGGAGCTGGGGCTCCTGATTGTCGCATCCCCCCACCACCTTCTGCCACTAACCACTGCGCGCAACGTTGGTTATATTATCAGGAATCCCAGGAAAAAACAACTAGCAAACAAACGTTTCTTCACAATGTCGCTGCTTATCCGTTCCTTCCCTCCGGTTACCGCTCGAGAGGCAACACCCACTACCGCATTAATTTGCTCTTGGAAACCTCCACTCCCACAGAAACCACTTTCTTACTGGAAAGTTGTTTGCCCAAGAGACCTGATACCAATGAACACTTATAACTCATTTGAGCTGAGTTCAGTATAAAGCACACTATCTGAGGAAACCTACAAAATCCTAGTGATAGAACTGTGAACACAGTAGGTATTTCACCTTTTGCGAGGAAGAGCGGTTGACTGATTACGATGATCGTTATACGAGAACACTTTTTACGACAAGTACTTTTTCATATTGTAATTTTCTCACCAAACGGCACTCTTTCACGATTATTTCTCCTCTTCCATCGAATTTAAATTCTTCTAAAGTTCGGCGCCTTATCTTTGCCGAGGCCGCCGCGCATGCGTAATCGCGAACGACCTTGAAGTTTTTGCCTACTGCTTCCCACTTTCCTTCCGTCTTGACCCTAGGGGTGTTAGATAGTCGATAGTTGAGACTATCGATAGTCTCAATACTATCGAACACCAACTATCGATAGTATCGATAGTCTATCGACGTTGTTTTTTAGATTACCTTTGCTCGGCATATACTTACGTATTATCCACCTACCTAGTATGTTGTAGGGCTTACTCAGCAAGCCTTGCTGTGGGCAAACATGATAAAATTTACTATTTAATTTCCCCTCACGCACATCTTTATCAAAATAATCCCATACATCAGACTTGGGATGCATAATAAAAGGAAAATTCGTCTCTTGAAAGAGCCCAAATTATAGAACGCACTGAATGTCAACTGACTAATATTGAAAACAAGGAGAAAGGAATAGGCGTAGTTGCTAGTGAGTGGGGAGCTGAATTCAACGAAATTCAATCCCAGGAATTACAAAATCCCAGCAGCTACCTATTTCTTTCTAGTTTTTTAATATAGAGGGGGATTCATAGAAGTCATGTGTGTGTGTGTTGAGCAAACAGCTTCGAGAAGGAGAAACAAAAGAGCAGATCAGGGTATTAGGAACCACCTGACTCAGTTATACAAATATTGAAAATAGAACAATAAAAGGAAAAAACCCAATTCAACGAAATTCAATCACATGAAGAGCCTTCAGGTTATCTTTTTCTAGTCCTTACTAAGAACAAGAACTTCTTACAAACCTCTTCTTGGAATGAGGGGTGTGCTAGGTAGTACCTGTTCCCTTTCCATTTCGAGAAATTCCAAAGTTGAAATTTCAAAAACTATCGAACAAAACTATCGATAAAAAAAACTATCGTCAGGGCTATCAATAGGAGGTCACTATCGATCAATCGATAGTACTATCTAACTATCTAACACCCCTACTGGACCCCCACTTTCACTCAGATCGTTCCGTCAATTTTTCCTCACCTTCATAGAAGTGGTTGGTCAGTCGCTATCGACTCGATAGCGACTGACCAACCACTTCTATGAAGGTGAGGATAGTATCGAGCATGAGTTGTAGTAAGTGCCAAGACCCCCTGCTATCAGAGGATGCTATTTGTTGCCTCCTCTGCGATGAACAGTTCCACTACGCTTGTGTGGGAATGAGCGAAAAAAACTTTCGCAAGCTGAATAAATCGTCTATTGCTAATAATAATTATTAATTAATAATAATTATTAATTGGATAATTATTATCCAATTATTGGAAATGTCTAAATTGTAGATCAGGCGATGGCTCTCCCCTGAAGGATGACCTACGTAATATGTTTGGCGACTTGAGATCTGAAATGCGCCGAGAGGCGGAAACTACTCGGAAGGAAATAAGTAACATGATAACCGGACTGTCAGTTAAGATCGATTGTTGTCTGGAAAAGTATGGTCGTTTTGATGAGCTCAAGACTGACGTTGAATCGAAGTTTGACATTTTAGACCGCCGTTTAGTTGTTCTGGAGGAATTGGCTGGGTCCGATGCCATCAAGAAGAAAAATGATGTTGAGTCTCAGTTTGCGGAATTGGAAGATCGACGTCGTAGGGCTTCTAACGTCATTATTTATGATTTCCCTGAGCCTATTTCCGCTACTTCGCTGCAAGCGATTGGTGAGGATCTTGCTAATTTGCTATTACGACTAGGCGTATTGGTTTGTTGCGACTAGGCGTTCGCCGTCAGGATGCTTGCCGTCCTCTGAAAGTTGTTCTCGATTGTCCCTCATCTGTCACCAAGTTACTTGTTGCAAGTCGCTAAACGCATCCTCAAATCTTATCGGTTTCTACTGACAGAAGACCTATGCAAAGAGATTATCTTAAGACATTGAAAACGGAGTTAAAGACAAGAAACGAGGGTGGGGAGGCCAACCTCACTATTAAATACGTCAATGGCGTGCCGCAAATAATCAAGATGAATGACCCCACCGCTAATAATAAACAGTCAAAATCAAAAAACTGATCAGCCATGTTCCCTTCGCATCAACAATTTACATAAGAAACAGCCTTCTGCACCGGCTTCCTCGCTCCGCTGATATTCTCATGGATGTCCACCCCGAACTTGACTTTTTTCAACACTTCCTCCCCTCTCTCAGAAAGCTGATGGCCTCTTCCCCGTTTAATTTCGTTTAATAGCTCCCAGTGTACTTTTTCATTTATTATCTTATCGTGTATTGCCTATGAATTTCTTGTTTTTCTTCTCTAATTTTTTTCTAGTAACCAATATTTTAAAGTAATCCAGTGAACTGCCATTGATACTGTTGTATGTGTAATTGGGCTTGCCCGTATATAAATAAATAAATAAATAAATGATGTCCATGAAGAATGTCTAAAGTATCAACTACGTTTTATCATCTCCAAAGTGCTCCAGTTTGAGAGTGGAATAAGATATGGCAAAATTCTGACTTAACCATATTATATCTTATATATGTCCCCCAAAAAAACACTCCGTGTAAAAATCACCCCGCCTCGCAAATTCCATTCCACAGAGGCCGGAAAAAGTTATGATATCCACTTTCCCCGCCCGCCCTTTTCCTCATTAAGGAGCTAAGTATAATGAAAAGCTTAACCACTTCACAAGCACCGTACCCCTTTCGAAATCTCCCCTTGGCGCTATTGCGAGACGTTTTTATTACTTTCACTACAAACCTGATCCTCCTTCCCCTAACCACCACCACCAAGTATTAGTTGCTTGTGGAAGTAATAAAAACGTCTCGCAATATGCATATTTTCTAGTACAACAACGTTTCTGAACAACGTTCTGCATAATTTAATTTGGTTGGTGATAATTTAATTTAGCTGATTCAATCAACCTGTTTCATGATTCATCAAGGTAACTCAAGTGATGAAGAGTTTTTACGCAAGAAACCTTGTGATTAAGCGTCGCTGGAAATACGTTTAAACGAAGGGCGTGATTCAGTTTCGTTCAGTGCGGAGTCTGCACAGTTGAGGATGATTGAAATTCCAATTAATTGTCTACACTACACATAGTCGACCGGAGAAAATCAGCCGCAGGGACTTGATGGATTAATTTAACAACGAAGGGCTGGTAAAGGAGTCGTTCTGGGAATTGAATGATCTCAGACACGTTCATTCGGTTTATTCTACACCACTTCTAATCTGGACTTTAATCTCGTCCCAAACACTGTATCAGTTTACTCACAAACGGTACTCTCTGGGAATTGTTAGTCTCCGAATTATGAACCAAAGGTTGACAGAAGTAGTTCTCGGGTTATCCTCGACGTCTAGTCAAATGAGGATCTTAGAACGACCGGAGGAAATATTGTAGGTTTCATTTCGATTGTGGTTCGTTATTTAGGAACGCGGTAGCGTTCCGCCCTACCAAGCAAACAAGTTGAGACAAACGGACGGTTCCACGTGTATGTTTACTGGACGTCACGAAATGAATTTTTCAGGTATTCATATCTCGACTCCTTTTTGACCGATCAACTTTAAATTTGGTGTGAATCTTCTTGGTGTGGGTAATAGAAAGCCCTCGAAGTTTTAAGTCGCTAGGTCGGAAGGGAGCCGTGTTACCTTACCTTGTTCATTTGCCCTTCTTCTTGTCCATATTCAGTTAGGCACGGCTACAGCATGTCCACCTTTCTTTCTCCTCCTCCATATTCCACCTTCACCGATTGACTTGATATTTTGCACCGAGCTTCGTTTCAACTTCAGACATTACCTTTTAAAATATTTAACTTATTATTTCAACCCAAAACAATTCAGAAAAAAAAAAAATCTTAGGCTAATATGGTCTATTATGACATGTCTGCAGCCGGGGTAAGAGGGCTAATCGACTTGAAATTTTGCACAGACTTCCTTTATGACATAACCCAGTGCCATTTAAAGACAACCCATTATCTCACCGCAAGGAAATTTTAGGAAAAACAACTAAAATTAGGCTCATTTAGGCTAATTTTGGCCACTTTGATGGGTCCACAGCCGATCAACTTGTGAAATTTGTATTAATACAATCCCGGGATTTTTCTTGTAGGTATGTCCGCAACAATTCATAACAGGAAGATCCTAGCACCAAATATTAGAAATTTCCATTTGTTTCCATTTGTTGTGGTGATCAAGTGGGCCAGTATGAACATGGATTATAAATACTTAAATGGATTATAATTACTTATAAATACTTAATCCATTTAATGGATTATAAATACTTTATTATCAATATAAATGTTTAATTTATCATTTATATAAGTAAATCATATAAAGTGAAACGGTAATAGAAGATAATAAAATATAGTCCCTGAATTTGCAGCATTTTTGGCGACTTTGTTATTCTGCGCTACTGATATCGAATGTTGAATTACATAAGTTGTATTACCGACTTTGTGCCAAACTCATCATTCCGTCCTGCAGATATCCGACGTCATGGTGACCTACAGCAGTTGTAGAATGGCAATCTGACAGCAGTAGGATAGATTCGGGAAGTATCGTGTAACATCTCTTACCTATTAATTTTTTATTCACACTTTTCTTAACTCTACCTATCGGTCATTATCTCATTTTTGATTGTGATCTAATTCACAGACATCTATCAGATATTAACACGTACATAATTGAAGACTTGTGCCAGTATGGTGACAAGGGGGGCGACAGTATTCACTAGAGAGCCTTTGGAGTAGGGTATATCAAATAATTAGGGGGAGTTTCAGCTCTCCATGGTCGAATGGTGATTAACTGATACGATACCTCTTGGCAACCGTTCGGTCCCTCGGCCCAGCCGCTTGACTCCCCAACGGATTAGAAAATGGAGCAAGGGGCTCGATACAACTTGATTGGTTGGAGAACTCAACACTGTTATCTCAATCTGATAGGTAAGCGGGATGTCCCAGTCTGATTCTCCTCCCGTATTCAATACCACATGCTCTGACGACGTTGATACAAGTACGATTTTTACCAGGGCTATCAAATAGTAATAGTCGGCCACAGTATACCTGTCAACTCTATGCTACATCCAGTCCGATCTAGTTTTTATTTATTTGTAATTTTTATTATTTTTTATTCTTTTTGTTTTATTATCTTCGATAATGAACCATTGGAATCGCCCAAAGAAAAACGTTGTCCCCCCCCCCGCCCAAGTTAGCTTTGAGCTAAAATTTCCAAATTTTTGTTACGGGTTCCGACCACCCCACAATGATCCTCGAAACTTTTCATAACCTTAGGTCAAGGGGAAGGGGTTCAAAACGAATTTTGAAATTTTGAAAATTTCATATCTCGGAAAATTCATACCATAGAACGGTGTAGTTTTTAGTTCACATTTAGTTAGAGTTTATTGTTTAGAATTTTTTGAGACCATCCGCAGCTTCGTACGACCAACTGTTCGTTCACAATGAGGGTTCAAAGGTTGAGTCGATATGAACCCGTCAACACGATCGCGAATCAAACGGTTGAAATACAGGTCAATGCTCATATTGAGGAGCTGTTTGAAGGAGCTGATATGGTTTTAGTGATGTCGAGTTTTGGTTTATTATCTTCGATAATGAACCATTGGAATCGCCCAAAGAAAAAAAAATTTTAACCCCCCCTCAAAATTTGTTGGTTTACGTTTCAAGATACGTAGATTCAGAAAATCGAATAAAAAAAAATCCGTCCGTCCGCCGTACGCCGTCCGCCGTCCGCCGTCCGCGCCACTTTGCCCAGTTAGCGTTGAGTTAAAATTACGAAATTTGGTTTCTGGGTTTGGACCAGCCCCACAATGGTCCTTCAAACTTTTCATAACCCTAGGTCAAGGGGAAGGGGATCAAAACGAATTTTGAAATTTTGAAAATTCCATATCTCGAAAAATTCTCTTCAAACGGTATGTTTTTTATTTCATATTTAGATAGAGTTTGTTCCGTAGAATTTTTTAAGACCATCCGCAGCTGTGTACGACCAGCCGTTCGTTCACAATGACGGCTCAAAGATTGTGCCTCACAACACGATCGTGTATCAAACTGTTGAAATACAGGTCCATTTTCATACTAAGAAGCTCTTTGGAACATCATATGGCTTAAGTGATGTCGAGTTTGTTGTTCTGAGGTGCGTTTCGTGCTACGGAAATGAAGGTAATTTCGAATGTTTGTTGGTAGGTACTTCTTTTACAGAAAAATTATTACCGACGTAGTAATAAAAACCCCGGAAATATATCGTATTAATTAATCATAATTAATAATAATTATTATTAATAATAAATACGAATTATTAATACCTAACAATAAATTATAATAATTTTCACTAGGTATTTTATTTCATATTTAGATAGAGTTTGTTCCGCAGAATTTTTTAAGACCATCCGCAGCTTTGTACGACCAGCCGTTCGTTCACAATGACGGCTCAAAGATTATGCCTCACAACACGATCGTGAATTAAACTGATGAAATACAGGTCCATTTTCATACTAACAAGCTCTTTGGAACATCATATGGCTTAAGTGATGTCGAGTTTGTTGTTCTGAGGTGCGTTTCGTGCTACGGAAATGAAGGTAATTTCGAATGTTTGTTGGTAGGTACTTCTTTTATAGAAAAATTATTACCGACGTAGTATTTAAAAACCCCAGAATTATATCGTATTAATTATACATAATTAATAATAATTATTATTAATAATAAATACGAATTATTAATACCTAACAATAAATTATAATAATTTTCACTAGGTACTTGATAAAATTGTTAATAATTAGTGATAATTGATAATAATAATTAATCTAACATTTAGGATCTAGACATTTAGACCTAGTGATCTAGACAGAAGGGTGATCTGTACAAAGAAGATAATGAACCGTTGTGTCAAGAATTTGCAGAGTTTTTTGTTCTGAGGTACGTTTCGTGCTACGGAAATGAAGGTAATTTCGAATGTTTGTTGGTAGGTACTTCTTTTATAGAAAAATGATTGCCGACGTAGTATTAAAAACCCCAGAATTATATCGGTACATTTTATTTGTAATTAATTCATCATCTCTATCATTCAGGTTCCGCACAAAGGAACCCAGACGATTCCAACAGCCGGATATTGTATGAATGAATCATAATTAATAATAATTAGATTATTATTAATAATAAATACAAATTATTAATACCTAACAATAAATTATAATAATTTTCACTAGGTACTTGATAAAATTATTAATAATTAGTGATAATTCATAATAATAATTAATCTAACATTTAGGATCTAGACATTTAGACCTAGTGATCTAGACAGAAGGGTGATCTGTACAAAGAAGATAATGAACCGTTGTGTCAAGAATTTGCAGAGTTTTCTATAGTAAAAAGGAAAAAAGTGGGTGTTTAGCTTATTTACAATTTAACCAAAGCCGAACTAGAAACGCTGCAGATGGATCAAATCCACTATAATAATATACGCATCCATTATAATACGCAGTGGATGCAGTAGGTAGGAGAAGGTCGCATCGTCCAACTTACTTCCAAAGAAACTGAAAGACAAGTACCATTAATGTTTCGCGATCTCATATCTACGAGTAGGTACTTCAAACCGGGCAATGACAATTAGACAGTATTTGAAGAGCGACTTGACTCCCATTTCATAAAATTGTGCGCGCTATTCGGGACCGAAGATACTCGAGGAGAACTTTTTCAAACATCAAGTTTGCCGTACAAAAACAGCTGTCCTTGGATTTGGCACGTGACTCGGCCACAAGGGGGGGGGATAATGAAGTGAAAGAAAATAAAGAGAAGAGTTGAACCAAAGTCCTAAGATCAAGAAACTGAAGTGAACAGTACCGGACACATCCCAAAACCAAAGAGCAGTCCGTGGCTTCAACGAAAACAGCGGCCACGTTGGAGAAACCAGTAGCGAGGAAACAGCGTCCGTGAATAAAAATAGGATAGGAACGTGAATCAAGATGAATATTATGATTATGTAACAATGTTACAATATTGTTTGTTTTTACCGAATCACTATGCCCAAAAATATTCACTCAATGCCAAAAGCTGTGAATCATATTACATAAAGGAACATGTGAGAGCGGTGTTTCAGGAAAATCGCTACCGACACGATCAACCATCTTCAATTCAATTAAGACCTTTGAGGACACCACAAGATGGAGACGGCCAATCGATTTGAGCCAAATTTAGAATCTATAGAGGTTTTCATTTTGAATCGCTGATCACGAATCCGAAGTCATATTTTCAAAATTCAAGATGGCTGATACAATTCTCAAAGTTAATCAATTTGAGCCAAATTTTTTATAGAGGAGTTATAGTGGGACATTGAACAAGAATCTGGCGGATCCAATATGGCGGACCAAAACCCAAAAGACCCTTAATTCAATTCTAGTGGTGGATTCAAGTTGAATGGGTCCGTAGACAGGTGAATATGGATATGGCCATGAAAATAATTTTGTTTTGGATTTTCAGGAGTGAATCTTCCTTGATTTTCACAGATTTTCACCTATTTTTTGAGGTTAGAAAAAACTGTGACGTGATAGCCAAATTCTGATAGCAAATTCGTGATCAGGAGGCGAAATTACTATGGATAACTTATATTGCAGAAAAGGCGTACCTACTTCACTTTTTTAATTTTTTTTTGTGGGGCTGTGTTATGAAAGGAGTTACTGGTAGTTTAGTGTCACTCATACTTGAACGAACCAATTAAGTATTTAAACCTTATATTAGCATTTTGTTCTTATGTGATACAATTATGTTTGGATACAACCGTTAGAAGTAGTGATGGACATCGATGTAACGTACCGTAGTTGTGAACATGAATTGAAATTATGTTTTTGCAAGGTTCAGACCCAAAAAAGTCAACATTGGCCTACATATTTCGTAAATTCTAAAAATAAATCACATACATCAAAGTTACAAGAGGCAACTGCCGCGCCAACATACGAGTAACCAGAACAATGGATTGCATCATCCTATTTCATGAGGGATATCGCTTCCACCCGAAGACCTAGCAAAGGAGGAAAATATTATTTCAAATTATCTAGTGGGATCGCCCTTCCGCCTATTGTTTCGATTTATTTCAGATTCGAGAAATAAATAGTTAGGTACCTATATCAGAGTTCCAGGTTTATGGGAACAATTTGGGAAAGCCGTTCCAAAACAGATCTCTTCCTTGACAAGAAATCCCGATGTGTAACTAAGAACACAGGGTTGTGGATTGAATAAAAATGCGCATGTACCTATATATATTTCTATTACTTGTTCGTCAATAAGCCATCCTGAAGTCATGTCTACTCAAAGGTTTAGTTGAATTTATCCTTGTCATTTAACGGTCCATCAGTACCTTGGTAAACACTTGTTGCGTTTTCCGTTCTCCTGAGGACTTTGATAGCACTTGAAGAGCAGGTCTTTGTCGTCCGGGATGAGTACAGGAAAGTTGCCAAAAACGTACCCGTTCAAGTGGCAATATTCTTCGTGGCAGTGCGTGAATCTTTGACAAAGGGATCTATAAAAATTGAAAATAATATCATTCCGGATGAATTCGCCACCACTGACCTCGTAAAGGACCTCTTCTATGAAAAACTCCAAGTCATCATCAATGTTGTCGTCGAGGAAATTTTCTTGCAAGGAATATCTTTTCGGTACTATCCCAAATATTCCTTGGTGTGGCATATGATCGTCGGTCGTTACTAGCAATGTTGAATTGAAGTTGTGATAAGCAGCTATGCATACCAAAACGGGAATGGTTTCAGTTCTCTTGTTCATGAATTCACTGAAGCCGTACTTGGAAGAAAGCTTAGCGTAGATATGCTGTGCTAGTTCACATGGTTCATACACTTTGTTGTACACTACGGAAAGGAAAAACGCTTGAACAAGGAATAACCGAGTTTTAAAGGAGTGCAACATTGTTTGAATAAGAGAGCATCGACTGAGCTGTTTTAACACAATACTGTTAGCCGTAACGGTGAACTAGCGATAATAGCAAAAGCAACGGGTTAAAGATAATACTATCTATTGGATTGCAAGGCGGGGCCAGTGAATTAATTAGGGAGAAAGCTGTAATATCGGACCATATTATCACATCGTTATGAAAGGATAAGGTCGACGTTACTATCCCGTATAACATCGTACTTTGCCAACCCGTCTCATAACGCTTGTGGATGAATCAACTCTGAAAATGAATTATGATAGGACATGATGGTTATCTCGTAAAGGACTTCAGCTAATCTCACCGATCTGAGTTGAGGCTCATATTCTAAGTCCAGACTACATCATAAACTCGTGTCGCTCACGCAAAATGTACGCCAGCTGGATGAATGAAGTACAAGTCGTATAGTTCCGTTCATTCTATGAAGCACCAAATTTCAGCTTTCCTATCGACCATATGCACCACCCACTAAATTGGTCCCGAACTATCTACACGAATGATAAATCTTGTACTCAATAGTTAGGTAAAGCTTTTAGCTTTTAGCGAATTTTTGAAGAAAAAGAAACATTCTCCACCAAAAATCATATACTTACATGTAGTCGTAAATACGTATGTGTATGTGTAAATACGTCGTAAACTGAGGTGCTACTCGGCAAAAATTTGTTACGTATCCATTACTTGACTGGTATTCAAAACATGTTGATCCCCTCCCCCCTTCCACCCAAAATTTTACTTTGCGTTGAACTACTCCTGTTCCAATTTTCCATAGTATCATGTTGTAAAAACATTGGCCGAAAAGGAATTTTCAGAAAGTTTTAGGGTGAGGGGTAAGTGGTGAGTAGTAACGAAATAAGTAACACAATTTTGGTTTATAGTGGTATCAAGATGGAAAATCTCAATGATTGGTGCGACTTAGTGATTAGAAGCGTCTAATCAGTCAAAACATCTTCACATATCCGCCAATATGGTAGGAAACGAGGAGAACGATCAGAATAAACCTCCTGATAAAACAGATGATGCGAAAATGGATAAAGATGAAGAAATAGAAACTATGAAATACCGCCAGGAAGACAACAGGCCATTCAATACACATCTTACTCAATCAATTTTCAATTCAATCAATTTTTGTATCCGTAATTGTTTCCGGTTTGTTGAGGTAGAACGGCTACCCCGGAATGAAGTTTTTGCTAATATTGTGTACACTTCACACTGCGGTGCTTGCAATTCTTTCAACAATTTATATATGTGGCCACATATATACATACATTCGGCCATGGGGGTGAGGCGAATGTAAAATTATCCGCGAATGTAAAAATATCATCTTTTTACCCTAGTAAGGAACATACACTTGTTTTTCTTCAACGCCGACATGCCTAGATGGTTGAGCAAAATATTGCTACAAACCACATCATCACCAATCGTACCAGCCTTGCATTTATTGCGTCTTTTCTTCAAACCCACCTCCTCGTGTTATCTGTTAAACATTTATGGAAAATAACTTTGTTATTATCATGAAAAATCGCCGCTCGGCCTTGTCCACTACCGCTTTCACGAAATATAGTTTTCATGTATTAGAAGACCCCACTTGAGTCAATTGATACTCATGTATTTATAAATACTAATCTGATCATCAGTTTCTTCCATAGACAAAATAACTGGTTAGCGAACTGCGTAGTACTCTACCTCTATCCATCCTAGCTCTTTCGAAACCCATCTTCTTTCCTGTCCCCCGACAGACTGAATGGCAAAAGAGCAAGATTTCACTTTAATAAAATAAATAAATACAAATAATAATAACCGAATGAAATCAGTTAGGTTTGGAAACCAGTTGGTTTTTACGTAACCACGTTTCATTTTGAACGTTGATCTCTTCACAACACATCTCGTAAACAAAACCAAAAACCCTACCTACAATCCTTAGGCGGTATAATACACGGAGCATGACCAAATGGCCGATAAATCTCGTATAGATGGAACAACAGGGGACATAATGAATAATGAATTGATATGAAAATTCCAATGAGGCATAAACGCCATAAATTAGCTCATTTGGCTAGAACTAGGATAAAATTTGCGCTATTGTAAAGTCATGCTAAGTCCTTCCGGAAAGCCATCAAAAAAGTAAATTGACCATGATTACATTTTCAGCGCTTAGGTACTACCAAAGCGCGCTCTGCTACCATGTAACGGTGGAGCTTGTGTACTATCCAGCCGTAGCGTAATTTATGGCCGCCTTCTACGAAAGTAAAGAGGAGGCCCCGAGGGTCACCTTACCAATCTCAGGAAACGATATCACCTAGCTTGTAGAGGATGAAGTCCATCTAACCCGAACCGCCCCAATCTCACGTCGTTGTATGAATACCACGATATTCGCCAAAAGTCCCGAAAGCAAAAATTCGAGAAAGAAAACAAACTAATGTAACTCATTTTTAAAGCTGCCCATGCGTGTTTTTTTTTTTTTTTTAAGCATAATATGCTCTAAATAACTTTGCCCATACCTGAAGCTTCTCAGCTCCATATTATGGAGCTGAGAAGCTTTAGGTATGGGCAAAGTTATTTACGTCTTCTATGCCTCATTACAGGCTATGATATATTTGATTGTTCTACTAGAACATCTGATCCCCATCCCCAATTACTACTCAACGTTGGACCTTCTTAATTATTACTGCTGTACTGAATTAGTGCAATGCGCCAAGTCGAATTGTGGCGAGAAACCAATAATTGGGAGGTAGGGATACGGCCACGTTGCGATGGGGGTCACACACCTGCACGCCTATCCAACTTGACGCTATAATTCATGGAGTTCCCGAATGGGATTAAATTCACGCTCGATTGTACAGCAAACAACTGAGCTAACTCCTAACCAACGTGTCATCTCTTACTCCTCTTTTTATGGCACGGTATTTCAATCCCACACATTTGGAAATCGTATGCTTAAGTTATAGCTTTTAATTTATGATTTTCAGTAATGCGCAATTGATATAGACTGAGAGAACACATTTTCGGACAAAACTTGCTCACTAACTCACTGCTCATAGATAACAGATGATCCTAGATCCTAAATGATCTAGATCCTCGTAGATAGACCTCTAGCCAAAACTTGATAATAGCCAGCATTTGTTTTTTATGGGTATAATTTCAATTGAAATTGGTTAACCAGAGGACCAAGTATCTGATTAATGCGACCAAGGGTCTCAAGCCCTTCGAAAAAAATACACATTTCATAACATCACGATTTTCTTCCAGGGGCACACAATAAACTAGGATTCAATATGTGGATTGCGCTTTTGTTTGATATTTGAGGAGGGAGAAGAACCTCAATGCTGAAAGAAATCACTTATACATCTATTCAAGCGAGTTTGAGATCATTCGATTGCGGTCATCAGTGTTCCATATTATCTGTTAATGACATAAGGACCAAACAAATGGGACCGCATTCTTTCTTTTACATTTGAATCGCATTCTTTCTTTTACATTAAAACCAACATTTAATGTTGGTTTTAGTTAGGGGTAATTTTCATGAGGAATGCAAATTTATAATACCTCATAATTTACTAATTTTTCAATTGGTAAGGATTTTTGTATTCCGAATATGACGAGGTAACCGAAAATGATATTCTAATTAGAAAAAAAACAAAAAAAAAAAACAAAAAAAAAACAAAATGGATCTCATTCCATAAACCCTAAATTCAAGCAGACACAAGAACCCTTATTTTGATAACCTCCTCGAAACACACTGCGTAGTTACACCTAGTATCACTCGTCCATGCGTAAATAAGGTACCTGATTCTTTAATGTATTAGATGTTCTGTAGAGAAGGATATTCTCATTAGCCCAGTAAGGTCGTACTACTGCTTCAGAAAAACTCTCATATCCTTTTTATGGTCCAGGATGCCAATCTTTTTTCGTTACCAAGAACGTTGATACTGGAGAGCCTCATATTTTTCACCTTTTATATCAGTGAAACGTGATGTTCACCACCTCTTCCGAAGTTATACCGCCGCCTGCCGTTTGGAATTGAAAACTACCGTCAGGTGGCGTGAGGTTAGTACCCAAGGGAAATTTACTCTCGGCTGCCAGGGAAACCTAGACAAGGTTTTTATGAGCTGAGATGTGAGGCCCCTGATCCCTAATCTGTGTACCGGTAAGTTGGTTCCCATTTCCCTTCAGCTAATACGTGCAGTAACGAACCCTAACCAACAAATTGAGTCTGAGTCAAGTATATGTCTTCAATACCACCAAAGCTCTGGGTATTTACGCGTGGTAAAACAAAATGAAGTTTAAAAGTCAAATTTATATGATTTTTGGATGTTAGGTGTAGCCTTTTCGGTTGGAGTGAACCAATTACGATAGGAATGGCGCTTTCAATCGTAGGATCGTCGAAATGACGCTCATCAGGCTCCTAAAATATACCTGCAATATTGAATGGAAAATGCTAAAATTTGCTGCAATGATGGTCGGAGGGGGGTCGATAATTAGCTGAGCAATGGCCTATAATGTAATTATATAAATGATAACTGAAACATTTATAGTCATGATAAACTATTTAGTATTAATTTATAATAAAACGATACCAAGGTCTAACATCTATCTACTCCCGTCGCCAATAATTTATAAAGCAAAGGACCATTCAACAAGTATTCGAAATTGTTGTTTGAGTAAGCTTTCCCATTATGAACATTGGCCTGTAGGTGCATGGTTTGATTCACGATCATGTGGACGATTTTTATCTGCTCTACCTTTGAGCCCTCATTTAATTTAATAATTTTTGGACATCTTACCTCGGCAAAGAGGCGTACCGCTGACAGACGGGTTCTTTTAAAATTCGATATTCTGATTCTACCTATCTTGAAACGTAATCACAGAAAATTGAGGGTAAAAAAATAGTCTTTCAGGAGAATAATGGAGCCATACATCGACGGCTTTTAGCTTGTCATCATTGATGCAAATTCAAAAAGATTACTTCAGTATGCTTGACGTTGTAAGACCCATAAGTTAGCTGGACAGTAGCTGGAAATCGAGTCCCTTGCTGAAGTAATGATTATTCGCGGGTCACGAAGCCAGACACAGATGATAATTCATACATAATTAATTAATTCCCCATTGAATTGATAGGATGTCGTTCAATTTATTATTTTCAATATATTAGTGAGCCATTGGAATCGATGAATCAGATACCCCCCCACCCCCTCAGAACTGACGGGCTTACGTTGCAACATAGGCTGAGTGCTTGAATCGGTTTCCAACGTCCAAAACAGTTTATTGTTTTATGTATGAATCACTATTGTCTATAAATCGCCATTCCGTACAGATTACCGTTCTGTATACAATCTTCTTCGCGTCTCACGACAATACAGTACAGTTGGAGGGAGGCAAGAATGTTTTGTAGGGAGACAACTCTTGTTGGTTTATTATTTTCAATGATGAACAATTGGTATCGATTAGGAGAAAAAATCATTTTATCCCCCCACAACTTTGTGGGTCTACGCTTGAAGATAGCATTAGAAAGTCGAATTTACGAAAATCCGAGCAAACCATATTATGACCCGATTCCTTCGCAACCCCTCGAAAACGCACAAGTTTGCTTTCGCTCTGCAAAGGAGGTCAGTGCGCCTCAATATCATAATGGGGGCAGCTCTAAACCACGTTTTGATTCCATGAAAATCGTATTTAACCCCCATTAAATTATTCATGTATGGAGAAAAAGTTGATTCCGTGTTGATATTTTGTCGTCAAGAAATCCCCCAACAATTTTTCCTTGTTGAATGTCTACAGTTGAGCAATGGGGGGGCCAATACCGCGAGACTGTTTCATGCAAATACGCCAATCCTCGAGTCAGCCACTCCTCTGGTGCGGTTAAGAACTTTGTCCCGTAGGATGAGACCCTAAGGAATTTAATGGTCTAACAACGTATATTGCTCGGCCACCACAAACAAACGAGGACAGGTTCCGCTCACAGGGTCGGTTATCCATTCGTTTCAAAACCTTCACCCCGCCGTTGATTCCCAACAGCATTTTATTTTCCTTTCGATTAGGTATACATAATTTCAAACCACTAAAATAACCTCATTCAATATGGCATAGATGAATGTATCAAGGAGTGTTTGAGAAAAACAATTTTGAGCGTACAGCGAATATTTGCACATATTTTCATTCATTTTCTGAGTAAGTTTTCATTATATGATTTACATCATTTATGGATTTACCCTCTACAAACCTACGTTGTCAATGTTTTATTATAATTGGAGCCAGCCAACAAATATTCTTCCCGTAGATACAATGACAAAAGAAAATAAGCCAAAATTGGACTTTTTAAATACAATTTTATTACATTAAAAAATGCACCCGCTACTAACGTTTCATCAATTCAATTCTATTTGCCCTCGACTTATGTCGACTTATAGACGATATTGGCATAGCACAGCGACAGAGGAGGAACACAGGAAACACGTCGAAATCGTATTTCCACGTTCGAAGATTGGACAGGGTTGGAATTAAAATGAATGTAGCGAAATCCAAATTCATATTATTAGACTACTTCATGTCTGCAGATGGAACCAAACCAGGTCATGGAAAAAGTTAAAATCATTCCAAATTACAAGCGACCTACAAACGTTCGTGAATTCTGTTCACTTTTTTTATCACTGTGTGTTTTTTTTCCACTGTTTATTTGTAAAAAATGCAGCAGAACACCAAGCAATTTTGAATGACTATCTGAAAAATGCAACCAATAAAGACAACAGAGTGATGATTGGACGGAAGAATAAATCATGAAATTTGAAATTCCTGAAGAATTGTAAATTTCCCCTGAAAGTCGACCTGTTCGAGTGCGAATTTCGAGGTAGGAATGTTTGTGGACGCATCGAATTTTTCTATCGGAGCCGATAAAGATTTAGGGTAGAGGCCGATGGGATCTTATTCCAAGAAATTCAACATACGACAGATTCACCGATTCTTAATTTACACCGATCACAAACCACTAGTATTAAATAGTGCAAATTTTGCATTCCTTCAGAATAACGAAACAGCTTCACCTAGACAACTAAACTAGGTCATCTACGTTTCATTTCACAGTTTTCCACTTACGTACATCAGACATATATCAGGAGACCAAATCAAGTAGCTGATCACTCATCCGGACTCGCATTAAACACTGTAGACTACACTCGAATTGTCATCGAGCAGGAGAATGATATGGGGCTTGAGAAACTCCGCAAGTCACACACACGCACACCTCTCAATGTCAAGAAGTACGAGTACTTCAAACAAAAGCGTATGTGTGGCATCTCGACTGAAAACATACGACTATAAATTCCTCCGAAATTCTGTCTTGGAAATACCACCAATTCCACTTACAGTCCATCCGAGAAATAAAAGTGACAGCAAAATTGATCTCAAAATCTGTTTCACCGAACATGGACAGCGACATAGGCTATGGACGAAATCATGCTTACCATGCCATAATCCTGCCATGTGGAGTCACTATTAGGGTTATTCCCCATGGAAGAAGAACGCTTTGATGTCGTGCATATCGACGTTATTGGACCGTTATCTGTCTCACCAGTATAGAAAGATTCACGAATTGGATCGAATCGATTCCCCTGAGAAGTATCGGTGAAGAGAGCGTTGCATGAAAATCTTCCACACCGATCCAGGTCCGAAATCATTATTACACTTGACCCATTTAAAATTAATCCAGGACTATGAGATTTGGCACGTGGGCTCGCACCAGACCGAGGATGATCTTATCAACTTCGCATAACACAGCGTGAATAAAAATTGGTGCAAAGTAGAGGTCGACATTTCCACCATTTCCCGGAAACTTTGAATGGAACGGAATCGTTTTTATACAAATTTAAGTAGAAAATTGTTTGTTCAAAAATCGTCATCAAAAACTTGAATCAAAAGATGGAACATCAGCCTAATTTACATACTGATGATCATCTGAATCAAACAAGATTTGGTTTTTGAATATTGAGAGCCTTTTTCGGAGCTACTTTTAGCATCCACGGATTCAAGGAGATTTAGAATATTTGTAGATGAATATTTTTATTATAAATAATTAATTTTTTCATAATTTATTTATTCATGTTACACTATCTAGCAACTTTTTTCTAATACAATAGCGTAAATAATTTATGCATAATTATTCATAATTTATAAATAATTTATAAATTATTTATATCAATTTACCCACCCACACCTACAATAATAGTTATGAATAATAATTTATAATTATTATTTTAGGTGTAAATAGGTAAATGTGAAAGCCAATGAATTATATAAATGTAAATAAGTGATGATTAATTCATCTCTAATCAACTAATCATCAATAATTCGTAATTTATCGTAATTGCAAAGAATACTCACCTGGCTGAGCAAAGTTTTCTGGTGTCGGCCTGGATGACGTGCCTGCAACAATAAAAAATCATCAGACAGTTTTAGATCAACTTTTAAATAAACTCAATAGACACTTTTGTTCAACAACTGTATTGGTTCAGGTAGTATCTAGGAGCTTGAGCATTCGTTCCTTTGGACCACATCGGCGGCAAGATTATGCTCCTTCATTTTCCTCATTCTGATGTCACAGGACAAGTAAGATTTTCTATAACTTGAATTGTCTACGATTTGAGCAAGCGTTATTGTAGTGAGTTTCGATTTGAACTGAAACATCCTCCATTGACTTTGCGAGGCCTGAAATCTCCTTGACAGTAGGTCTTGGTTTTATCAGAAGATTGACGGAATGGCAGGACACAGTTATATGCTATTTCCAAATGTCTTCAAGGATGCTACCGAAGTCGCAATGTTCGGCTTAGTCTCGCAAACAAGCTATTACAAACCATCCTTTTCCCTTGTTTCCGTCGCATATTACTTTCACATAATATGTGGGATTATTTGTCCATAATCTTATGATATTATAATTTTCTTTGTTATACCCTTCATGTGGAATTATATGTGGAATTATTTGTGGAGTTATATGTGGAATTATTTGTCCATAATCTTATGATATTATAATCTTCTTTGTTATACCCTTCATCTCTTCTTCCTTGGAACTTGCCATCTACTTTGGGGATATTGTAATAAACGTCCTAGATTGAGCAGGATTCCTTCGCAATCTAATAACAAATTTTGATTTCGCTGATACTGGTTCTCCCCTTTTGCCAACTTGCGAATGATGAACCCCCATTCCCACGTGTTTCGCCCATTGCCTAAATTCGGCTAGTTCATGTTGAACGAGTACAAGGGCGGACCTCAATTTCCTATTTTCACTCGAACAACAATTTGACAGGAAACTTATTAAATTTTCCTCGCCGCCATTGAAATAGTCCCATTTAATGAATAATAAAACTATTTTTCATTCACTTTCACACTGTAATATATTCATTTTATCACAGCCAACTGAAAGCTTTTCTCCTTTACTAGGCTATTACTCACCTTTACAGCGCCCAACAATTATATCGACCCCATCACCTAAAAGGAGATATCACAATATTTGCCTAAGGTAAAAAAGTAGTGCTTGTGTGAGGCGATTGCACAGGCAACCTACCCAACGAATGAGTAGACAGACTTGAAATGTTGAAGGTATTCTCATAGGATTCTCAGGATTAGCAGATGAATACACAAAACCTCGTGAATTTCAAATCACACATTTTTTAGGAGGCGAAATAACTTGTCATGTCCCATGGGCTCAAGGATTTTAGGTTTGATCCGGGCCACAGAGGTGTTATGATTGGAAGAGCCCGAAGCCCTAGTTGCCGAGCCTGCTCTGAAGAGGTAGAAACCTTGGAGCATAATATTATCCTCTTCAACTGCCCTCAGTATGACACTCCAAGAAAACTCCTCTTCTCTACGATCTCAAGGGAAAAAGACATTCAACAGCCATTCAACATGTGTCATGTGATTAGTTTGGGGAATGTGAACATTTATGATGCAATATATGCTTATATCACAAAGATAAATATTAATTTATAAGAAGTCCTGATTTGTAAATATTGTTTGTAAGTTGTAATCATTTTGTAATTGATTTGTAATTATTTGTATCTATATGGTTGAATGGCTTTATGCCTATACCAAATAAAATATATGTATATATATATAAAAAAAAAAAAGGTGTTATTATTGCTTCTTGGCCCTTTTTCCGGTCAAATTCGAATCGATGCAATAGGGACAGCAGTGATTCGGGCAACAACAAAAATGCATGTTTGTTACCGTTCTTCGTGGTTTTGAAAATGCTGAATTGATTTTATAACTAAAGCACGTCAATATGGTCATGGCTCCCGTAACTAGTTGCTACCATTGGTCTCGGTAATTAGGTAAGCCAGGAAAATACGGCATTATTATGTTTTTATGGGTTGTGGAAGGCTGAATCGATCCTCAAAATGTATAAATGTGTCGAGTCAGTTTTGGTGTAATTTCTAGTGCTGGGTTAACCCATAGCGCGACACGTGATGATTTACCCATTCTGGTGACACACGAGTATGGGACACTCACACCTTCTATTTTCCAGGTTTAACCATGTTATTGTTGGAAAATTAATTTACCTTCATGATTACACTTCGAGGAAAGAAATTTCTTCAAATCCCATATTACGGGATTCAAACGGTGAACGTGGTGGGTGGAGGGGATACCTAAAAAGGTGTAAAACACAATTCTTGCTCACTGGGTATGTGGTTATAAAAAAATCAGAGAAAAATAGATTTGTAGCACAAATTTATTCTAATAAACTTTCATGTACTTGAACAATCTTCAAATTTTCAATCTTTGGTAAGTAGGCAAATTTATTTAATATACTTAGGTACTGAAAGTAGGTAGATATAATTATCACGATGGAATTTTAGGAAGTGGATGTCATAACGTGAAAGATCTAGTCAAACTTTTTGCCCTACGTATAATATAATATAAATCTCTTCTAATATTATATAAATTGACGAGAACAATTGACCAGGAAAACATACTAGTAATCCAAATTCCACTGAACGAAATTAATTAGTAGGTTGATAGTTCAAGTAAACCATCGACAGGAACATATTATTAAATAATAATTATTAAATAATTTTTGAAATTTTCAAAAATGATTTCCTCAGTCTTCAAAATCTTGTTTATCCACATCTGTACATATGATTTTTGGGTTGAGAAACTCGCTACTGATGGGAGCATTCATGTTTTGGAGATTGGCCTTTTCCGCAATCACTTGCATCTTCTTGCTCCTCTGAGTCGAACTCTCCTTCGTCACTAACATCCTCGAGTAATTGTTGGATAATATCACCGGAATGAGGGTCGTCCGTCCAAAAAATCTTGTTCTTTTCATCCGTTGTGTCTGTCTGTGCCTGTAATAATAAAAGAAAAATTGTCTGTAATGCACTGTTAAGATAACTTCATAGTGAATATTGAAAAGAAAAAAAATCACTACCTACCGAAATCCATTATGACTGAAATATGAATTCACTACCTAGTAAACACTCATTAGGTATTTACTGTGCAAATATCGAAATAAGAATTCGCTAAGACTAAGGATGACACATGAGTATGCCAGACTCACAAGGCACCTTGGTGACACATGGAGTGTGGTATACCCACAAGGTTTTGACTTACCTTGTGATGGAGAGGCCTTGGCGATGCGGGACCAAAGGGACCATGTAGCAGACAAAATTTACCCAAATTTACATGGGCGCCACTACCCCTGTTGGCGCGCAGGGTGGTCTACCCAACAACTCGAGTGTCCCACAGTCATGTGTCGCGCTATGGGTTAATGACCATCCCCAATAATATGATTAGAGCTCAAGTAATCGATGTATTCTGAGTTTCGTGAATGATACTCTAAATAAAAGGTTGGGTTGAGTACATTACTTTGAAAATTCCATCCATGCTTCATGGATCGGTTTTGGGTGGTTATTTCACCATTGAGCGACCATCAAGTGGAATAATTGAATTGACGACATTGGACGATCAAAGAGAACGTGGAATACATCCGGGAGACGTGTTGGCATTGGGACGGGCGGCTCAGAATAACAACTTGTGAGGGTTGTGGCAGCTCAGCTTGACCTGACTGGTCGTTCCAGACTCGTGACCTCAAATAAAGTGCCCAACTACAGGCATTTTCGCCTCATGATTTCATCAACTGCTCACTATACACGGAAATACTACTCATGTAGGAAAGACGACTGGGCCAATGCCGAGTGATTAAGGCCCTCCCAAATCTTTAATTCCACTGAAGAAGGAAATACCTATGATTGACATGATTTAATTTACTCACAATTTATTTAATAATTCAATTCTTCAGTTACTGTTGATTTTGGCTTATAGATTCTTTGTAAAATCTCTCCTGAATAAACACGTTACGAAATTGGAATTTCACTCCGTTTTCCGCTCTCACACGACCCCACCCACCCTTCAATGAGCGGAGCAGTTCATTCCCATTGTTGCCATCACCAATTATGCACATGAAATCATCTTAAAGACAAAGAAACAGTATTATATGAGGGTTTTTCTTGGTTTCATCACAGCTTGAAACACTGTGCGTCGAGGGGAAAATCAGTTCAATCTAAATTTGTTAGAGGCGTCACTCATGCGTCAAGTTGTCAATACGATTACATCCTCACTGGTTTCTGAGTGGATGACACCCTTGAAGCTTGAGGGCAGGAGCCTCGTCCCACGCCACTCCATCAGGAAAAGTTCATACATATAACGGACCATCGATTCCCAATCGGACCAACCGACCGGAACACCGGCCTCTCTTTTTTTCAGGGCGATTCTTCCTGGTACATACAACTCATTCCACCACTGGGCCTTCGGACCGTCGAGTCGCGTCGGTCCGTTCGACCCAACGCTCGCTCGGACTTTCTCCTGCGGATATCGCAATTCCCAGCGTTGCAAACGTAGCGTCCCAAACCCCCTTACCACTACATGGGGCTTTTTCATTCGGAAAAATGGGGAACAGAGCCAAGCCCAGGAGAGTGCAAGGTATTTGCTGGAATGTTGGAGCGTTCATCCGTAGTGACCTACTGGAGTTTGGAAGAGATGAGTGGATACGGATTCAGAGGATGTGGAATGACTAAAATATTATTCAGAGAGGAAAACCAACGATTCAAGTTATATAGGTAACATTTACTCATACGACATATTACAACCTCACATTGCACCTTCGTATAGCGGTTCAAACACACTGAACACATTGAAACGTCAGTCACCCACTTGCAAGAGTGAAAAAAGTTCCCTAGTTAAATGTCAAATTGAACGAGGTTTCGAAGGAAGTTTCATTTTGTTTAAATGAAGTAGAGATCCTTCCATGTTTCTTCGTTTAAATTATTTAAGTTTCCCTATATGTAACAATTACAAATTGACTATTACAGTTTGCAAAAATCCAGAAATAAAACACTGTATTTCTGTGGTAACTAAGAAATGAAGATTATTCTGGGAACATGCCCTTCCAGGTGGCAATGATCATACTAGCTATAGTTCATTTAACCTTTTGCCAGATTGCTATTGCAATTTTTTTTAAATATTGCATGGAGACAACTATATTTTACTTTCACATGAATTGTTAGCACTTCCGGATTCAACACCATATCATTCTCCGTATCAAGAGTTGCAACAGTGTATCGCCGTATCTAGAGTTACAACAGTGTTGCTCAAACAAAGTAGAAAAGTGAAATTTTTCGATATTAAAGTTTTCCGCGTATTCGTTGTCCATCATTTCGAATGGCGGATCTTGTCTCACTCCACCATGTCTATTTACTGGTAACATTGCCGCGATGGCCCCTCAAATGGGACTCTGCGGCTATGGAAGAAGAAGAAGATGAAAGAAGAAAAACATGCTTTATTGAGATAACTATTTATATGAATATCTTCAAAATATATAATTCACTATCGTAAGCAATGTCATCACATATTTTGTTATTAATTTCTTCCTAATTATATATTTGAAGTCAACATAATTATAATATACAATTAACACAGTATAGTATAAATATATTCATTATTATATTCTCGTTTGACCCCAACAATATATTCATGAAAATTGAATGATAAATGAACAAAACTCCAGCATGCTATACGACAATGGACCAAAGGTCCTTCTGTCGGAGAGTGTCCGAGACAAGGATACCAATTGCTATTTTACTGTACGAAATATTCGAATTAGTAGTTTTCACTCTGAGTGGAATCACCAGTTGAACTCATTTTTCAGTTCTGATCTATAACGCCATGCCACCCGACAGAAACTCGCCAGCCGCCCTATACCATCGCCATTCAGAAGCTGCACAACACGTTCCTATATGCGAATGCGGTCATCCGACAGGTAGCTGGAAACACCAGGTGATGGAATGCACTAGTTACAGTATAGAAAGAAAAGTCATGTTTGACAAGCTAGTAAGTAAAGTAACTAGTCCATTTAATTATGTAACCTTATTACTCATTGAAAATATAGAGGCGTGAAACGACATATTCATTTTCATTGAAAATAACAATATAAAAGTATGAAAATAAGTTGACGATAAGTAGATATGGGTTAATTAAGATAGAAAAAAGTATATTTATTTTGAATGATTATTTTGAAATGTGGATAAATCCCTATGTCCCTATTTGAGAGGTAAATTCATTAATTTAATACTAATTGTGAAATAATTATAGATTGACCATGAAATGTTATGGCTGTATGTTATATGACTATGCCAAATAAAAAAAAATTGAATAAATTAAAAAAAAACTCGCTCCACAACTTCATAGTGTTTATAACCCCACACCTGAGCTGCATACGTGAGCACTCTGCGGACAGCAGCCTTGAAAACTTTGTACTTGGCATGCATAGGGATTTTAGATTGTTTGAAAAACGATCTATAAAATTTAATGCTGTTTACAGCTGCCTTTGATGCTGATGCTTTATCCTTGAGGTGAGTCGAATATGACAAAGTCGGAGTAACTGTCACTCCCAAATATGTGAACGCAGAAACTAGATCCAATTCAGCTTGTCCATAGAACCACTTATCTGCTTCTGCCAATCTGCCACCCCTGCGAAACAACAAAACCTTCGACTTCTGCAAGTTAACCTCTAAAGACCAACGTGCACAGTACTGCCCAAGTGCGTCAATATTCCGTTGGAGCTCCTCTCTGGTTTCGGCCAACACCACCACATCATCCGCATACACAAGGGCTTGAATGACCTGTGAACCAATGGCCACACTACAAGGCAGAGCATCGTAGAAATCATCAACAAAAAGAGCAAAAAGGAGGGGGCTCAGTATACATCCCTGCTTCACTCCCTGTTCTATCTCAAAATACCTCGATAGACCCTGGAGTCCCCAAACAGCTGCTCGACCCGCCCCATACGTGGCCGCAAGAATCTTCAAAAACGTTCAGTTCACCCCTCTATTGTCCAACTTTTAAACAGCAAGTCGTGTCGAACTCCATCAAACGCTCCTTGAAAGTCGACAAAAACGGCATAAACCTTCTTTCGGGGTCCAATACAAAGCCAAAAATGCACTACACTTGTCAGGGTGAAAACGGTGTCCACAGTGCTATAACCCTTTCGAAACCCTGTCTGTGCCCCTCCCAACAGAGACCCAGTGGTCACAAAACTTTCCAGACGCGCTAGTAGCAACCCTGCAAGCACCTTTGCCATCGCATTGATAAACGATAAGCCCCTATAGCAGTTTACATCATTGACATCAATACTTATGTAGTGGGAAAACAATAGAAGTTCCAAAATCCTCAGGGATAGTGCCAGCGTCATACAAGCCATTGAAGAGATACTTGTAAAAGAGGAAGCATACTTGTAAAACTCAACAGGAATACGGTCAATTCCCGGTGCTTTGTTCTCTTTAACCATGGCGAGCACATTCTGCAGTTTCATCATCCTAAATGGGCTGTCAAGGATTTCCACTCTATGACCAAAATCAAAGTGCGCTGCGCTCATCTCGGCTACCCGCAGCAGTCTCCATTGCCCGTGAAAGTGGTCTGCCCGCTGATCAAGCGAAATATCCCCAATTATACGCACATTTTCCCCCTTAACATATCCAACCAGGCGCCAGAACTCTTTTCCATCCTTAGCAGTAGCGAGTCTGTCTGAGATTTCTGTGTAGAATTCCCGCTCTTTACGCCGACAAATTGATTTATATTCTGTATTGGCCTGCACATATGCTTCACGAACAGAGAAATTGTTATTCGAAGTTCTATATAGATTGAGGAGGGCGTATGATTTCTTCCTTGCTTTGGCGCAGCCCCAGCTCCACCAAGGCTTCCGCGCGTCAAAGGGGATGGGGGGGCACCGCTCATCGACGATGCACTCGCAGCCTCCTTCACAACATCTACCAGCATGCCCGCCGTGTCCTCAATCTGATCATGATCCCAACACTTTTTTTGTACTGATTCCGATAGAACCTTAGAATATTGTTTTTTGTTCTTTTCAAACTAAAAAATTCTGGGAAGCAATGGGGAAGCGCTGGCGTGCACAGCACCAACGTCAGATACAGACAGTATTAAGGGCATATGGTCAGAAAAGTTATCTGCACCCAAATTACAACCAGCCAGCTATCCGGTCCATTGCTCCAATCGTCGAGCAGCACCAATCAACAACTGAGGAACCCGGCCCACCAATGTACGTAAATTCGTCATCCAGATAACCTACGCATCACCTACGCTCTCTGTAGCCTGCCCACCGACTCTGCGGCTATGGATAGATGAACAGTTATTGATCTATTTTGGAATGATGTTGTCGATAATTTCAATAGTAAGAAGAAGTGATCATGAGCGTACTACCGTGACAGAGGAGTATAGAATTGACCTTTTTAGGACGTGGCGGATTCAGAGTGGTTTTCAACCAATATACCCTTTGAGTTCAATGCAAACTTCTGCTTCAAGCTTTCTGCAGAAGTTGCACCAGACCACGTGACATGTTCACTTGATCATGATGCTTGTTTTCCACAAGGCCTGGATATTTCTTCCCGCTATTCTCTTCAATTTGAATGATAATTCTTGCACACCGCACGAAAAATATATTTCCTAAATAATCTCAAAAAAATGTTTTGTAAGGTGTCTTGTTATGATAATTGAATTCGTGGAGCGGAAAAAAGGAGTGGAGTATGAATTATCCCATGGGGGTTCCTCGTCCCTCATCGAGATACCCTAACGCGCAAGCAATCAGCACAACCACGGGAATGACGAGCTTGTCGAACGATTTGCTTTATTCGTCACGAGGTGATTATCCGGCGTGGAGTGGTGAGAAGAGCAAACACTTGACACCCACAGCTCGTGGGCCTTCCGCTCCCAGCAAGTCCTTGAAAAGCTCTCATTTCCGGTGATCGGGCTGTGCCGTTTTCACATAAAGGGTACCACAGTCGGGGAAAAAAGTTGGTATTCGGAGAGATGCTGAAGTGTCGGTCCAACTTGGGAGGGCGTAATGAAAAATCCAAAAGGCTACAGTCTGATCCATTGTGGAATAGAAAATCGACCAAAGAGTTGATGAAGCAGTCGGAAAGTGGAGTGAGATTGTGAGCGAAGGGGAATGCGGGAATAATTGGCGTAGGTTGCTTGCAATCTTATCCTCTATACCAGCTTTTTACTCGCTTCTTTTTTTTTTTTTTCTTCGAACAAATCCAAAGAGTGAAGTGACGGCACAGCGGTTACAGCTTAAAGGCATCCAGGGGGAATTTATTTCTATCCTGTGATAAGGAATTGACAAGTGAAAGAAACCCCCCAAAAAACACTACGTGTGAAAGCCCGTCTCGCAAATATGTCAGAAAAATTTTCGTAGAGTTGCGCCTGTATAAGGATCGATAGGAAATTTAATGGGCTTTGGAATGAGTGTAACACACTTTGTCACTTTCCCCAACGGTTCTCGAGTTATTCGCGGTTTTTCGTTAAAAATCGTAGGTTTTACGTTCAGCAAACTTTCTCTAATCTCTTCCACACCAATTACGAGTATAATGATTCTCAACGATAAAAATTTGCATAATTCTCAAGGAAAAATTGAACAAATTTTCAACAAAAAATTCTTTTTTCTTAAATTCAAATTTTTTAAAATTCGAAGTTCTTTTTTTTTCGAACATTTTTGAATGTTTTGATGTTTTGAATTTTTGAACCATCATCATATTGAACCACTGTATGTGATATTACAACTTCCTAAACGGATGATAGTTGCCATAGTTTGACTCATAGTTTTGAATTCATAATTTCCCATTTAGTTTCCATTAATAGTATATGCACAGTTTTGTCAAATAAAACCGTTTGCTTGGAAAGGTATTTCACACTATCACAATTTATTTGACAAAACTCTAATGGACGCACGTATTCTGAAACCTGATAAATTCAAAGGATCGCCGGATTCCCCATCAGCCTCCAAAGTATGGAAACACTTCCACTGGACGATCTTCAGCTTCATTGATGAATCTGAGGTACCGGAAGACAAAAAGCTTAAAGTACTGGTAAACTTTTTATCCTTCTCTAATTACGAGTTCATTAGCTATGCCGAAGCAATTGACGTCTTGAAAAGTCTATTCGCCCCCCAACAAAATGAATCATTTGCAAGACATTTACTAGCCAATCGGAAACAGCAGAGTGGTGAGTCAGTTGGAAAGTACTTACAAGCTTTATGCGGGTTAAGCAAAGACTGCAATTTTAAAAACGTTGATGCCGCAACATACCTACTGCTATGAATCTATTCGTGACGCCTTCATTAGTGGGCTAGCCTCATCTCAAATACGACAACGAATACTTGAGAATGTAACGCTCACTCTAAATCAGGTCGAGGAAATCACAAAATCCTTGGAGTCTGCTCAAAAACATTCGGAGGCTTTTAAATTCACACGCCTGGATGTCTCTGAATCACTCTGTAACAGCACAGAGGTACCAGGACCACGTTCTAGGAATGATGATTCACAACGAACTCAATCGACCCTCAGCGCTGCTACTACTCTTTCCCGATTCCGTCAGAAGTGCTTCTTTTGTGGAGGAAGTGCTTCTTTTGGAAGGCCCAATGTCCGGCTGCTGACTCAATCTGTAAAGGTCGCTCGAAGAAGGGTCACTGGCTAAAGGTATGTCTAACCTCACGTCTGCGAAACGGCAAGTCACCCATATCTTCATCTATTGCTTCTATAACCTCCGCTACATCACCCAGCATATTATCAAAGGCGACTATTTGTGGCGATATCAATGGGATGCCAGCTAGTATTCTCGTGGATACTGGGAGCTCCGATAGCTTTATAGACCTCTCGTTCGTCGATGCTAATGACTTACACATTTTCTCTGAAATCAGAGATGTTAGGATGGCTTCTACTTCTCTCCAATCAGGAATGAAAGGTTTCATAGTTGCTGACCTCAAAATAGAAAACTTCTCGTATAAGAAAACAAAACTCTTAGTGATACAGAATTTATGTGCTGATGTGCTCGTAGGGCAGGACGAACACGAAGAAGAAGAAGAAAAACGTTTATTGAAAATAAATTTAATTGTTTTTAATAACAAAATAAACAAATTAAAAGAGTGATGGTAAAGTAAAAATGGCAAAAATAGAATTAAATACAATGTATCAAAGTTCTGCGGTGTTTTGTCGAGGCAACTTGGTACGTTCGAACAGCTGATCACCATCGTGACCTACAGATGGAGACTGTTGGCGAAACTATAAAAAAAACTTGCGACGGAGCACGAGAACCGGCTCCACAAACATCCAAACGTCGAAGTACTGAATCTACTGGACAACAGCGGAGACATACGGAGACTGAAGAGGACCAAACCATTGGACCTTGTCATGACTCACTAGTGTGGAGTGATGTGTAGTGGATATAGGTAGTGATATAGGTAATATATTATATAATCTATATATATTATATACCTACCACAGAAACGCTCTAATGTATTAGAAAAACGTTGCTAGATGTTGTAATACAGTTGTAACATAAATAAATAAATGATGAATAAATATTCTGTTCTTCACGCTTACAGTGAAAATTTGAAAGTGATTTTGGCGGACTAGAGTGGCGTTTTCCCATTTCCGACACCTTCATACGATGTAGTTTTTTGCCCTGAATCCAATGATACCAATATCTCAATTTCGAAAAAAAGGCTTAGTACCTTCTTTTCCCTGGCCCTTCATATTAGTTAGAAATATAATACGATACCATCATAATTAATGCGGACAAAAATGGAGAAACGCAACAAACCCTTCCACAATTCTTGGCATTTGTATTCCACACGCAATCAACCCCGTAAATGAAAAATCAAATTGGATTATGAATAGATTCAGAACGAGGGTAATTTTCAGGTACAGATTTTTCATTCAGTCGACGTATAATTTCAGTTCAAATTATTTTGCTGTTTGAAGTCCAATTTTCCGTCTGCCAAACCATGCCTATATATGTATAACTTATCTGCCTATGTATACAATATTCATGTTATAAATCTATGTTTAAAAAACAAACTTTAGATATTTATATAAATTTTGTGGCTGTTTCCAAAGTAAAAGAAAAGGTTTATTGTTTACTGTATAGATCATTGTCTAGAACATTGTTTTGTAACATACCACTCATAAATACACAAATGAATTAACGAAATGTGGGAAAATATTGTAAAAACAGCGTGTAAAAACCTTTAAAATTACGTGTCACTTGTCACTTTCATTTTTCTGATGAACCCCCCCCCCTCCCAAACTCCCCAAAACTCCCCTCAACTTTTGGACGTTTCAACGCTGAACACGACGGTGAAGTCAGAATTGCGATATACATGTAACCTGTTATATATAGTTTATATATGGTAAATACTGTTGAATGTTACTATTGCTCGATTAATCCCAATACTTCTTGGAAATTTGAATGATTCCATTATTTATTCGTTTTTTCTATCTATGTTTTCGAATCATTCAGGTTTGATTCACCTACCTAACAGGGATGAAACCTGTAGTTACATTTATATGCTTTATTGCACGGTTTCTAGAACACATTTTGAACGTTTGTGTGGGTCGCTTACAAAGTTGCTTAATTCAATCTAAGTTATGTGATCACTACAGAATCCGTGTCCGCACAGGGGAGTAGCAAAAGGAGCCACCCAAAGCCCCCAATATTAACCCAAGCAATCTTGTTAATGGCGGCGCCTCGCTAAATTAGTTGGGACGGCAAGTCTATCTTATTGCCAATTAGAGAATGTCTCATTCTATAGAAATAGAAATAATTAATGTAATTAACCAACCGCCTTTTTCATGGAAATGACTCAACCACATGCTATTTACTGGAATGAATCACAAACGAAAAGCGGAAGGAATATGTAATATGTAATTGTGTATCGGAAAATTGAGCAAAGTACAATATTCAAAGTGTCCTAATACAAGAAAGACTCCAGCGATGCTATTGTTACTTTGTCTCTGTCAGTAGAAAAGGTTGGTGTTGTGTATGATGAGGGTTGGCGAATTTGGTTTTTCATCAAGGGATTGCACGGAATTGCAAAATATGAATTTTTAAATATAAATTAATATTTCTGATTCATATTAATATGAATCAGATTTATAATATATCTGAATAAGTAATATACATTATTCATGTTAATTCAAACTTAAGTTTTTGGGATGTTTTCAAAACCAAAAAATTAAGTATGAACCCCTTCCTCGTGACCTAGGGTTATGATAAGTTTGAAGGATCTTATACAAACACAAGTATGATTTCTTTGAGACAATATTATGTTGTTTCAACGCTAAGGCTTTATGTGACCGTTAAATAGAAATGCTCATCGTTCATCAAATTTTGAATTGATGATTAATCTTTGAGATTCAGTTAAATGGCCTGAAGGTCGCGGTTTGAGGTTTCCTCGGAGAGAATGAGAGCGAATTCTGAAAACTTCCTGAGCTGTTTGGATGGGTACATTTTAGAGAGGATTTAATAACTCATGTACCTTTGGCACGTGTAAATATGTTTCCTGCAGGTTTATTATCCTCTATCACAGCTTATTTTGAGGCAGCTAAGATTATGTGGCAAGTTTGGCTATCGTTTAAAGAATTCTGTTGAATTATATTTAGTGAACAGTTATAGGTTCTAGAAAGAATATTTATTGAAGGTTCTGGAAAGTTTATTTTAGTCGAGGAATATTATTATATAAATTATTCGACAAACCAAATGTGCATATTCATTCATATGCACATTTGGTTTGTCGAATAATTTATATAATAATATTCCTCGACTAAAATAAACTTACATTTTGGTATGATCATTACATTCTCGGTACCGCGTGTGATGGATACTGGTTCCAATAAGTACGGTTTGAGAGCTGAGTCTATATACACTGGTAGTATCTTGATATATAAATATTATAACTGTCATAAATGACAGCAGTTTTGCATTCAATTATACTCAAAGTCCATGGACGGATTGGTGATGTCACACGTTTATTATTTGTTTAATAATACATGCTAATACTACATTGCGAGTTTATTATTACAACTTCATTTCTAATAATAGTAACTGATAATTATTAGATATTATTGTGATTGAATAGAAAAAGTTCATGTTCAACAGTCTACTTGTTCAGATTTGAAGAAACTCAAATGTTACCATTTTGAATAAACATTGATTATTATTCTATCACTCGCATTGCAAATAGCAATCTATGTTTATGTGTATATTTGATCAAGATTCTCAATATTTCAGTCAGTCAAGTTGATTAATGTTAGTAGCGTCGATTACTCCATATTTATATGGTAGAGAGGAGGGAGATTTATGCGTAATTCCACTTTAAATGTGTTTCCTAAGTAGAAACATTTAGTCCACCACGCTTGGTTCTTTGGGGCAAGCTGGGCTTTCCGTGAAACTTGTTGGATCACTGAGAATACATTGAAAGCGTTAAATAATATGAGAACTTCATAAAACTTCATGAAAACGGCCTTTAATTAGATGTGGTGTAATAATTACTGCTAGAATGTCCCTTGTTTGATTCCAATGCGAGAAGTTGGAAATATTTCAGTTGATTCGTAGAAAATCGAGACATTACTCAGAGTTTTGATTAACTAGGTAAAACTAATTGCATTCCCACACCCATAGGTATGACGAACATGAAATTCATAACAGATGACAATGGGTATTTGTAGAGCATTACTAGGCGAACTGAATACACAGGCGGATGTCGGTAAAATCGGTACTTTATTAGGTAAAAGTGAAACAAAGATAAAGAAAACGGGGAGCGAATACAATACGGCTGAGGGCAATTAGACTGAATGGTCGTTCGGGGGGGAAACCAAAATGGCGTCACACGACGCAGTTTTGCAATGTAATTTATATGTAGGTACTTCATTGCCCGTTTTCTCAGCATGTTACCCCAACTGGCATTTATAATTCGGTAAATAATAATCTGGAAATATTATGTGTCGGGTGAATAGTATTAGTGTTGTTATTCGGTGGTAATGTATAGTATAGTGAATGGTCGGGGCGCTAGTGGGCTACGGAACTAACTGGGTCATGGAATAAGGGAGAGCCAAGGCGCATGGAGGAAGGAAACTGAGGCCTCACAAGGGCCGAACATCCTCCCCCCCCAGAGAATCACCCCGGGGGCGGAGGTATAGGCTGTGGCACGGTATAGAGGTGTAGGAGAGAGTTTGGGAACAGTTGAGGGTTTGGTTGAAGTTAGTGTTGGGAAGGTAAGGGGCAGAGTTTTGTGACAGGTCGTCGTTTTAGGCCACTGGTAGTGGCGACGTCAGCCACCCTGGGCGTACCATCAATACCTGGAAACACCTCGGTAATGCGCCCTAAGGACCATTGGAGAGGCGGAAGGTTGTCGTCGAGGAGGAGAACAATGTCTCCAACTGCGGCATGTCGTTGTGGGGTGTTCCATTTCTCGGCCTGCTGTAGGGTCAACAGGTATTCATTGGTCCAGCGCTTCCAAAATGTGTCGGTAACATGTTGGACTAACTTCCATTTGGGAGAGAACGACGCTGGGGAGTCATCGGGAGCGAGGGGAGGTGCTGTGATTGGTCGGTGTATCAGGAAATGCGCCGGAGTCAAAACGTCGATATCCAATGGAGATGCAGATAGTGCCGTTAGAGGCCGTGAGTTCAATATTGCTTCGATTTTGGTCAAAATAGTCTGGAAGGTAAGGAGAGTCGGCAATTGATTGAGAAGTTGAAGTTTGAGGAGTCGCTTGGCAGATTTGACTGCGGCCTCCCATAGTCCTCCAAAATTTGGTGCAAGAGGTGGAATGAATTTCCACACTGTACCCTGTCGGGCAGTATGTCTGGACAGTTCATCGGAATGATGGGGGTCAGCGATGATAGCTTTCAGTTTCCTTAGGTAGTTGGAGGCACCAAGGAAATTTCGGCCGTTGTCCGACCATACAACAGCAGGATAGCCCCTACGGCTTACAAAGCGGTCATAAGCTTGGAGGAAGCCATCCGTACTGAGGTCTAACACAGACTCCAGGTGAACAGCTTTTGTACTGAGACAAACAAACAGGCAGATGTAAGCGTCGACCACGCGGGACCCCCGCGTGCCAGTAATGGAGACTTTTATTGGGCCTGCATAATCCAACCCTACCTGGTTGAATGGGTGAATTAAGGAAAGTCGGTCCGCTGGGAGCTGCCCCATTTCCGGCTTGAAAGGTTTGGGGGATATGGAAAAACATCGGGGGCACCCCGAGAGTCTTCTTTGGACAACATTTCGACCGTTTATTATCCAGTATCGGTGTAGAAGGTAAGCATATGTCGCCTTGGGTCCCACATGGAGGCAGTCCTCATGGGCCCTGTCAATGATAAGGTCAGTGAGGGGGTGTTTTTGAGGTAGTAGGGCCGGATGTTTGGTAAAAGCAGGGAAGTTTGAATGACGGAGTCGCCCACCAACTCGTAGAACCCCATCAGTATCAACAAACAAACCCAGAACTTTGGAGAGTCTGAGTTTTGGTCGGTCAAGGGAGGCATCGAGTAGTTCATTACTGAGTGCTGCACGCTGTGCTCTTCGTACCAAAGCAGTGCTGGCTAGGTTTAATTCGGTAGCGGTAAGGGGGCCTGATATTGGGGATTTTGTTTTATCGGAATTGTTTCGGAACCGGAGGCACCAAGCTACTACTGCTTGCAATGTCGAGAAGGAGGAAAATTTTGTTTCCAAAGTCGGTAATAAATTGGTAGGTTCAGTGGCTGTGGATGTGGCACGTACTTGTCCCGCACGTTTTTCCAAAAGCACTGTTGGGTCTGACAGGTCAGGGCGAACCCGTTTGAGAGTCCACGTGTTTGGATGTGAGGCTAGCCAGGAAGGACCTCCCCACCAAAATTGGCAATCTGGGAGCAGCTGAGGCGCCAGTCCCCTGGAAGCAATATCTGCTGGGTTTTGGGCGGAAGGAACATGGAACCATCTTGAAGAGGGTATGTGTTTGAGAGTTTGGGCCACCCTATTGCCCACAAACACCTTCCAAGTCGGTGCTGGGTCCGCTGTAAGCCAAGAAAGGGCGATGGTGGAGTCGGAAAAAGCAAAAATTCGGTCAATAGATAATTCTGGTAATTGAGGAGACAATTTTTGAAGGGATTTCGCTAAGAGTTCGGAAGCCAATAATTCTAGGCGAGGTAAGGATTCCACTTTCAGTGGAGCTATTCGGGCACGAGCCGTGAGCAGCCTTACAGTAAACTTGTCCCCTACTTGAGCCACAGCATAAATAACGGCAGCATATGCAAGTTCGGAAGCATCAGAGAACCCAGCAATCCAAAATCGGGAGTTAAGGATTGGAACATGTCTGGGAATCGAAACGTGTTGTAGTGATGGCAAGTTGGCTGCAAATTTGGCCCAACTCTCTCGAATCTCTTGGGACAGAAGTTGATCCCAACCAAGTTTGGATTGGACCACTGATCTCTGTAGAATTCGGGCTAGTACGGCCACAGGTAAAATCCATCCCAATGGATCATAAATTTGGCCAATTTGGGATGCCAGTTCGCGTTTTGTGCGAACGTTCGGGAGTGGGGTGACTTTATAGGAAAAAGAATCGGAAATGTTGTCCCAGCGTAGACCTAGGACTTTGAGAGTAGCATCATTGTCGGAACTGAATTCAAGAAATTGGGCACTTGGCAAAATGTGATCATTTGGGATCCCATGAAGGAGGGTTGGGTCATTTGCTGCCCATTTTCTTAGCTGGAACTGGGCTGAGTGAAGAAGCCTGATAAGTTGCTCACGTAGTTCGAGTGCTTGCTGCTTTGTGTCAGCGCCAAAAAACAAATCATCTACGTAAGTAGTAGTTTTGAGAATTCGGGCAGCATCCTCTAGATGAGGAGGGGCCAAATTGGCTAATTCCTGTAGCACACGACAGGCCAGGAAAGGTGCAGAGGCAGTTCCATAAGTTACTGTATTTAATTGGAAATCTTGTATTTGACAGTTGGGATTTGATCGCCAACAAACTCGTAACAGGTCTCTGGAGTGTTGGGAATGAAGAATCTGCCGGAACATTTGTTTGATATCAGCCGTAATGGCGTATTTATGAAAACGGAACCTGGTAAGAACATCATCCATCCCAAGTTGTAATCGGGGACCAACATGTAATATGTCATTTAATGAGAAACCACCGGGGGTTTTTTGGCTGGCATTGAAGACTACCCTGATTTTTTCTGGAGGGTCGTCCTTTTTGGTTACAGCGTGATGAGGAATGTAATAGCAAATTTGGTGATGGGCTGGCGGCGGAACCGGGGACATATGTCCTAGGGAAATATATTCCTCCATAAATGATTTATAGGCAGCTTTTAGTGTCGGGTTTTTGGAAAGTTTGGCTTCCAGTCCAAAAAATCGGGACATAGCCAATTTTCTGGAAGGCCCTAGAAGAGATGGGGCCAGTTTAAGTGGTAAATCGACGGAAAATCTTCCATCAGGAAGTCGAGAAATAGTGTTCTGAAAGATTTGTTCAGCCTCCAGCTCATCCGGAGTTTGCTTGGTCGGTTCGTCAAAATCTTCAATTCTATACATTCTTTCCAACAACTCTGCCAATTGGGAATTCGAAGTTCTGGAAGCCGCTTTTACATGAGAGTTGGAGAGTGGGTGTTGAGAAATATTGTCCCCAAATTGAGGGGTTTTTGGTAGTTGACAGTCGGAAGTTGGTTGTGTGGTAGTCTGAAGATGAAAGCGTAACGGAGTTGAAAACGCCTTACTATCAATAAGATGGTCGAGTGGAGAATCCTTTTTGAACAGGGTTGTAGGAGAAATGGTGTTGGGTTTTTCGGGATGGGACCTCAGCGTAAAATAGTTGGTAAACGCTTGGGAAGTAACTTTTCTACAGATAGCTGAATCGGGAGGTGTTCTATTAACCAATTTTCTAGGAAGTCGCTGAGGTTTAGGGGAGAGTGAAAGTGTCAAAGTTAACTGCTTGTCCGCCTCCGAAGGGGCGGTTAAGTCAGGGATTTTGGAAAGTTTATTTAGGGGAACATTGTTTCTACTCTTTTTATGTTCACTAGGGAAGTTAACGGGAAGTCGTTCATTATTTTTTACAGAATGGTGAAACGTAACTCGTTTCTTCCTTGGGAAACTGATAAAACCACTAGCTATCCATCCAAATTTTGTTCTGGTAAATTTAGGAGAATCGTCAAATACGATTGGGTCTACGTTAAAGGAAATATCGTCCAAAATTGCACCGCTGAATATAATATCAATTTTGTGACGGTTGTTAAAATTGGGATCAGCCAATGTAAGTTTGGAAACTTCTGGCCAGCGGGTAATCGGGAAGGAATACGTCGGTGATGGGGAACTTGGGTTGTCCAACACTATGAAGGAGGTATATTTTGGACAAAAGTGGTGTTTTCGGAATTTTGGAAAGTGTATCATACCGGAGGCCATACCATAAACTCTGTCCACAACAGAGCCCCCCACCCCATGGATGCGGAATGAGGATGGCCTTATCGTTAGTCCGGCCAATTTGGCGAATTCAAGAGATATTAAATTGGAATCACTCCCTGAATCCAAAATACTACTCCCAACTGCACCGGCATTTGCCCCATTTGAAGATATTCGTACAGAAGCCGTTGGAACAAGGGAAAAACCCCGAGGAGCTGAAAGACATGATTTTGGAATTTGTTTCAGTTGTGTAATATTCTTGGAATGGTTATGATTTAGTCGGGAGTTGAGGAATCGTCTTTTAGCAATTTGTGAAGGCAGTAGGGGCGGTGTAGCAGTTGGGAGTGGATACCGTCAATATTGTTGTTTGTTTTGGCCAATTGGGCATGTTGTACCTGAAAATTGGCCATTCGGGCGTGAACTATGGTTGTGATGTGTGTTGGTAGAATGAAAGCTGTGTTGTCGCGGCAAATTTTTAGGATGCATTTTAGGTAAGGGCAACATGGGCTCGGATGATGGTCGATTGTAATAAGAGTGACTGCGCGCATTAGCCATGGGGCGGAATAAGGGTGGTGTTACCGAACCTGAATGTGAAACTGGCAAATCCAGTTCTGAGGAAAATCGTTCATCATCCAAACTTCGAGAAGTAACAATAGGGCTTACGTGACCGCATGGGGCAGATGTCTTGGGTTGCTTCGCTGACGATGGTTTCCGTTCCTGGAATCGTTGAGGGTACCTTGGAGGCTTAATTGGGTAGTTTGGTTGAAGGACGGGTGAAACTTTTTGGGGACGGTGAACGGCTTTGGGTGGTGATTGGGAGAAACGAGGTAGATGGGATGTACTAGTAGGAGAGGAAGGAGGAGATCGGTATGAGACAGCTTTATCAATGACGCTGTCGGGGATCAGATCGTTTGGGTTGCCAAAATTATGTAAAAAGTAGTGATGACGTCGGGAGCACTTAGAACACACCCTCGGCGAGCTGCAGTTGGCGATTGGATGCGTTCCGTTGAGACAGTTCATGCATTCTCCGGTGATATTCACAAAGCTCACCCGGTCGGTGTAGCGTAACTGGAGAAACTCCGGACAACGATACAAAAAATGCCGGCAGTTACAGTAAGGGCAATTTCGGGATGGACCATGGATTTTTGGTTTTGGTACTGACCTCGGAAATCGGTTTTGGAGGGATTTTGGAAATGGTTTTGGAGCCGGATCGTGTGAATAATTTTGCTTGTGGACGGAAGAATGAGTTGTAGATTGGTCTCGATTTGATGATTGTACATTCCGAGTTAGTACTTGATTGCGTTGTTCACGGGAACGAAGGAAGTCAAGTAGGGCAGCTGTTGTCGGGAGGTTCTCATTCTGTGAGATATTTTCGTCAAAAAACGATTTGTGTAGCGAAAGCGGCATACACTTTACTGCTTGGTGGTAGATCATTAGGTCCACTATGTTGTCGGTCTTGATAGAGTGTACGGCCATTTCATATCCGCGTACGGCTTGAATAAAGCTATGCAGTATTTCGGGTCGGTCGTCGGTAAAGGGTTGTAAGAGATCCCTTTTGTCCAATTGGGCCATTGCAACCTTGTAGGGATTCGAATGGGCTGACACCAACTCATTCCAGACTTGGTCAAATGGAGTACCATTCGAAATGTGAGGGGCGATCCATTGTTGTAGCGATGAACTCAATTTTTGCTGCAACGAACGTAGTTTGTTGACGTCGGGCAAGTCGAGGGAAAGAATAGAGTCGTTAAATATTTGCGAAAATTGCGCAAACTCGAGTACATTACCTGTATAGGTTGGTACTGTGGGGAGTAGGAGGGCACAGGTTTTGAGTGAATCAAATCGGGATGAAGTACATGGCGTTTTTTGCGCTGATTTAATCGGTGGCTCCGGTTGAGCTTCCTCAAAGGCAGCTCTGGCACTTTCAAGTCGGTAAACGACATATTTACGTACCGCTCGGGAGAATACTTTATGTTTGAAGTGTTTGTCGAGCGTAAATGAGCGGAAATCCTCCATCATTTGGTCAATGCGGGCAAGTGACTTCGTAGTTTGTCGGGCGGATGTTGTAGGCATAGTGACGTCACTCATCGAATCGATTGTGACGAGGATCATATTTATCGATTCGAGTGCGGAGTGAGCAGATTTCGGTATTTTATCCGCCCCCAAATGATCAATCAACCATCGTGCATTGTCATCGAAGGCGTCGGTACTTACCTCCAGACATAATTTGAGGTTGATCAGCTGGTCCTCGTTGCGGGACACGTCGGTGTCGGGAATTAGGGAAACCGGTGGTTGTTCGGCCATATTGGCAATCGCGGAGAGGAACACTGACAAACGAAATACCGAACGAAATTAAAAACCGGAATAAACGCGCGATTACCGGTCAAACGAGTTTCGGCACCATGTAGAGCATTACTAGGCGAACTGAATACACAGGCGGATGTCGGTAAAATCGGTACTTTATTAGGTAAAAGTGAAACAAAGATAAAGAAAACGGGGAGCGAATACAATACGGCTGAGGGCAATTAGACTGAATGGTCGTTCGGGGGGGAAACCAAAATGGCGTCACACGACGCAGTTTTGCAATGTAATTTATATGTAGGTACTTCATTGCCCGTTTTCTCAGCATGTTACCCCAACTGGCATTTATAATTCGGTAAATAATAATCTGGAAATATTATGTGTCGGGTGAATAGTATTAGTGTTGTTATTCGGTGGTAATGTATAGTATAGTGAATGGTCGGGGCGCTAGTGGGCTACGGAACTAACTGGGTCATGGAATAAGGGAGAGCCAAGGCGCATGGAGGAAGGAAACTGAGGCCTCACAAGGGCCGAACAGTATTGGAACTATGTTATTGTTTACTACAAAGGAAGAGAAAATTGGTCATTATCCAAAGAGTAAATGGCTTTTGAATTTATTTCATATTCCATAGTGGCTTTTTCAATTACTTGTATAATTGGTGTATATTATTGCAATTAATTCTGATTGGAGGGTTCGGAGTTGTATTATGCAGGGGTTTAGAGTACCTGGTTCACAAAGGTAAGGTATATTTTGATTTATCTTCGTTGAATTATTACGATATTTATGTTTCTGTGGAAAGGGTGTAGTTCTAAAGGTTATCTTTACCAGCCTGATAAAATGAAGGTCTCATTCAACCAAAAAACGAATAAAAACGTAATAGTTATGTCCACCATGCACGACACAGGAGCTGGCTGTGAACGCTGAATCTGAATAGTTAAGTTCTACAATCTCACTAAGGGTGTTGTCTTTGTAGGTTATATCCCCCCAAAAACAACTCCGTTGTAAAAACTGGCCCGCCAAAAAACCTCAGCCGCAAAAAGGAATGATATCCATTTTGCCCGCCAGCCACATATATAGGATGCTCGGTGCTTCGCACCTCGCTGTTGAGTATGCATATAGAAACCTGATACTCCTACCCCTAACCTCCACCGTCAATGTTTTCCTGTTCCCTGTCTCCTTCCCACAAGCCCCTCTCACCCTTAGTCACCCTCGGTTTCACCTAATATGTTTCCTCTGTTACACCAGCAGGGAGCTTTACGCTTCTTCCAATGCTGTTGGCGGGAGCTTTTTGCCAGATGAGCAAGCCTGAATCAAAGCATTACTATATTATAAGTATTACTGGTGGTCACGAGTAATCAGTAGTGGTACACCTATAATGAAGTAATGCTTCAATTCAGGCTTGTTTATGTGGCAAAAAGCTCCCGCCAACAGCATTGAAAGAAGCGTAAAGCTCCCTGCTGGTGTAACAGAGGAAACATATTAGGTGAAACCGAGGGTGACTAAGGGTGAGAGGGGGTTGTGGGAAGGAGACAGGGAACAGGAAAACATTGCCGGTGGAGGTTAGGGGTAGGAGGATCAGGTTTCTATATGCATACTCAACAGCGAGGTGCGAAGCACCGAGCATCCTATATATGTGGCTGGCGGGCAAAATGGATATCATTCCTTTTTGCGGCTGAGGTTTTTTGGCGGGCCAGTTTTTACAACGGAGTTGTTTTTGGGGGGATATCACATCTTTTTGCATGGCTAGTTTTCGAGTGGTACTTATACAATACGGTTCAACAACTTATACAATACAAAAGTACCTACGAGGTAACTAGTAAATGTTTTCCTAAATGAAGTTTTATCCTAGTCAAAATTTAGTAAAAAATTAGTACGCCTACTAATTTGCCTTTTTGTTTCTTGTTTTTGTGACAAGAATAATTATTTTTTGGAAATTATTGTTTGTTATCTGAAATGTGTTTGACAAATAAGTAGTTTTAAAATTTTTGCGAATTGGTTAAATATTAGTTTTAAAATTTTCGATTAATTAAAACAATCAACAATTTAAAAACAATTATTAAAATTTAATACAATTATTCTTATTATTAAATTTAAAAAAATAGAAAGAATTAGAAATTTGAATAAATTTGAATTAGACATTTTTTGAAAATTGGTTGCATTTTTTCTTGGGGATTGTGCAAATTTTTGTTGTTGAGAATCATTACAATAATTGTAATTATTGGTGTCGAAGAGAAAGAGGAAAGAGAAAGTTTGCAACTGGTAAAACGCACGTTTTTATACCAAAAATCGCGAATAACTCGAGAACCGTTGGGAAAAGTGCCAAAGTGCGCTTCCCTCATCCGAAAGCCCATAAAATTTCCTATCGATCCTTACACAGGCGCCACTCTACGACAATTTTTCTGACCACCGTTCAACTTTGATGTTTTCGGAAATTAGCCAAATCAGTAGATGTGGAATTTATTCACGTATTTTTGGCTGTGGATTAGTCAAATCGACTGAGATTTAGTTCAAAATTATTGAGCATATTCTAGACAACCTAGCGGACATTTTAAGACCAACCGCACCAATTTTCATCAATATTTGCGGCAGTTGTTGAAAATAGAAAAATCACCATAACTCCTTCATTTTCCCCCTTAGGAAGCATTTTTTGATCTCAAATTAAACAGTTTGAAAAGCTGAACACAACTAAAAAAGAAAATCTGGAAAAGCTTCAATTTTGAAGGAGTTATGACCATTTGAAATTCCTAAAAATTACTATTCCCCCCCTAATTGGGAGGGAAATGGGGGGAGGGAGAAAAAATGTTCAAAAGGCACTCCCTTGGAGCATAACAAACGTGTGTGCAAAATTTCAGCTCTATCCGATTTGTCTGCTGGGCTGTAGCCCCGTCAATGAACAAGTAGAAGATGAAGAAGAACAAGAAGAAGAACACGAAAAACGTGAAAAATAGTGGTTTTAAAATTGTTATACCCCCGACACCTGATGTTCCCAAGAGCTGAAATTTGTTTTACGTCCTCACGTGCCCCTGGAGAGTTGGCGTACAAAAAATCAACTCTCGAGAAACTCAGGGGACCGAGCTATGGTAGAGTGAAAACCCCAACTTGTTCCGTCGCGTAATCAGTGTCTCAGTCGCTTCGGTTTTCAGGGCTTCGGGTTTCTTGGCGGGCGGGACGCTCCCGCGTCCCTAGACCATAATTTCACCACGAAACGAGCCAGCAGAAGATGGTCGGTGAAGTATGTTTTTGTTTACTGAACGCAGCAGCTGTAACGCCCGCGTCTTGAACTCTCTCAAACTAAATGTAACTCAATGTTCAAACTTTTGGAAATTTCTCGCTCATTCCCTGAATGTTGAAATGTTGAGTGATTGTTTTTGACTACTCTCGTCAGATTGCTTGTGAAATAAATAAAAATATTAGCATGAATTGTGTACCTCGGAAATTCAACGTTATTTTTAATAAACATTTGTTTGTTTGCTTACGTTGTTTTTATTCCAAAACTCTCAATTGGAGTATTGTGTCTGCCAGACCCGGATGTTAATAATGATGTCGTATCAAGGTATGTTAGTATCGTAGGGTTAATTAAACATGAGGGTGAATTTGGCGGCAGCTGGTTGGGTCATGTTCATACTGGCCCGGCTGATTGAAATAGAAGTTGGTGTTGAAAAATCAAGTTAATAAAATTTAACAAAGTTAAAAAAGTTGATAATAATTCAGAATAATTTATAACAATTATTATTGCAGCATAATAATTTTCAATAAATAATGATAATTGTTAATACTTTTGAGTAATTAATAATAATAAATGATTAATTATTAAATTATTGCCGAAGTGGGTAAAAAGCGGGGTGGAAATAGAAAACCCAGAATCATATTGGTAAAAATTATTTGTAATTAATTCATCGTCTTTATAAGCGTTTCATCTGTAATTTTGTGATTTAGACAAAAGGGTGATCTTCGCAAAGATGATAGTTAGCCTTGTGCCAATCTAGGAACGCGGTAGCATTCCGCCCCGCCAAGCGAACAAGTTGAGAAGAACGAACGGGACCGAGTGTATGTTTACCGGACGTCACAAAACGCGTTTTCCCGGTATTCATATCTCGGCTACTCGTAGACTGCTCACATGATACCAGGTTGACCCATCACTGTGAACTGTTATTGGAGATAGTATTCCTGGGAGCGTAGAGTTGTGCCTTCTGACTCATCCTTGTTAAGGATTGCCTTAATTGGGCCTGGTAGCCGTGTATAGGATCCACCCACCGCAGCCTGACCAACCTAGTTAAAACTTTGATGCCCCTGCTCAGCCCACTCGTCAGTAAAGTCGGGCACGCCGAGTTGCTTTTTCCACCTGTTTTTACAGTTCTATCCCCGATTTTGAACAGTTGGACGAAAACTTCCCCATCGTATTAATCGTTACTGTTGTATCTTGCGGTGAAGGGAGTTAACACATTGTTATATGTACTGTATTATTTCATTCTCCACATTGGGGAATGCTGAAGACTCTATAGATGTGGGTACATATTCGTGATAGTTCAGCATCGAACAAATAAGGTTCCCACGAATTCAAAAATCAAGATCAACGCTTGGTTGTGGCGCTCTCTAACGATTTCCTATTTACAACGCATGAATCCGCTTTTCAGCGATCTAAACTGGAACATGTGGACCTTTGTTACGAATGTCACAGCTATGGCAATAGCGACGTAGTTCTCAAGCCCTCCCGCGAAGACTCAGTAAGGAATAATATATACCATAACATTGTGTGGGTTGATTTTCTTTTTTCAATAAAATTGATGGGGAAGCAGTGAATATTAGTTTCTTGAATAGCATTGCGGGCATCATTAACGTCACCATGAAGTCTTTTCTTTCATTTCGGGAGAACCAAAATGTTCCATATCGAGGGTCTCACGGCAACTCCCCACATCGTCACTATTGGCTAAAATGAGTTACGCATTCCATTTGAAGCGTCTTCTCCTGGCGGATCGATCTAACCAAGTATAAGTTTGGTACTTAAGTCAGGTAACACTAAATCTCAAGATTTATTCTACTGAATTAATCAGTAAAAATAGTCATGGGCAGATGGATTTTAGGCTCAGCTCAAAAGTCGCCAAAATGACATTGTGGGGAGTTGTCACGAGACCCACGATCCCACACGTAATACAAAGCGGATTTATGAGGGTGATCAAACCCATTTTACCTCATTCACGCTATTCATAGAACTCGTACCTACCTAGTACCCCGGTTTATGTACGTTGACGAAACCATCAACGTCAGATTCAAATTGAAATGAAGAAGGAATGATTTTATTTTGCAGTATTCCTTGTGAGTTCTTCAACTACACGAAGTAATTGGAGTAATGAGCTGAAATATACTTTTTCTAATAATTAATTTGTCTTTATATAATTCATGGGGTTTTACTTGCACCTTCGTATGTCGGCAGTAATAAATTTATAACAATACTGTAAATTCTTCACGAGCAGATCAACAATATAAACTTTCCGGCTATAATTTTGTAACAAGACTGACAACAAGATTTTCAATATCAACAACAACTTGTGTGTTGCCACAATACCAACAAAGTGAAATTACCTTCTTTCCATTGACGTCCATAGAATCCAAATCTATTCAACTGTGTACAAACATGATACCATTCCATTCAACATTTCCAAGTTATGGACTTATGAACATTCCAAGGCATACTTTTTAAATGTTCGAGATATGGCGTTGGACCATTTCAAACCTCATTTCAATTTGCTTCATTCCTATTGACGTAGGGTTATGGCACGTATCAACGATCTTCATGGGCCTGGTCCGAGCCCATATCACGAATAAAACATTTTCAGGTCAATTCGAAATAAGGGCAGCGAAAAAGTAGAATCTAGGGAATAGCGTCAACATGAACATGAGAGTGAATCAAACGGTGGCATTCCGGACTTGATTTATGATTTATGATTTATGATTTATTATGTTCAATAATGATCCATTGGAATAGATCAAGTACAAACCTTTTTTAATCCCCTTCAAAATATGAGGGTTCATTCATTAACCTACGCATACCTAATGGAAATGTAATTTTTTTAATCCCGTCCACGTTTTTTGGCCATTTGAAATGACCTTACAACTATGAAATTCGGCCAACTGGCACCTATCGAGCCAAAAATGACACTCTAAACGTTTCATGCCCTGTGCCAATATTGAGGGGTACAAAATATAGTTAGAAATGTTCTAAGGATTTGAATACTCGGAATACTTTGTATATTCGGAATTACATGATTCTTCAGGACCACTCAGAGCGTCATGAAAAATTCGTCAATTTTACTGGTTTTATAACAAATTCTGTTTCCTTTTTTGCCGAGTAACACCTCAGTTTATAGATTTTTCAACGCTAAACACGACAGTAGAGTCGGAATTGCGATATCTCATTCCGTTATCGGATTAGAGCAGATGAACCATGAAAAACATTTGAAGTGACAACCACGTTTCTTCATCTTCAAAGTGCTCCAGTTTGAGGAGGGAATAAGATACCGCAATTCTGACTTCCCGATCATGTTCAGCATAAAACAAAATTTAAAATGAGGTGTCACTTGTCAGACTGTTTCATTTTTGGAATTTTTGGGGTTTTTCTGTCCATCTACGAACATTGCCTCTCAATTACCAACACAGATTTTTTGTAGGAATTTGAACTTTTTCTCACAATTCTATCGAGATTTATTGTCTGGTTTTACACATAAACAAATATAGAGAACAATAGCTTCCTTTTTTTTCGAACATTCGCTAAAGAACATGAGCTTGAATCAGACGGTGGCCAATTTTCTTAGTTGGTTTAAAGAACACGTGGTTTTGTAATATCGAGTTTTGTTCTGGGTTACTTTTTGTGTCTACGGAAAGAAGTTAATATCGAATATTTTTTGGCAGCTGCTTCTTGTTATAAATTATATATCCGTAATGAATAATAACAGATTGATTATGAATAGTTAGTTCTCTCTCTACCCCCCCCCCCTCTTCGGCCCTCTCGCACTTGGAGATGCACGAATACGAATATGAGTACAAATATTTCAGCCCATTACTCCAATTACTTCCTGTACTCGAGATACTCAGAACAGTGATCTATACAGAACCTAATTCACATTTGCCCAGTTGCATCATTCATATGGCATCGAATTTCCAGAAATGAGAGAGAGAAATATCTAACGGTATATAACCTCACCCACTCTTACAAACACTAACGTTGTCGAGCAACGACGAATGTACATAATTATTATGTAAAATTATTCGAGAACTCATCTTAATTAATACGAAAGCACATGCTGCGCATAATTCATACCTTATACAAATGATTAACTAAACAAGATTATCAGTATTTATAGAAGTTTAAAGTTTACTGAGTCTCGCTCTCACCTCCGTTTGGATTTAGAATCACTCAAGACCGGGGGAAACAACCAGATTTTAATCTTTGGGAGTTTCCCGATCAGGATGGAATTTGGATGGCGGTCGGAGGTGAGAGAGCAGAAAAATGGGAATGGAAACCATGAGCAATCATCGTTTCCAGTAATCAAACGATGGCTCGACTGAAATCACATGCTTTGAGCCCCTCCCCATCACCCTTCGGAACACCATCATCCATCAGGGTTAAGAGTTACGACGTTTTGAAAGTGATTCATTATTCGGCTCGAAAGTTCCTCTGTTGTTCATACTCGCGTGGCTCTGCATGGAAATGAAAAAGTATCGACATCGCATCTACCTACTACACACGGTCCACATCGTCCCTCCCTTGATTCTAATATACCTCCATGACCTAGGATTACCTTCCAGATGACCCTATTCGAGATAGCTTGAGACGATTTGACCTGACGGAGGAAACGACCGAACGTAGGATACTCACGGGGGATACTCACAATTTGGGCAACAAACAATTGCCATCCAGGCGAACGTTGACAACTGCCGCCGCTCTAAAATGTTGACAACTGCCTTCCTAGGTTCTTGCGGAGCACGCTCATTGTTTGTCAAAAGCCACCTGGGCAAAGATGATAACCTGACCAAACATGATTCTGTAATCTGTCGGCCACTCAATCTTTCTATAAAAAAGTGGGGTAAAATCACTCCCAAATTAATTTAATATATAGTTAGTTATTATGCTATGGTATGTAACAATTACTTGAATTACATTGATTATTGATGACATTGCGTTATTTATTTCACAATAATACTTGACATTAATGGATATTCATGATCAATCATCGGAGCACTCTGGATGCGCGCTAGCGCTAGGGAAAAAAAAAATCCCTCAAACAACTGATTACATGAATATAGATTTGTTGGACAAATCTATACTACATATAAATACATATAATTACAAATTGCAATACATATAATCATATACATTTTCATAAAACGACAAATTACATATAATTAAATATGTGGAAATAATAGGATGGTTGTAATTCAGTTAATATAATATATTATGTGTCCACTAAAAGTATACAGGGTGTCCCACGAGTTGCCCCCCCCCCCACTCCTAAAACCGTCCAAATGGGAGTAAACAAAAAAATATTTTTGAATCTTCATATTTTTTTTGCTAGGATCTCAAATATCATATGCACCCCGCGCAACTGCGCAACCATGCTAACTAACTTTCTTATTTTAAAAGAGTAGGTACCTCAATTTTTTATTCCAAATTCGGATTCTACTTCAAATTTCGTGAACTTTTTAATTCGACAACTTTTTTTTTTTTTTCATTGCGCGCAACCCGTTCAACGAGCGCTCAAAGATGCGCAACCCCAAGGTTGCAGATCTGCGAAGTACCCAAGGGTGGCACATGATTATTTATTATTTTTTTACGCTGAATCGCGTGATAAAGTCCGTTCTCTGATTTTCATTTTGATCAAATTTTCAACGAAAAATCAACTTTTTAAAAGGAAAATGCATTTTTTAAGGGGCAAAACCAGCGTGTCTACTTGGAAACGTTGTTTATTTATTCATCTAAGTTACGTTCACGAATAGTACGGTAACGCTGATGTCAGCAACCGAGGATAAAAAGCGAGCTCCCTACGAGTCCAGCTCAGTCCTGATCCATCCGTTACTTGTATAGTTACCCCGTGTCACGATCTGTATTCAATGTTCTAATAAATTCTCCGGTTAATTTCGAAAGTTCTTTTTTAAAAAGCAAGTTTCATAAATTTAAAATATTAGTTATATATGTTATACATTACGAGTATGAATTATTCGCCATTGATAAAATCTTGATCGTCCAAATTCATCAAACAAGTGTTGTCAAATGAGTAGCAGGTTCAATTTCGGTAGGGGTGGCAGTTTATAAGTGCAGGGAGTTCGTCAAGCCATATTTAACTGCCATGATCCCATATCCCTCGACACCTCTCTAAACTATTTCTTTCAAGGAGTACCCTTCAGGCATTTGAGGCGGGCGCCCAGGTCGACATGACTTCCACTGACTTCGCCCAAGCATTCGACAGATTACCTCTCAGCGTCATTTTGTTTGTTCTCGAGTCTCTGGCCGTGTTTGGCTGCTTCTTCGATTGGGTGCACGACTATTTGACAAACCGTGCACTTCGGGTGCAGGTTGGTGGTGCTGTGTCAAGGCCTTTTGTGGCCACATCAGGTGTCACCCAGGGCTCTCATCTGGGTCCAGTACTTTTCCTCCTTGTGATGAATGGCGTCGCGTCAGTTCTTTCAAATGTCGACTTTCAGATCTTTGCCGATGACCTCAAATTATTTCGTCGTATTGAGTCTCTGTCTTACTGCCAACTTCTTCAAGAGAGTCTAAACAGTTTGCTGGCGTAGTGTGCCAGGAACGGCCTTTGGGTGAACCCATCAAAGTTCTCCACAATGTCCTTTGCCCGCATCCTGTCACCTCATCATCATGAGTATTTCATTGGGGACGTGCTTCTCGACCGATTGGAGGGTGTTCGCGATCTCGGTATCCTTTTGGACTTTTGGACTGCGTACCTGCCATCACCACCCTTTATAAGGCCCTCGTGCTTCCAGTCATGGAGTTCTCATTCGTAGTTTGGAGCCCCTTATACCAATGCCATTCCGACCGACTGGAGCGTGTGCATCGAGCCTTCCTACGCTTTTTGGCATTCAAACTTCATGTTCCATGGGATGAGCTCGATTATGTTGGGCTGCATGCTCAGCTGGAGCTCACAAGGCCCTTGTACCGGTACTTCATCGCCGACATCTCTTTCCTCCATGGTCTCTTGTCTGGTCGCCTGGATGCGCCCCTTCTCCTGCTCGAAATTGGCCTACACCTCCACGTCAGGGTTCTCGTTCTGTGGAGCCATTCGCCGTACCCTTCTCAGCCACAAATTACCTCCGGCATCGCCCGCTCTGTCGTCGACCTCGATTGGCAAACTTCCTTGCATCAAACTTCCCCGCCGTCGACTTGTTCCATCAGCCCCTCCATTCTGTAAAGTCCAGCCTGCGTGGTCTTCTCCTGCAGCGCGTCTTGAACGTATGAATCCATCACATCTATTGTTTTCCCTTGCTACACATTATTTCTACTTGTTTCATTCTATACTTCCCTATGTTATATTGGGCTCAACCCGTATTATAAAAATATGGAAACAAAAATTGTTTGGCATGCTTACAACGTTGTTGAGATATTTAAAGTGAGATACAATGGTAAAGCAGAAAAGCCCAGTTTCCAAATAAATGATTTAGTTTTTGGCATAACTGGGCAGACCAAACAATCGCTTGAACCACACAGTCAGTACCACTCTTCGCAGTAGGGCAATCGTAAAATCCCCAGTATTCTGAAGAGTAGCACAAGAAGAGCGATTTATTGCCTGAAAAACATAGAGCTTCCAGTGCAGAAGGACGCCGCAGTATATTTTGTGAATATTATCTATACCTCATGGCCGACCGGACTGTTGTTCGTAAATCGAGTCATCCAACTATACACAGGTGCAATGTCGGTGCAAGCAATTTCGTGATAAGTTATTGTGCATTGAAATGTATATGTGGGAATTGTACATTTAGCAAACAGGAGGAAGAAATCATGCTTTTGCTGGACTATATGGAAGAGAACACTGATCTTAGTAATTCTTCATAACTGACGATTACATTGATAGCATAAGTTCAGGAGGTGATCACACTTGGTACAGTCGCAGTTGGTACTCAAACCGTCGGAGTTGGCCAACTGCGAGGAATGGGCAACTTGTTGATTGTTGAACATCGCCTCACATTCAGATACTGTCACTCTATCCCCTCCAATTACTCTTTGTCACTAACCAAGTTGCCCCAATATTCTTGATGTAGGTGAATATGATGGATATCTGACAGAAGTCTTATTCTTGGAAGAAGCCAATTAATCTACAATCACCTATTGTAAATTGGTAATGATGAGAAAAGTACGACTCAATCAACATTGGAGGAATGAAAATTAAATTGAATATTTAATATTATTTGTCCCGTTAATGAAATACAGCGTACCCACATTCACACCTTACTCATCAATTTTCAATGAGAATCAGAATGTTCTTTACGGTTTCGAGTTCATTTCATGTAAGAGCAGACGTGAAGTATGGAAAAAACACGGGTCAGATTGACCTCATACCATTAGTGCTGTCTAGTTACAAGGAGATCCCTCGTGTTCAGAAGTGGTTATGTTTTTTCTCGTCACCTACAACCTGTTGCTGCAGCCCTCCACTCTACCGCACCATTCCGTCGAGTCCTCCCAAGGGGCCTCCCCGCAACATTGGTTGGCGAAGGAAGGCAGTGGAAACGAATACTACTTCAAAATGAAAACGCTGCACAATTGAGTGAGTTTTGTTTACATGATTGATGAACCATTTTGATTACTAATCAGGGCGTAACAAATTTGGGATTTCTCTCGATAATTACCGGGATTCTACTCGTTAACCGCACCCGTTAAAACAAGAGGTGTATTTCAATCGAGCTGATTCGAACGATGGGACTGGTTACTGCAGTTATTCAAAATTCCTATTTAGTTCCCTGTAATGTATAACGGGTCTCGGAGACTCCGATCTATTCAAAATATGTTTGGGAACTAGGAAATAAGGTGAAGCGTTGTCAGTGTACTTTGTTTCTATGATACCTTTAGATAACAGTTCACATGGCTTACAGCCTGATTAGGCCTTGGATGAATACTACCCTAGACCTTTTGAGACGTGCACCGGGACTTGAATGTAAATCGAATTCGAATTGTTCAGTCGTGCCCAGTTCTTTGGTTACCACCGTCGGAAATATGAAGATCGAAGGTTCATGTAGATGTTAATCCTGTTTTTTGTGGTAATTGTAGGTGACTCAACTGTTGTAGTAGTTTTTGTACGTTGAGTTGAAGAAACATTTTTTGTTAGTTCAAACTTAAAATTTAGCCCGAGTGTTCGTGTTTGCGCCTTGGAGCATACGTTTTAGCGAATTTTCGAAGAAAAGAAGCTAAAGTTCTCCGTCAAAAATGTTTAAAACTAAAATTTCCGAAACAATTTTATACCAAAATCCGTTCAAGACCATCCTGATTTTACTGCCAAAAGTCACCAAAAATTATATGTATATATTCAATCGATTCAATTCAATTCATTTATTTGTAATAAATCATTATATGATTGTTACAATGAGTTCAGGCAAAATGATTATAAACTTGAGTATAAAAGATATACCTATAAACAATGAGGATAAAGCAAGAACCTATAAACTTGACAAAGAATAAGAAGGATTCATGGGTAGTAGTACAGTGAATTAGTTGGATAGTTGAGTTTTTTCTTTTTAACATATTGTGAATGCTGCAAGAAAAATTGTATAAGAAAATATTGTATATGAAAAAAGTGGAACTATTTGAGAAGCGTCCAAACTGCGCGTCACAGGGGGCAGCCGAGGTTGATCCAGAGCTGCGAGATCCGAGATAGGTAGAGTATTGAAAGGAGACCTCTGGAGTGGGCACCGTTTTACCATTCTTTCCTGGCAAAGAACCTCAGCATGAGTGAGTGGGTTGTGTACTGATAAAGGGCCTGGATCTTATTGCGATCGTTACCTATGTCCAGAAGAGCTATCACAGAGGGATCATCCAGTTGAGCCGACGGTGGGAAATGGGGGCCGAGATGGGTAGACAGGTATTACACTCTATAAGGTGCGTAGAGAGGGCAGTGGATCAGAAAATGGGCCAGAGTCTCGGGCACCTTCAGGTTGCAGACCGGGCATAGCTCGTTTTTTTCCCAGGAGTACTTGCTGCGTTTGCCACAAAAGCGCAGCGTGTTATTGAAGGAGCAGCAATGGGGCGCCAGGCGGAGTTGTGCTATTATCCTCTCTCTGTGTATGTTGCCACCCAACCCTAGATAATTTTGACGACCCGTGTACATCACAATAGAGCGGGATCAGACACTAAACCCAGAGTTAATGAACCTTTGCACGTCCGAGCTGTAGCAGTGATTGCTGAACCTGGCAATGAGGTCCTTATGCGTGGCTTTGACTTCCTCATAACTTATGCTGCCCCAGTCGAAGACTGCGCCAAGCGACACGAAGATGGAGTCCAGTTTTGAGATCCAGTTAAAATCTAAAGAGCCGCGGCCAGACATGTGGAGCCCGGCAAGAGCTCTCTTTAAGCATAATTTTGGCCAACGGCTTTCATTCACTTTGAGAATTCGCAAGAAGAAGTGTGCTGCGCTTTCAAAAACGCTCACTTTCAGGGGAAGCCGTCCTATTACCAGCCTGAGCAAGTGTCCTGGCGTACCATTCTGGAGGTAGAGAATAGACTTCAGGAAAGATTGCTGGACGACTTCAATGTCCTCCAGATGCCAGACACCCCAGACCTAAGCAGCATACATCAACACAGAACCTATCAGAGCATCAAATAGCTTGAACATGGAGTACCAGGCGCTCACTTTGCCCTTCCAGAGGATCTCAAGAGTACTTCCTATTGCTGACTTAGCTTTTGACACGAACGTGTTCTTATTAGCAGCAAATCTGCCATTGTTAGAAAAGAGGACGCCAAGGTACTGGAAGGAATTCACATATTCCAGCTTCTCACCATTGCATAGGATTGTCCTCTTCCTCTTGCGGCGCCCACCTCTTCAGAAAGTCGAGATTTGGATTTCTTGCTATTGATTGTGATAAGGTTCTCCCTAAAGTAGAGCTCCAACACTCTTATCTTCATCTGGGCATCCGGTATAGAATCAGCCAGAATAGAGATGTCATCTGCAAAAAACAGCAACATCAGCTCCTTTCCGGCAAACAGGATCCCGTGACAGCCCTTGCTCCGCATGTAGGACTCCATATCGGCCAGAAAAAGTATTAAAAGCTGAGGGCTAATTGAATCACCCTGCAAGACTCCATCAGTTATAGGCTGCACACATCCGACCTCACCATGGTGAGGACTGATGGAAAACACAGCATTGGCGTAAAGAGATCTCAGGATCGAGATGAATTTATGATCAACTCCCAGGCAGCTGAGTTTTAGCAAAGAAGGGTGTGGTTAACTACGTCGAATGCACGTGTCAAGTCGTTCATAATGGCTATTAGATCCTGGTTCTTCCGCATGCGAGTAACACTGGCTACAGCATGTAGTGTGAAGATCTCCCCCACCTGAAACCAGCCATACAGAATTTGCGGGCATAGAGCCCACAAGGTCCGACCACATCTCACGGATATGCTCAATAGTAATATCATCATCAAGACCCGGGCTAAGGCAGAAAGCACCAACCACCAATACCACACCCGGTAAGCTAATTTTGATCAAGATCCAGAGGTTTGATTCATCAATCATTACGGAGGATTTGGCGAGTTGACGGTGAATGAGAATAGTGATACCACCACTAGCGTGGCCATGGCTGCTATCTCTGGTAGCCATAGAATCTATACACTCGCAGGTTTCTCGCATCGCAGTAGGTATTGTTATTGGGCCCGTTTCATGCCACATTTCCGTTAGACAGAGTAAATCAAATTTTTTGTTTGGTAGAAGCTCCGATAAATCTTCGTTTAGTGCGTTAAGTTTGCCGTTAATATTCCAAAAACAGACCTCCAGATTTTTTGTTGGAGTTTTATCATTAATGAGGCAGCTGTTGATTGGTATGTTACTGTTGATCCGTAAGGGCTTGGGGTTGGGGGTTGATTGCTATGCAGATTGGGAGCCCTCCCCCTCTCTCTTCTTTTTTTCCCTCTTTTTTCGGAGGTGTTTCTCGCGTCCTCTTCCTGCTCTCAGCGCCACCATACTCTACCTCCAACTCAAAAAGTGAATTTTCTAGCCTCCAGAACTCCCACCCCTTAGCTCTAGAAGCGTTTTATTGACTCTATTTTTATAGTACTAGCTGTTGGGCAGAACTCGAGGTGTGTCCATCTACCTCTGTTACCTGTACGGACGGGCAGAACTCAGGATGGAGATAATTCCCCTGGAGGCTGAAGCTCGCCCAACGTGTATCAAACTTTCGGCCGACTCAAAATAGACAAACCCAGCTTAGATAAAATCCCGAAATATATAGACAACTAAGTCGGTAAATGCCCGAAATTACAACCAGTGAGTCCTTAGAGTTTGATTAAACTTTTGGAAAAATCTAGGGACGCGGGAGCGTCCCGCCCGCCAAGAAAACCGAAGCCCTGAAAACCGAAGCGACTGAGACACTGATTACGCGACGGAACAAGTTCGGGTTTTCACCATCCCGTAGCTCGGTCCCCTGAGTGTCTCGAGAGTTGATTTTGGTTTATTATCTTCGATAATGAACCATTGGAATCGCCCAAAGAAAAAATTTTTTTAACCCCCCCTCAAAATTTGTTGGTTTACGTTTCAAGATACGTAGATTCAGAAAATCGAATAAAAAAAATCCGTCCGTCCGCCGTACGCCGTCCCCCGTCCGCCGTACGCCGTCCCCCGTCCGCCGTCCCCCGTCCGCCGTCCGCGCCACTTTGCCCAGTTAGCGTTGAGCTAAAATTACGAAATTTGGTTTCTGGGTTTGGACCAGCCCCACAATGATCCTTGAAACTTTTCATAACCCTAGGTCAAGGGGAAGGGGTTCAAAACGAAATTTTAAATTTCGACAATGTCATATCTCCAAATATTTAACTGGACCGTTTAATTTTTAGTTCACTTTTGAATGACCCAAAAAATTACGAATCTTTTAAGACCAATTGGATTTTTGTGCGACCAGCCGTTCGTTCACAGTAACCGCGCAAAGGTTTAGGAAAAACACTAAACTTTCGCGTCGAAAACTGCCGTTATGTGACCCAACCCCCAGACGCCCAGAATAAAACTACCTTTTTTCATCTTCCCGGTAAACTACAGTCTAGAAATTTTAACCGTGAGTCGGGGATAGACCACATTGCAATATTTACTCGGTTTCTCATCTGTAAAATTGTTTAAATAATACCTTTTTGTAATAATACTAATTAAATTTTGATGATGAGCTATTGACTTGAAATTTTAAAAATGGCTCAGAACTGGATCACAATGCAATGTTCACTCGGTTTCTTGTCTGTAAAATTGTTTAAATAATACCTATTTGTTTAAACAAATTAAATTTTGATGATGAGCTAGATACTTGAAATTTTAAATATAGGTCAGAAATGGATGACATTTCAATATTCACTCGGTTTGTATGACATGGTATGAGTATGGTATGGTATATTATTGTATAAAACCAAAACCGCCTCTCACCCTTAGTCACCCTCGGTTTCACCTAATATGTTTCCTCTGTTACACCAGCAGGGAGCTTTACGCTTCTTTCAATGCTGTTGGCGGGAGCTTTTTGCCAGATGAACAAGCCTGAATTGAAGCATTACTTCATTACAGTTGTTCCACCGCTGATTACTCGTGACCACCAGTAATACTTATGTTAGCTTGTTCATCTGGCAAAAAGCTCCCACCAACAGCATTGAAAGAAGCGTAGAGCTCCCTGCTGGTGTAACAGAGGAAACATATTAGGTGAAACCGAGGGTGACTAAGGGTGAGAGGGGGTTTTGGGAAGGAGACAGGGAACAGGAAAACATTGACGGTGGAGGTTAGGGGTAGGAGGATCAGGTTTCTATATGCACACTCAACAGCGAGGTGCGAAGCACTGAGCATCCTATATATGTGGCTGGCGGGCAAAATGGATATCATTCCTTTTTGCGGCTGAGGTTTTTTGGCGGGCCAGTTTTTACAACGGAGTTGTTTTTGGGGGGATATCACATCTTTTTGCATGGCTAGTTTTCGAGTGGTACTTAAACAATACGGTTCAACAACTTATACAATACAAAAGTACCTACGAGGTAACTAGTAAATGTTTTCCTAAATGAAGTTTTATCCTAGTCAAAATTTAGTAAAACTCGGCGCTTCGCGCCTCAGCAGGGGGGCAAGCCCCCCTGGACCCCCCGGATCTTTTCTCTTCTATACTTTGTATAGAACGAGGTATTTGCTATGCAAAACATGAATAATGTTTTTGCGTCCCGTTTCCCCTTTTCCTTATCCCTTTTCTTTGTCTGTATGGAAAATATTAAGAAATGTGCGGAAAATTTATTAGTTTTTTTATTTACTCAGGGCTGTATCTCAGCTTCTTCGATATTTACAGCGGTTTTGGCAGTATATAATTTATGCATAAATTAAAGGCTTTCCAACGAATGGAGAACGATTTTTGTCCGTTGAAAACTAAAGAAGTTTCATTTCCCTAGAAACGGCTCGGTTGTACGTGAAAATCATTAAAAATCTTCGTGACATAATTTCGTGACTTAAACTTCGTTACGCTTTTCAACTCTGGTAGGCCACCGCAAAAACATTATTCATGTTAAAATAAGTACGCCTACTAATTTGCCTTTTTGTTTCTTGTTTTTGTGACAAAAATAATTATTTTTTGGAAATTATGGTTTGTTATCTGAAATGTGTTTGAAAAATAAGTAGTTTTAAAATTTTTGCGAATTGGTTAAATACTTATTAGTTTTAAAATTTTCGATTAATTAAAACAATCAACAATTTAAAAACAATTATTAAAATTTAAAACAATTATTATTATTATTAAATTTGAAAAAATAGAAAGAATTGGAAATTTGAATGAATTTGAATTAGAAATTTTTTGAAAATTTGTTGCATTTTTTCTTGGGGATTGTGCAAATTTTTGTTGTTGAGAATCATTACAATAATTTTAATTATTGGTGTCGAAGAGAAAGTGTAAAGAGAAAGTTTCTTCTTCTTGGAGAGCCGTATCCGAATTTCGGACGTTGGCGACCTCTCACATAATATTATAATCCTGTGATGCACGTCTTCACAAGTTATACGGGACCTACAGTTTATCGCCGGTTCCGAACGGCACTATTTGAGAGGCTGTACTAGGCAAATGATACTGGTGGTAGTTTGCCATTGCTTTCCACCAGGTGACCGCCGCAACGGCTAAGTATGTGAAAAATCCTTTCACGCCAGCGGGTATTGAACCCAAGATCTTACGCATCGCGGACAGACGCGCTTGTCCACGAGGCTACCGGCGGCCACAGAAAGTTTGCAAAACGTAAAACGCACGTTTTTATACCAAAAATCGCGAATAACTCGAGAACCGTTGGGAAAAGTGGCAAAGTGTGTTACCCTCATTCGAAAGCCCATTAAATTTCCTATCGATCCTTAATCAGGCGCCACTCTACGACAATTTTTCTGACCACCGTTCAACTTTGATGTTTTCGGAAATTAGCCAAATCAGTACATGTGGAATTTATTCACGTATTTTTGGCTGTGGATTAGTCAAATCGATTGAGATTTAGTTCAAAATTATTGAGCATATTCTAGACAACCTAGCGGACATTTTAAGACCAACCGCACCAATTTTCATCAATATTTGCGGCAGTTTTTGTTGAAAATAGAAAAATCACCATAACTCCTTTATTCTTCCCTTTAGGAAGCATTTTTTGATCTCAAATTAAACAGTTTGAAAAGCTGAACACAACTAAGAAAGAAAATCTGAAAAAGCTTCAATTTTGAAGGAGTTATGACCATTTGAAATTCCTAAAAAACACTATTTCCCCCCTAATTGGGGGGGAAATGGGGGGAGGGAGAAAAAATGGTCAAAAGGCACTCCCTTGGAGCATAACAAACGTGTGTGCAAAATTTCAGCTCGATCCGATTTGTCTGCTGGGCTGTAGCCCCGTCAATGAACAACAACAACAACAACAACAACAACAACAACAACACGAAAAACGTGAAAAATAGTGGTTTTAAAATTGTTATACCCCCGACACCTGATGTTCCCAAGAGCTGAAATTTGTTTTACGTCCTCACGTGCCCCTGGAGAGTTGGTGTACAAAAAATCAACTCTCGAGACACTCAGGGGACCGAGCTATGGTAGGGTGAAAACCCAAACTTGTTCCGTCGCGTAATCAGTGTCTCAGTCGCTTCGGTTTTCAGGGCTTCGGTTTTCTTGGCGGGCGGGACGCTCTCGCGTCCCTAGATAATATAGTAATGCTTCAATTCAGGCTTGTTCATCTGGCAAAAAGCTCCCGCCAACAGCATTGAAAGAAGCGTAAAGCTCCCTGCTGGTGTAACAGAGGAAACATATTAGGTGAAACCGTGGGTGACTAAGGGTGAGAGGGGGTTGTGGGAAGGAGGCAGGGAACAGGAAAACATTGACAGTGGAGGTTAGGGGTAGGAGGATCAGGTTTCTATATGCACACTCAACAGCGAGGTGCGAAGCACTGAGCATCCTATATATGTGGCTGGCGGGCAAAATGGATATCATTCCTTTTTGCGGCTGAGGTTTTTTGGCGGGCCAGTTTTTACAACGGAGTTGTTTTTGTGGGATTACATTTACTCAACGCCATGAGCGAACAGTCTTTTAAATACATTTTCCAACATATAACTACGTGTCAAGCTAATGCCATACTACTTCGTATTGCCACCGATACTTACGTTCCATTCAAATCGGTGGCCAAAATACTGATGAAAGAATTAACCACACCCCATTCCCGATTCAGTTTGGTATAAGAGAATATTTTACACCCGCAGCATCCTAAAGAAAATTTTCGTATGTAGGATAGTGAATTCAGAATTGCGATATCTCAATCCGTTATCAGAGTAGAGCAGTTGAATCGTGAAGAACATCTCAAGTACAAACACAATTCTTCATCTTCCGAATGCTCCAGTTTGAGATCTGAATAAGATACCGCTATTCTGACGTCAGATAGGACGCCGGATAGTCACATTTAACTCTCTCAATTCCCGCATGATCGACTCCCGAAAAAAAGCTTAAGCAACGTTACGTACCTACCATAATTGGACTGGCATATCGGCAGGTTGGGTTATCAGAAGGTGTACTTTTGCATCTGGTACATCCATACATCTGGTAATTAGAGTTCATCCACTTATCAACAGTTTGCAGTCGGATACATGCTGCGTGAAAGTATTGTTGACAAACGGCATGAAACATAATCAACTGGTGTGTTGGAAAGATTGCTGGCTTCACACTTATTCAAGATAATTCAGAGAATGAGAATGATAACTGATACTAACAATTTATATATATGGGCAGATCTATACGGTAAACAAGTTCAAAAATAGTTGAATAAACTCAAATGCGATAAAACGTATGTTTCTTTGAGCTCTATCTCCAGAATATTCGTGTCCCAGAGAACTTGTGTTTTGGGCAATTGTTGAATCTGGACTGTGTAATACCCAGATGAAAAGTCGGGATCGAAAAGCTCTTCTACCGACTGTGATGAATACCGTTCTCTCGAGGGAATCTTTACTATTATTTCCCCCTTTGAAGGAAAAATGTCCTTGAGGAGAAAATAAGATGAATAAAATAACTTAGTACTCCATATTTATTGATTTTCGGGATTGTCTACCTAACATGGAAAAACTCTGCAAATTCTTGACACAACGGTTCATTATCTTCTTTGTACAGATCACCCTTCTGTCTAGATCACTAGGTCTAAATGTCTAGATCCTAAATGTTAGATTAATTATTATTATGAATTATCACTAATTATTAATCATTTTATCAAGTACCTAGTGAAAATTATTATAATTTATTGTTAGGTATTGATAATTCGTATTTATTATTAATAATAATTATTATTAATTATGATTAATTAATACGATATAATTCTGGGGTTTTTAATACTACGTCGGTAATAATTTTTCTATAAAAGAAGTACCTACCAACAAACATTCGAAATTACCTTCATTTCCGTAGCACGAAACGCACCTCAGAACAACAAACTCGACATCACTTAAGCCATATGATGTTCCAAAGAGCTTGTAAGTATGAAAATGGACCTGTATTTCAACAGTTTGATTCACGATCGGGTTGTGAGGCACAATCTTTGAGCCGTCATTGTGAACGAACGGCTGGTCGTACAAAGCTGCGGATGGTCTTAAAAAATTCTACGGAACAACCTCTATCTAAATATGAAATAAATAACATACCGTTTGATGGGAATTTTTCGAGATATGGAATTTTCAAAATTTCAAAATTCGTTTTGAACCCCTTCCCCTTGACCTAGGGTTATGAAAAGTTTCGTGGATCATTGTGGGGCTGGTCCAAACCCAGAAACCAAATTTCGTAATTTTAACTCAACGCTAACTGGGTAAAGTGCCTCGGACGGCGGACGGCGGACGGCGGACGGCGGACGGCGTACGGCGTACGGCGGACGGACGGATTTTTTTTTATTCGATTTTCTGAATCTACGTATCTTGAAACGTAAACCAACAAATTTTGAGGGGGGGTTAAAATTTTTTTTTCTTTGGGCGATTCCAATGGTTCATTATCGAAGATAATAAACCAAAACGGGATGGACCCTTGCTGAATACCAGTAACCCGAACTGTGACCTCGGGGATGGTTTCGTCCTAATAAGTCTATATTGGAAAATGAAAATTCCTTCGATAAGAGTTGAAAATAAAACGGGTACTTCAGGCAGGGAAGATTTCAGAGAATTATTGCTAAGTTTCCTTTAAAGGGCCGAAGACCCCGAGACCTCTTGCGCATATCGAGACGGGCCCATCTATACATCTTTTGTTGTAACTGGAAAATTGCATGTACATGCTTTACTATTTATTGGAATCGGATGCAAAATTGTCGTATCATTCATTTGAAACGATACATACAATTGTTTACCTCCCATCAGTCCTATGAGGTGTCACTTCACTATATGCATGCAAATGTGTAACAGATTAACTGAATTTCCTATGATAGCTTGAATCACCGTCCATACTCGCCGAAAAATAATTAACTATTGCTTATTGTTATAATTATAACCTACCGAGAACTAACCATGTACATACTTCCGAGAACGGCAAAGAGCCGGCCGTTAATTCGAGCGTGTTTGATAGTCCGAGCGGCGCTGATTTATTAGGTATCCAGAGATTCTAATATCGATTCAGGAGCGGCCACCTGCTAACGTGAAGCGAAAATATGTTATTGTGACGTCAAGCAGCTAGTGAGACGTTCAGACGTGATGTGCATTACTAACATTACCAATAATGTCAGTAATGGGTGTGAATTGTCGCACTACTTGGTCAGTGAACAGCATGGATTCGTGAGAGGACGTTCAACCGTTACGAATTTACTCGATTTTTAGGAATTCTTTATGAGGGGCTTCGAACAGCACTTACAAGTGGACGTAATCAACACTGAATATTCCAAGACGTTCGACCGGCTGTCCCATCGCCACGTATTGATGCTGCTGGAGTCCATAGGAATCCATGGCTCTCTCCTAAATTGGATCACAGATTACTTGTCCGAAAGACGTCTTATCGTGAAAATAAAGGGTGTCCTGTCGAGACCGTTCATTGCTAGCTGTGAGATCCCTCAGGGTTCCCATGTGGGTCCCCTGATCTTCCTGATGATGATCAATGGTGTTCGTGAGGTCTTTGGTCAGGTAAAATGTCTTTTATTTGCCGATGATCTGAAGTTTTTCTCGTACATAGAATCACATGTCGACTGTTTGAGGCTTCAGGAGACCCTGGACCGGGTTGGTGACTGGTGTGGGCTGAATAATCTGTTCCTCAATGTTGATAAGTGCTCCGTCTCCAACTTTAGCCGTATCCATAGCACCTTAACTTTCGACTACCAGCTCTCTATCAAGGATGAATGTGGTACGAGACCTTGGTGTCTTGTTCGATTCCGAACTCACTTTCTGTAACCACATTGACCGTATTGCGGGCAGAGCAATGAGGTCTCTGGGCTTTTTAAAGCGGCACACAAGGGACTTGCCTGCCATCGTCCTTCTGTATAAGACCCTTGTGCTCCCTGTCCTCGAGTATGCGTCCGTTGTGTGGGCTCCTTATTATAAGTGCCACATAGCCCAACGGGTACAGAAGAAGTTTCTTCGTTATGAAGCCTTCAAGTTGCACATCCCTTCTGATGAGGTTGACTATGACTCGATGCTGCGCGTCTGCAGCCTGCGCTCGCTCGAGAACCGCTGTAAATGGGCAGACATCGCTTTCCTCTACAAGTTGATAAACGGACATATCGACTGCCCCTCACTCCTTTCACAAATCAATTTTTCAGTCCCCCAGTTCCATTCTCGCTCGGCTTCATTATTCCATATTCCCCCAACAAATTATCTTTATCACAGACCCCTTTCCAGAATCCCCCGTGAAGTAAATGCGATGCTGCAGATCCATCCCGACCTTGATTTCTTCTCCTCTCCCTTATCCCAAATCAAACAATTTTCTCTAATCGCCACTCAAAGCCTTCCTTAGTTTCAATAGTAATTTTATTATTAATGTCATTCCGGTAGATATAGGTAATTGTCGTTTTTTTTCATCATAATTCTGTTACATGTAATTAATCATTCTGTTCAATAATTCATACCTAATTCTGTTAGTATGTATACTTTATATTCTATTATTAAAGAAATTGTAATTGGGCTTGCCTGTATTTATAACAAATAAAAAAATTAACAAATAAACAAATTAACGCACCTTGTATACGAGCATTTTGAACCACCCAATAATCAAATAGAACAACGACCACACCATAAAGATATTATCTTTCCTCATTACAGGAATTAATGTAAATGAGTTTGTTTCTTGTTTGATTCGACTGGTTCATTATTGAATGTACGAGTAATACAGCTATAATCGTCCTATCCGCCGTCTGATATTATTAGCATAGTGCAAGAATTAAGGATTGTGATTGTGTTTCATAGGTACTGAATGAGCCTGCTGCGAACAAAGTTTACATAATGGGGAATCAAACTAGGTAACATTTGGAGTTACCAAAAACTTGGGATGGGAAATGGATATCCCCCCAAAAAACACTCCGTGTAAAAATCACCCCGCCTCGCAAATATCATTCTTCAGAGGCCGGAAAAAGTTACGATATCCACTTTCCCCGCCCGCCCTTTTCCTCATTAAGGAGCTAAGTATAATGAAAAGCTTAACCACTTCACAAGCACCGTACCTTTCGAAATCTCCCCTTGGCGCTATTGCGAGACGTTTTTATTACTTCCACAAGCAACTAATACTTGATGGTGGTTAACGTTTTATACAAGTATTAGTTGCTTGTGGAAGTAATAAAAACGTCTCGCAATAGCGCCAAGGGGAGATTTCGAAAGGGGTACGGTGCTTGTGAAGTGGTTAAGCTTTTCATTATAGTTAGCTCCTTAATGAGGAAAAGGGCGGGCGGGGAAAGTGGATATCATAACTTTTTCCGGCCTCTGAAGAATGATATTTGCGAGGCGGGGTGATTTTTACACGGAGTGTTTTTTGGGGGGATATCACATCTTTTTGTTGTTGAAGTGGGTCATTTTATAAAGAAGGTCTATGCAAAATTTCAAGTCGATTGGTCCGGTTACCCAGGCTGTAGACTCGTCAAAGTTGCCAAAATTAGCCTAAATTTCAGTTTTTTGTTTCTAAAAGTTTTTGGGTTGAGATAATGGGTTAAACCTTTCAAAAGGCACTGTCTGATGTTGAAACGAAGCTCTGTGCAAAATTTCAAGTCAATCCGTGAAGGTGGAAATGCCTAACTGACTAAGGAGAAGAAGAACAGGTAAGGGTGAAAAACCGGATTTTTGAAGTTATATAACTCGGCTCCCTTTAAAGATATCGACTTGAATCTTTCAAAAGGCACTTGCTACACTTAAAACGAAGCTCCGTGCAAAATTTCAAGTCAATCGGCGAAGGTGGAGAGGCTGTAGCCTTGACCGACTGCAAAAAGTAGAAAAACATGGTAATTGGTTTTTGAAGTTATATAACTCGGCTCCCTTTAGACCTAGCGACTTGAAACTTTCAGGGCTTTCTATTATCCACACCAAAAAGATCCATACCAAATTTCAAGTTGATCGGTCTACTAGGAGCCGAGATATGGCCATAATTAGCCTAAATTACCCTAAATTTCAGTTTTTTTGTCCCTAATTTTTTTTGGGTTGAGATAATTGCTTATTTCGTTCAAATGGCACTGAGCCATGCTATAAAAAAGGTGTGTAAAAAAATTCAAGTCGATTGGTTCTTTTACCCAGGCTGTAGACTCGTCAAAGTGGACAGAATTTTCCTAAGGTTTCTGTTCTTTTGTTTCTAAAACTTTTTTGGGTTGAGATAATGGGTTAAATCTTATATAAGGCTCTGTCTCAAGGTTAAATGAAGCTCTGTGCAAAATTTAAAGTCAATCGGTCAACGTGGAGAGGTTCCAGCCTTGCCTGTCTGAACAAGGAGAAGAAGAAGGAGAAGAAGGAGAAGAACAATCTAAGGCCGTAAAACCGGGTTTTTGAAGTTATGTAGCTCGGCTCCCTTTAGACCTATCGATTTGAAACTTTCAGGGCTTTCTAATATACACTCAAAGAAGACCCACACCAAATTTCAAGTTGATCGGTCAAATAGGAGGCGAGATAATATCTATATTATGGATACCTCGAAAACGCGTTTCGTGACGTCCGGTAAACATGGACTCGGCATCGTTCGTTGCCGCTACCGCGTTCCTAGATACTCGTTAACATCAAAATATTGATGTTTCGGTAACAGGTCGGTCAATATCATCCCCCCCCCCCCAACTCCGTTGCAAAAACAGGCCCGCCAAAAAACCGAGAAGGATTGATATCCATTTTGCCCCCAGCCACGTATATAGGATGCTCGGTGCTTCGCACCTCACTGTTGAGTCTTCAAATATAAATCTGATCCTCCTACCGGTAACCACCACCACCAATGTTTTCCTGTTCCCTGTCTTCTTCCCACGACCCCCCTTTCACCATCAGTCTCCTTCAGTTTCACCTAAATGTTTCCTCTGTTGCACCTGCTAGGGGATTTTCGCTTCTTTCAATAATGCTGTTAGCGGGAGCTTTTTGCCAAATGAACACGCCTGAATGGGAGCATAACTTCACTGTAGTTGTACCTCCACTGACAACTTGTGAACACCAGTAATACTTGCATAATTCTTAGAAGCCTTGCTTTTGCGATTTCAGCCAGCCCAATCCCATTTCAGCCAGCCTAATCTAATTCTCAGAAGCCTTGCAAGAAGCTCCCGCCAGCAGCATTGAAAGAAGCGAAAAGCTCCCTGCAGGTGCAACAGAGGAAACATATTAGGAGAAACTGAGGGGGACTGAGAATTAAACTTTAGAATTAAAAAACAAACTTGAATTTAAAAGAAATTTGAATATGAAAAGGTTTTGAATTTTTCCTTGGGAACTATGCAAATTTTCGTTGTTGGGAATCATTATAATTAGTGTATAATAGTGTGGAAGAGAATTAGGGAAAGTTTGCAGAACGTAAAACCCACAATTTTTGACCGAAAATCGCGAATAACTTGAGAACCATTGGGAAAAGTGACAGTGTGTTACATTCCAAAGCAGGCGACTCTACAATTTTTCTGACCACCGTTCGACTTAGAAGTTGAAAAACCTAACTTGTTCCGTTGCGTGTCTCAGTCACTTCGGTTTTCAGGGCTTTGGTTCTCTTGGCGGGCGGGACGCCCCCGCGTCCCCAGATCAAACGTCAATGTTGGATTCCAAATGACATCGGTTTTTTCACCTCTGAGATTGGAAGGTTCTTGATAAAACACGTCGGATCGGATGACACAAGTTAATATCTGATTTTCTTCGAGATAGTAGTAGGCTGGAAGATATGTAAATTTACTCGAATCACGTTTGATTCGTTACGAATGGTTGTGTTGATCACACCGTTATATTTTATGATTGGCGCAAAAATAACGTTCTTACGTCGATAAAATTTGAGGGGATGAAAAAGGAGCTTCTGACAAGTTGAGTTGGCTTTTGTCACTCAACCGTATTATTTGGTGGAATAGTTTGGCTTTCGCCCGATCACCAAAGCGAGTATTTGGATGGGTGACTGCTGTGCGTTGTCAGCTGGTGCCATGTCCCAGGAATTGAGATTGAACCTTCTTTAATCTGTGAGACATGACCAGAACGCTTTTGATCCTCATGTATCGAGAGCACATGGGCAGGCGGATTTGAAGTTGCCCGAAGTTCCCTCTACTTTACTTTCCTTCACTCGCCTAAACTTCTTCCTTTGGAATACAAAGAAGAATGTTCTTGGATAAAATGTACATTACATAGAAATTGGAAAATGATAGTATCGCGAATCGGATGTGTTTCGTAAATCTACGTGCTGTCCATATCTCCAGGGTTCTGATGAGATCCTCTTAGTAAGATAGGAATCGGTGAAAAAAAAAGAAGAAAAAAAAAAAAAAACACAGATTTCTCCTCAGTGATAGGAGGCGAAGGGGGAGTGTGTGGAAAGTAGGAACCGCAAGAAGTGAAAAAGTGAGGTGATTTGAGGGGGTGGCGAATAGTCTGAGAGGTATATGGAGGTTAGAGACGGCTCGAAGGCTGTGATGGAAATGGCAGGAGGGGAAGGTGAGCGTCATACGACGATACTTGGGCAAGGTGGTCTCGAAGCCCGGGGCTCATGAATTTTTGCGTAGTCTTCGTTCAGGCCAACCCCCGCTCTCATCCTCCAACAACTTTAGCCCCGAGCTTCGCCTAACCACTTTCGTGATACCTGACGATTGTATGAATTCACCGGCTTTCTGAGTCATTCTAAAAAAAAGCGACCAGTCCGCTGAAAAATTTACTGTGTAAGAAGAAATCCTCACTTATCGTGGTTGAGACTCGGTTAGAAAGCTTTTTCTTCACTACGCCTTGAATCCGGGTTCTCTAATGCTGCCTTTCTCTCGAGGATGACGCCTCCTTCAAATCGTAATACATTTTTCTCCTTTTATACCATTGTATGAAGATTGAGATAGCTGGGTGTACTGATCAGATTACTGCAATATGAAAGTATTTGATTGGCCTGGAGTGGGGGGGGGGGGGGATAACTCTTACACAATCTCTTTTTGGGCTCTCCGATCTTTCCTTCCGCCAGTTAACAACGTTTGAATCCTGTTTCGTCCTTATGAGGTAGAACACAGAGTTCCATTGAAGGGCCATGTTCTGAAACATTACTTGTTGTAGAATAAATCTTTGATGTCTCTGGATTTAGACAGTCAAAGCTCATACACTGTTAGTGTTGTTCATGAATGTTTTCATTGGAGAGAAAACGTCATGGGGATGGGGTCGAATATCACCAATACATCAAAGTTGGGTGATATAAAACTGAGATGTGAGGAAAGGGGCATATCAAGGTTGATTGCAGGTATAGAAGGATGTGCTAACCGAAGGTAGGTATAATTAGAACCTGACTGGAGCTGGAGTTTCATTTCGTATGCTTTGTTCAAGAAGTCATCTTGTCTATACGCTACAAAATATTGTAAGCCCATGAGAGGAGTATTAGACCCTCATGGAAAATATAAAATTCGGAGCATCAACCTTCCAATTCGTAATCCCACGCGTACGAGAAAAACCCGCGAGCAAACATCTGTCCGGGCGTGTCGTCTTGGAAAATTACATCCTTCTCTGCCATGTCCGATGCTAATGAGTACCCGAGTACTGTGGGTGAGCTCTGAGCTGATTTGCTTGGCATACTAGTGCGGTGTTCTCAGTCCATGCACGCCCTTTTCCACCGTGCTCTTCATTTTTCTCCCTTGCTATCTTCATCCCAGAACGCCCTCGTTGCGTTACACGGTAATGCAAACCGGTAGAGATGCGTAGAGAGGCATGATTTGCCAAGGGTTTTTAAAGGAATAAAACGACAAAATATGAAGTAAATCGACCTATATTCTACAAGTGAGCGAGTTGGGATGCAAGGAGCAGATGTCATATGAAACATTCAGTTTATTCCTTCATGATCAGGGGTTACAACTAGGGAAGAATATTCTATTTCAAATAATTCAACTTTGTGAATACAAAATGCATTGTTGAGCTTTGAAAACTTGTTGCTAAGTAACGAACGGGATACTCTAATAAGTAAATACGTGTTACCCAGTTTCTAATGTGAACTGGGAAAAAGCAAGAATCGAAATGTAAAAACTGTCTCCTCAAATGTATTTTTATTATTTACAATTTAACAACGATTGACAAACGTCCATACCAACATCATCATTTGCAGACATTTCTTCAATATATAACTACTAAATGATTGTTATTAACACATCATTATCATTTTGAAATTCATCATTACATCTACCGTAATAAGGTTGACACGCTTCATGTGTTGAATATTAGGTGAAAATTCAACAATAATAAATACCAACCTTAATACCTATGTTTTCAAGGATTTCGGCATGAGGTATCATGGAATTTGTGCGCTACTAATTTGCTTTCCACCCGTGATCATGATTTTAGTTTCGTACATCGATTTTGGAAGTTTCTCGTAGGTTTCTCGTAGGTATCGAAATCCTCAAGAATGGTGTTATTGAACAAAGGACTAAATCGAGTGAAAGTGAGCTAGAAGTGAGGTGTGACGTGAGGCATTAAAAACTATAACACTACGAATATTCAAGCTACAAGACCCAAGCCCTCGGAGTTCCAAAACAGAACCAGTTGAGCGAGGGAATTGATATACAAGCAATATCTGATTCCAAATATCCGTCGTTAATCGTTATGTGGTACGATTCAGCCGTCAAAGGACAAAGCTGATAACCTCTGTGATAAATACGCGTTTACTCACTTATGAATTGATACTCAATCCACTCCTATGAGTTCACAATGGCTCGTTATACGTTGATGTTTACCGTTCCTGTTTTCGTAGGATTTTCTGCAGCAGTGATACAAACAGTTTCTAGTAAATACTATTCACCATGTGAACTTGGCCGCGTTCTGTATAAGTCACTACGTACAAATGAAAACTCAATGTTGTTGGGCGGAGATGAAAACGTCGGGAAATATTTAACGAGTATCCCTCTGATCGTGTGCATAGCGGGGTATCATGGCTACAGCACCAATTTTTCCTACACGACTCAAGATAAAGTGAAGCACATCGGTTTATTCGGCTTAGCGGAGGACGAGGCGCCGAGTGACACGAGCGTCGAAAGTCATTCCATGAAATTCCTCAGAGACGTATTGCACATACAAGGAACTCCGTGGAAGAATACAGTTGTAGTTGAGTTTTACGAGAGTTTATGCAATGTCCCTCATCTCGCTCGCACTGTTTCGTGTCGCATTGACAGTTATGTGCTTGGAAACTACTCAGTGATAGTGCCTCGCGACATTAATCACCTGTACAATTACTATCAAAATAAAGACTCATATTGGACTCCGCTAGAAAACTAATTACGGTAAGGCCCTGCATACTTTATCAATTTGCAAATAAACGTTTGGTTTGGTTGGATTCAGTAATTATTGTCTATATAGCACCCGGGTTGGTATTTCACCAACCATAACTTGAGTTCTTCATGTACTTGAGTCAAATCACTCTCTCATTGTGGTTTTCAACAACTCAAACTAATAATACGATATATCTCACAGGCAGTTGTAAACATTTTACACCTAGTTATGGATGTCACACTTCCCGTCCTATTTCTGGAGTTATTTTCGCAATCGACTCAGTCTTAGGTCCTTGTTTTACAACAAGCTTTGGGAAAGGTTCCATTTCAAGACGGGAGTAGGATGGTTTGTAGGAGGAGGAGGGGCAAGGAAGTCAAGTACCCGATTCACCCGAAACACTTTATCTTGGTTTAGGTAGATAAAGATACAAAGATAAATATATCTATTGACATAAATAAATCACATAGGAATGCATTAATATCTCCCTTCGAGGATAAAAATGAAATATATTAATAACTAAACAAAATGTAAAGTTACATACAGGTAACCAATTTAAAAAATATATATTTGTCAACTTATTGCCAGCGAAACAAATTTATGTACAAAAACTCCAAAATAGTATAACCAGAGTAGGATAATGATAGGCTATTCAACAATAAGAACATAACCCGGACCTAGTTATGCGTAAGAACTTAATTATGCTACCACTGAGCCGCATATTATACCGTCCGACGAATGTTCAAACACTTGAAATATCATCATGTATACATACTCACCCAAATGCTATCAAGATGGCTACACCCAATGGAGATCAGCCAAGTATATAAGTATATAATAATACCTATATATTATATCTACCTACACTTTTTGGAATCATCGCGCCTGAAATGCAAAGGGACTCTCAAATCCTCAGGCAATGACTTCTGAATGAGGTATACTAGGTATGTAGTGAGGGCTTCTGGTAAATAGCTTGGCGTTTAAGGCGCAGGTTAACCGCGGTACCCATTAAACGGAATTCCGTCGGATATGTGTGGGAAATTTCGGTAGAAATTATTTCCGGGTGCTTATGATGAAACATCATCAGATTTTTAACAAACAGGTGTCTGATGGAGAAATGTTTTCAAAGGTTGAACAGTTCAACTGATATGAATGTTTTCGGTTTATTTAGACGCTTTTTTGTATACTGTTTATACATTTTGGTTCCAGTTTATACATTTAATATTTATACATTTAAGTACCATCCCACACCATGTTGTATGATGGACTGATCCAGACTTTCAAGTTACTAGGAGACAACACTGAACGCAAATTGTACAAAACATACGAGTATATAAACCTCTTTAATTTCTCAACTAAATATATGGCCTTTCTATGACAATTGATCATCCATGAAATTCCTAAGTACCTCCACTCATGCACTCTCTCAATACAATTACAGGAGCAACCTCCTGAGCAACTATGGATTCGGAATTCATTAGCTACTTGTGAGGGCAACATATCAGACGCATTACCAATTACCCGCAGTACTTCATCCAAATGTGTTCCGGTCACTACGAGAGCAGTGCCATATGCGAATAGGAAAACATTGCATGAACCAGTGATGAAAGTTAGCATATTGATATAGATTAATTTTAATTCGATTTTTGGAATCTACTTGGAGTCTAATTGTCTTTGAGGGGAATGGGAGGGGGTGTAATTTTTTTCTTGGGCGATTTCAAAGGTTCATTACCGAGGATAATAAACCAAAATCCAAAATACGGCCTAATTGAGCAATGAACATCGGGAAAGTCAATAACTATCCATGTCGGGTGGGGAGGAGATCCTGGGATCATGACGGAAAAATCATACCATTTTCTATTTATTAGCCCCAGCTATGATTTTCCTAGGCTCCATCGGGCACATAAACCTGCTCCGATAGGTATCAGATATCTGGTACTATTTACAGGGGAAACGTCATGGTCACAGTATAATTACTGAAAATTCGCATAGCTGGGCTGGAGACTGAGAGCTTTTTTGTAAAGTCAGAAAACACGTGCAACTAACGTAAAACTGATGCTAACGGGCAACCATTCGAAAGTTTACACTCTCCAGCGTCGAATTAGACCAACTGGAACTAGCAAAAGTTGAAATTAGAGACGTCACGATTATTTAACACTTGACAAATGGAATGATTTTAGCGAAATATGGCGAAATGGCCTCGAAATAGCCTCATGTCTCTGTGAATTTGTCTTCGGAATCCGCACTCATTTTGAAGGCAAATTCACGGAGGCAGGATATCCCATTTATTTACGAATTTAGGGGTCATTTCACCATAATTTGCTATAATCAATTCCATTTGTCAAGCGTTAAAAAATCGTAACATCGCCAATTACAACTTTTGAGAGTTCCGGTTGGTCTTATTCGATGCTGGAGAGTCTGAACCTTCGAATGGTTGCCCTCGATGATTTTTGCCAGTTCCATTCGAGTCAACAAAAACGAAAATGTAAGTAAAAAATAGGCAAAAAACTCTATTTTTACACTTTTTTAGTAGGTTTTCGGGGGAAATGGAGGGTTTGGAACAATGTGAAAAGGAATTGGGGTCATATTACATATTATCATGGACAGGTTACTCTTCGGTGAACCTCCAGATCAAAACTTCAGATTCAAAACTTGGTGTTGAAGAAAACGAATGGGTGAAACTAGACTGAAAATGGAGTACAACGCCGCCAACTGCACCTTTCTATCTCAATCCGTTCCCAAGATATGATTTTTCAAAGGTTTTTTTTTTTTCAGAAAACTACGTTTTTTTGCCATAAAGAACCACGTTTCTTCAGTTTTGAATAACTTTTTTCTACTTTTGACCACATTTTCGGATTCAGCATTATTTTCTACATACTTCACATTTGTAATAAAAAACAAACTTCTAAGATTCTTTGGCCGCAATTGCAGTTCAAAGATTAACAATTTTAATTAAATTTTAAAACTTGCAAATTTAATCAGCTTTCTGATGGAATGGTTTACTTGCGATTCCTTATCAATTTCATGGAGAAATTCAAGTTTGAATGCGGAAAAACAGTAGGCACCTACAACAATACCGGTACCTACCAGGAAATTGACAAACGGATTCTCAATTTCTTTGTGTTTGCCGTTGTAGTGATATGGTTTAGATTGATAATTTCAATGATATCAAGGCAAAATGAAATCCTTGTTTCAATTGTGAGGTCGTTTTAAAGAGTTTCTGTACACAAAATAAGGCGGTCAAAATAAAACAAGGTAAAAATAAAAGACAAATGCGATGACGACGGTGACTGTTGTCGCGAGGCACATACTTACCAAGTATTTTCGCATGGATTTATTTTTCTGGTAGGTACTCGTTTTTTTTAGGTGCCTACTGTTTTACCGCATTCAAGCTTGAATTTCTCCATTAAATCGATAAGGAATCGCAATGTAGACCATACCATTAGAAATCTGACTAAATTTGTAAGGTTTCATGAGAGTTGCCAGCTTCCAGTACGTTTTGGTTTATTATCTTCGATAATGAACCATTGGAATCGCCCAAAGAAAAAAAAATTTTCACCCCCCCCTCAAAATTTGTTGGTTTACGTTTCAAGATACGTAGATTCAGAAAATCGAATAAAAAGAAATCCGTCCGTCCGCCGTACGCCGTCCGCGCCACTTTGCCCAGTTAGCGTTGAGCTAAAATTACGAAATTTGGTTTCTGGGTTTGGACCAGCCCCACAATGATCCTCGAAACTTTTCATAACCCTAGGTCAAGGGGAAGGGGTTCAAAACGAATTTTGAAATTTTGAAAATTCCATATCTCGAAAAATTCATATAGAACGGTATGTTTTTTATTTCATATTCAGATAGAGTTTGTTCCGTAAAATTTTTTAAGACCATCCGCAGCTTTGTACGACCAGCCGTTCGTTCACAATGACGGCTCAAAGATTGTGAAGATCGTGAATCAAACTGTTGAAATACAGGTCCATTTTCATACTAACAAGCTCTTTGGAACATCATATGGCTTAAGTGATGTCGAGTTTGTTGTTCTGAGGTGCGTTTCGTGCAACGGAAATGAAAGTAATTTCGAATGTTTGTTGGTAGGTACTTCTTTTATAGAAAAATTATTACCGACGTAGTAATTAAAACCCCAGAATTATATCGTATTAATTAATAATAATTAATAATAATGATTATTAATAATAAATACAAATTATTAATACCTAACAATAAATTATAATAATTTTCACTAGGTACTTGATAAAATTGATAATAATAATTATTCTAACATTTAGGATCTAGACATTTAGACCTAGTGTTTCATCTTCCAGGTAAACTACAGTCTAGAAATTTTAACCGTCAGTCGGGGATAGACCACATTGCAATATTCACTCGGTTTCTCATCTGTAAAATTGTTTAAATAATACCTTTTTGTAATAATACAAATTAAATTTTGATGCTGAGCTATTGACTTGAAATTTTAAAAATAGGTCAGAACTGGATCACAATGCAATATTCACTCGGTTTCTTGTCTGTAAAATTGTTTAAATAATACCTATTTGTTTAAACAAATTAAATTTTGATGATGAGCTAGATACTTGAAATTTTAAATATAGGTCAGAAATGGATGACATTTCAATATTCACTCGGTTTTTTTCTCATTGCAAACCTGTTCATTGTGTACCCAAGATCCTTCCCTAAAAGACCTGGCAGCGGGAAATATTATTCAACATGGTTTGAAAAGGGAAAAACAAGTTTTGTAAAAAATCCCAATGCTCTAGGTAGTAGTCGATACCAGTGACCAACATTTTCTTCAGTAGTCGACATGGTTTTGCACTAATAGTCGACCTACATGTGTTAGAAGTCGACAGTATCACTTGAGTCAGTAGTCGACAGGTTTCGTCATTCCATCGTTTTCGAATTTTACGACATCTAAATAAAATACATTCAACTGTGAATCGGAACTTGAAAATAGATTAATAAGATGTAATAAAGTAGTTATCAGACTTTTTATTTGCAAACAGCTCATTATCAGTCTAAAATTGCAATAAGTACTTAAGTAAAAAGGTTTGAAAACTATAGTCGAAAACTCATTGTCAGAAAATTGACATTACAGTTGGGCTTAGGTACCTATTTACACATGTTTTTGACATTTTCATGTCTTTGCTTTGGCACATAAACTGAAACGGAAAAAAATTGTTCCCTTGATTCACCCTTTCCCTCGGATCACGTCAGAAAACAAGCGACCGGCGGGCCATTACGTCAGAGCCTATGACGCACGAGCGTATGACGTAAGACGGCTGGCAGGAGGCCAACTAGTACGTCAGAGCCTATGACGCACGAGCGTATGACGTAAGACGGCTGGCAGGAGGCCAACAAGTACGTCAGAGCCTATGACGCACGAGCGTATGACGTAAGACGGCTGGCAGGAGGCCAACAAGTACGTCAGAGCCAATGACGCACGAGCATATGACGTAAGACGGCTGGCAGGAGGCCACTTATTGCGTCAGAGCCTATGACGCACGAGCGTATGACGTAAGACGGCTGGCAGGAGGCCAACAAGTACGTCAGAGCCTATGACGCACGAGCGTATGACGTAAGACGGCTGGCAGGAGACCAACAAGTACGTCAGAGCCTATGACGCACGAGCGTATGACGTAAGACGGCTGGCAGGAGGCCACTAATTGCGTCAGAGCCTATGACGCACGAGCGTATGACGTAAGACGGCTGGCAGGTGGCCAACAAGTACGTCAGAGCCTATGACGCACGAGCGTATGACGTAAGACGGCTGACAAAAGACCAACAAAGTGCGTCAGAGCCTATGACGCACGAGCGTATGGCGTAAGACGGCTAGCAGGAGGCCAACAAGTACGTCAGAGCCTATGACGCACGAGCGTATGACGTAATACGGCTGGCAGGAGGCCAACTAGTGCGTCATACGACGAGACCTTTTATGTCTCTGCGCCCCCTCCCACACCTACACCGCGTACCTCGTACTTCATTTTGGTTTATTATCTTCAATAATGAACCATTGGAATCGCCCAAAGAAAAAAAAAATTTAACCCGCCCTCAAAATTTGTTGGTTTACGTTTCAAGATACGTAGATTCAGAAAATCGAATAAAAAAAAATCCGTCCGTCCGCCGTACGCCGTCCGCCGTACGCCGTCCGCGGCACTTTGCCCAGTTAGCGTTGAGTTAAAATTACGAAATTTTTTTTTATGGGTTTCGACCAACCCCACAATGGTCCTCGAAACTTTTCATAACCCTAGGTCAAGGGGAAGGGGTTCAAAACGAATTTCGAAAATTTGAAAATCTCATATCTCGAAAAATTCATATAGAACGGTATGTTTTTTATTTCATATTTAGATAGAGTTTGTTCCGTAGAATTTTTTAAGACCATCCGCAGCTTTGTACGACCAGCCGTTCGTTTACAATGACGGCTCAAAGATTGTGCCTCACAACACGATCGTGAATCAAACTGTTGAAACTGTCCATTTTCATACTAACAAGCTCTTTGGAACATCATATGGCTTAAGTGATGTCGAGTTTGTTGTTCTGAGGTGCGTTTCGTGCTACGGAAATGAAGGTAATTTCGAATGTTTGTTGGTAGGTACTTCTTTTATAGAAAAAGTATTACCTTAAAAACCCCAGAATTATATCGTATTAATTAATCATAATTAATAATTATTATTATTAATAGTAAATACGAATTATCAATACCTAACAATAAATTATAATAATTTTCACTAGGTACTTGATAAAATTGTTAATAATTAGTGATAATTGATAATAATAATTAATCTAACATTTAGGATCTAGTCATTTAGACCTAGTGATCTAGACAGAAGGGTGATCTGTACAAAGAAGATAATGAACCGTTGTGTCAAGAATTTGCTGAGTTTTTTGCTTCCGAGTCTGCAAAGCAGCGGAAGCCTTGTGTTCACTTTCGTGAGCCAAAAAGTTTTTGTCTTCAGAAATCAAAATTTCCACTTGCACTTTGCGTTTCAAAGCCTACTGAACAAATTTGGTTTCGTGTCTGTCTGTCTGTGTGTCTGTGTGTCTGTGTGTCTGTGCGTCTGTGTGTCTGTGTGTCTGTCCGCATTTCCTTGTTACAGCCATAACTTCCACAATTTTGAATTGATTTTGCTCAAATTTTGAGGGATGGTGCGGATAAGGCACCTTGAGGTCCTATACAAATTTCAACATGATTGATCCAGCAATACGACCTGCGCATGCGCTAACGTGAAATTCAACAAACACACATAACTTTCACAATTTTGATTCAATTTCGCTCAAATTTTCAAGGGTTGTTTGGACAAGGCCTAGTGAGTTCCAGTATGAATTTCAGCTTGATCGGACCCTCGGTGCGCTCTGCGCTGGCGTGAAATATATTCAATTTCCTTGTTACAGCCGTAATAACCAAAGATTTCTCCCAATTTCAATGTAATTCTCAGGGATTAACCATATAAATTTCCACATGATAAATTTCGGTTTTTCAAATGGGTACTCCAGTTTTTTATTGCAGATTCAGATTCTACGTAAAATTTTATGAATATTTGACCCCTCAATCGATGAATTTGACTGCGCAGAACCTGTTCTGCGAGCGTGCAAATTTGCTCAGATGCCAAATTTCGCAAAACATGGCGTCGAGTAATCCCCAACTGTGGCACATGAATTTTCATTGTTTTTCAACGCTGATTCACATGGTGCTATCCGTTTTTTTGATTTGACTCGATTTGAACGAAATAATGGCCGAAAGTCGGTTATTTTGTATGAAAAAAAAAAAAAAACGTGTTCTGAGGCGTGTGTTTGCACATGAATTACATAATTTGCACATTGAGGGGATGGAAATATCCCCTCTTCCAGTCTCAACAGAAGCGAAAGGAATTCCTAAAATAAAACAATAAAACGTCCCTCCGTTCAAATCGAACTCGGTTCCTCGTGTCTCCACTTGATGACTGTTGGCCCTGTTGAGACTGGAAGAGGGGATGGGAATAGCTAATGATGTAATTCATGTGCAAACACACGCCTCAAAACACGTTTTTTTTTTGTTTTTCATACAAAATAACCGATTTTTGGCCATTATTTCGTTCAAATCCAGTCAAATCAAAAAACAGATAGCACCATGTGAATCAGCGTTGAAAAACAATGAAAATTCATGTTCCACACTTGGGGATTACTCGACACCATGTTTTGCGAAATTTGGCATCTGAGCAAATGTGCACGCTCGTAGAACAGGTTCTGCGCAGTCAAATTCATCGATTGAGGGGTCAAATATTCATAAAGTTTTACGTAGAATCTGAATCTGCAATAAAAAATTGGGGTACCCATTTGAAAAACCGAAGTTGGTGTCAATTGCGCATGTTTATGCGCTTGCGCTAAGTGCGGGAATGAAATATTCGAATTCATTGTAAAAAATGAAGGGGGTTACTTTAGAAGCTTTTTTTCATTTTCCTGAAAATAACGGAGTTAGAAAGGGTGGTCCACTACTTAAGAAAGACCAGGTATCTATACAGGGTGTTCAAACATCGACAACTGATAGGTAATATATTACATACGGATAATATATTATCTTCACCTCGTGTACGAACATATTGAATATAAATGTATACAAATATTATATAGCCCGGGCTGATATAGTCATGTCAATTTTGCCTACTGAAAGTCGAATTAAAATTTTGTAGATCCAAGTTGTTTGAAGTTGTTATCAGCCACTGACATTGATGGGCACTGATATACATCTCTATTAGTGGCTCCCACGAAATCGGAATCATCGGTCAATCGCAAGTTGTCAAGGCGAAACCCCATGATTCATTATGAGCGAAAGTTAGCGGATGAGATAAGGATAAGCAACAATCAGGACACAATGGCGTCGGCAAAACAGAACTATTCATGTTTGCCTAAGTGGGTGATGAGGGCATATCTTGCGAAAAAGCTGTTCAATCTCCGTTCGGCTTTTGTTTCAATCGAATTACTATTTGAGATGTTTGAATGAACTCAGATTAAATCAACACTGAATTAACTCAGCATGTAGGAACTCAATTATCTGGAATCAGGGAATAACTTGTCTATGGGACAAAATATATTAGGCTGGCTTGTTGAAAACGTGTATGTCTCCACTCCCGATTTCTTCCATAATTCCACCTACCTTTAGAATAATAAACATATGGTACGCCCACTGGATGGGTTGTAAATTATAAATAGTCGTAAACAGTGATATGAAACTAAGGAAACTAGGGAAGAGCGATTCCATTTATTTCATCATCGCTCATCACAGGCAGTACCGGTTAATCTTTAGGAAACTCCCCCGAATCTGGCCAGTAACTGAATCTGACTATGTGTGGTAGCTTGTAGGAGCAGTGAAGGTCTTGTTCCAGTTACAGATAGGCAAGAAGATGAGACCTCCAAGAACGGCTCGAAAAGACGCCCGCAAACGCGCCATCGAAACCAGGGTAGTGTGGTAAAGACTGGTATGCGGATCTAATTACGTTGGACATTCTATTCCAGACTGGAATTTCCATATGGAACATGCTCCTATTCACTATTGCCTAATTCCACACCCACACATTTTCGAAACAACAATCTTAAATTAGAAATCATAATATTTCGAAAATGTCCTTGAGTTTTTTTTTTTTTTTTTTTTTTAATTTACCGGGATCAATCATTTGGTAGTTATTAGTGACATTCTACTGCGTTTGAATGAAGGATGAACAAGAAATTGAAATTTTGGCATTTTTGATGAAACATACAGCAAAGTTTGAACGATAGAAAATGCGAATTTTCCAAACCTTACGGCACGCTCGCGATACTATGGAATATGAGAAGGATACCTGGAGTACTATCTTGTTTTAGTCAGACTGTTGATGAATGGATAATACTAGTGGCACATATGGTGGATGCCACACATGTTAGAAAACTTCGACGAAATTCGGTAATCAGCATTATACATAATAACAGTTACTGTTATTACGTATAATGTCTGGTAATGACCGAATTCACTAGCCAAAGTAGTAAATTAATTACTTTAACCAGTCATTATACATAATAACAAACCCTATTTGGCTAAAGTAATTATAGCCATACGATAGACCAGACATTACGAACAATTGCTAACTCCGCGTCAAAACGTCCACTAAAAGTATATGAAGAGTTCTCTTTGTCTATATTACAATACGCCTACGCTGATACGCCTGCCATTTCTATATGCCTAAAACATATAACGAACGTAGGATTTTTGGTGTTTCTGGTAGTGAATTAAGGATGTTTTGGAACTATATAGGAACTGGATAAGTATGCATTTTTATTAGTATGCATAATAGTTGGACAGAGTAGTAAGTAAATCAGTGTTGATCACTTGGACCAACTTCAGTAAAATAATATGTACTTATAATGACTGGATAAAGTGATAAATAGATCATTATTAAATAGATCACCAAAATTACTAGCTATACATAATAACTAGATATTATGTGTAATAAATAGATTAATTACTTTCGCTGTACTACAATTGAGCACTCAGGACTTCGGAAGGAATCCTTTATTGAACGAAATTATAAAAAATCGATAGTAGAAATGAGACCGAGAGAAGGAATGCTCGAAAATGAGAAGTCGTACAAAAGTTCGTTAGCGCGGCAGAAAAATGTTGATGTATGAGTGAGATTGCCGTCATACGAGGACGACGTATAAGGAGAAATTGCAGAATATTGGTTAGGTGTGCGTGAGAGTATGAGGAGGCTGGTATGCGAATCTAATTACGTTGGACCTCCTATCCCAGACTGGAATTTCCATATGGTCATGCTCCTCCTCACCATTGGCCAACTCCAAATGCCCGTCCTCTAGCTTCGAAAACACAATGATCAGTCGCCCCTAGTTTGAGGTCATCAATGTAGGGGGCACCATTAATCACTATTAGATAGAACACTTGCTTATTCTTCAGAACAGCCTCCCACCATAATATATATCAACATTTTTCTTATCGCGAGTAAATATTCCAGAAGGATTTAGCCCATTAAATCTTTAAGCGGTCAATATGTTCATTATGTAATTGGGCATTTGCCCGTGTATTTCAATAAAATAAATAAATAAATATACACTAATAAATTGTTTGATCAGTTTTGATTCAATAAAACGCCGGTTTGTATACGCTATCGCCTCACTAAATTTAGAAGCAAGCGATGACCTCATCATAGATCAGTAATCAGTTTTTTTAATCTTGAATGAGATATCACCCATACCTACGTCTTTGTTTTCTTCAAAATCCAGCTTTCGTTGAATCTTCCGAAGTGGTCACATTTCGGAGGGTACATGGGGGTACATGGGTTCTGATTTCGTGGTCCAGAGAGTGAGTGTGTAAAGAGAACCATAGTTTTGCCCAGCGCTGGCATATCATGTCTGGTGATTACACGCCTAAACCCTCAATACGTACTAAGCATTAGGTACTCAAAGTACATGGAAAAAATCTGAGAATTTAACTACAATTAATTTATAATTCATAATATATAGGTACATAATACAAAGAATTTCAAGAACCTTGACAAATATAGATTAACCATGTCAACAAATTATAAAATTAACTATAATTAACATAAAACATGATGTAACAACAGTTTTGTAGCAGTATATTTTTGTCCACATTTGTTAAATAGATAAACCGACTCCAAAGGCGGACGGCCTAACCGGACATGCCTGTTCCTGAATTTAGAGTAAATAGATCGCCGATACCTAATCAAATTATTTGCTATTGGGACTCACAATGATAATGGAAACAGACGAGTGATATTGAAACAGAAACTTTTTGCTTATTAAATTTTCTGATTATATGTGTCTTGAAATATAAAATATCAAATTCTGAGCGGGGTTGTTTCGTTTTTCTTGGTCGATTCCAAAGGTTCATTATTGAAGATTATAAACCAACAAATCCGTACATCCGACGAACGCCGTCCGCTGAGCCCGCAGATAATGCCGAAGATATTCTCCATTAATCAAGTGACAACGGGGTAAACTGATTCAAAAGGCATCACGTTACGTTGGATTCATTATTTGAAAATCTATTTGTACTTTGTGTACCACATACACAGAAGAGCACGTCTTTTATTACCTTATTAGGAGTCGGTGTACAGGTCTTCCTGATACAACAGCAAAATAAAACAATTATTTGATTAACATGGAATAACTAATGACTTCCTGCTTCTGGGTTTGAGATGTCTCCTGTATAGCTGCTCGCCGTGCGTGACGTCAATCTGACAAATAGCCTCAATAGGACGTTGCGACCAAAAGTATAATTGGCGGGTAGAGGTGAGGAGCAATTAGCGCTCACTGGCCCACCACCTCGACCCTTTTTACCCCAAACCTAACTCTCTCTAACCATTAAAGACTGACTACCCTAATGACTTTCCCATTGAGTGGAACGTTTCTCCTTAAAACTAATTTTTCGTCTTTTCCAAGCTCTCTGGAAAATAAGGACCTAATATATTTGACTTTCCCTCTTATCTTATCGCTTGGAATTAGGTGGTTCAGTCAGTAATTAATCTACAGCGCTACACCTCTTTCATCACATCCTAACTGATCGGGCTACAGTCGAATATCAACCTTTGAATTGCTTGTGAAACGAGTTGACGGCATGAACCACCATTTTGCCATGCAAATGGCAATTATTGACATCCCACCATATCCAACAAGTTGGTAGTACTCTGGTAGTACCGTCTCAATTGCTGAGGTCTTTATAGAATTTCCACTTGGGACTTGTACCTATACAACTAGATCGACTACACATAACATCTCGCAAGCCTCATACATGTACCTATTCTGGAGTTAGAAAATTCATCTCAAAAAATTTTCATGAACATGAATTCGGCTCCGGCCTGGTCATACCATATTATGACCACGATGTTGATTTCCTTGGATTTCCATCTCAGACCCGTCTATACGCTTTTAGTAGAGCTAGTAAAAGCGTATGGACAAGCCAGAGTAGTTCTACGAATACCGAAGGGATTATAATTATCGTAGAGAGAGTAAGTAAAGGAGTATGTGCTGTCATGTTTTTTTCTTTTTTTTTCTTTATTGATGAGTGAGAGTATTTCCAACCCCAACTCGAGCTGATCATAACTGATATCGTAAATGTTATGAATGATATTCGCCTATCGCTAAGATCAAAGAAGATATTATATTATGTAGTAAGGAATTGTGGACGAAGCAACTTTAAAAAGGTTTATTTTAACGAAAAACTTGAAACATAAGACAGAAAGAAGCGACTTGGCCATAAACATAACATAAACTAAAACTCTCTCACAAATCCCGCTAGGGGCGCTATCTGCGAGCCTAACTCACTAAGTCTCCGACAGACTGCGCTCGCTACTACGATTCGGCCATCCTGACCTAATTGATTGGCTTCAATCAAACATGAACAAGAGAAATGAACAAAAATGAACATGACCACAATCGTTAAACAAGTGAAAAATTCCTAATATGCTTGAAATAACATTTAATTCGTTCGAAATCAAAGATAAAAAAGATGAAAAAAAAAGACACCATCTTATGAAAATGTACAAATGTAGAAAAAGTTACAAATTCTCTGTTCCAGAGGTAACAAATCATTTCAAAATGCTTAGGTAGTGGTTGAATACATTATTAAAAAAAACGTATTTTGAACAATCGAAATTCAATTTTTACATTCAATATGAGTTAGGAATTGGTCCAAGGCTTCATATTGGCCGGTGAACAAATACCAGAATAAGGTCGTTGAGTTACTTGAAACCCATCTTTATCATTTACAGCGTATCTATCTTTATCGAGCTCTTAGGAAATTACATAAGGTCCACGGTATTTTGGAATAAGTTTCTTGTTCACACTGGGTGTTACATCAAGATTTTTTAAAATGATATAGTCACCTACTTTGTAAACATGTGGTGGTTTGTGAACCTTGTCGTGAACCTTACTTAACTTTATTAACAGCAGCGTTTTTTTCTATTTTCTCTGCCGCCCCATTTCTAATAACTTCGAGGTACTTATCACCCGAATCAGAATATTTTTGAGAAAAGAACGTACTAGGTCATTCTCAAGACCCTTCTGGTTTACACCAAAGATAAGTTTGGCAGGGCTTTGACCTGTTGAACGGCACACAGAATCGTTAATGGAAAATTCTACTCCCCCCAAAACTTCATCACAGTTTTTGTTCAAGGCCGTCAATTTTGCAAGCATCGGAGTCAAGACTCTATTTATCTGCTCAATTGACATTTCAAGTCCGTGGATGGGCAGAATCGGACCACTCTATGTGGGGTGGGGGGGGTTAGGGTGGAAAATTCCTCATAAATTCCCAAAATGGAACAATTTGACAAGTGATACCTCATTTTAAAGATGTTTTTATGCTGAACACGATGGTGAAATCAGAATTGCGATATCTCATTCCATAAACTGGAGCACTTTGAGGATGAAGAAACGTTGTTGTTACTTGATTTGATCGTCATGGTTATTCGGCTCTAATATGATGACGGAATGCGATACAATTCTGACTTCAGCGTCGCGTTTAGAGTTAAAATATCGAAAAGCTGAGGGGGGTTTGGGGTGTTGATGAGGGGGGGGGGGGTTCACTCACAAAATGAAAGTCAGACAAGTGACACCTCATTTTAAAGGTTTTTGCACGCTGAATGCGATCGATTGCGACACCTAATTTCGTTCGCAAACTTGAAGATGAAGGACACGTTCTTCATGGTTAAGCTGCTCTAATCTGATGACGGAATGCGATATCACAATTCTCACTTCTCCGTCGTGTTCAGCGTTGTAATGTCCAAAAGCTGAGGGGGGTTTGGGTGATGTTGGAGGTGGGGGGGGGGAGGTTCACCCATAAATTCCAAAAATAAAACGGTTTGTCAAGTGACACCTCATTTTTAAAGTTTTACACGCTGAATAAGATGGGGAATTCAGAATTGCCATATCTTATTCCACTTTCAAACTGGAGCACTTTGAAGATGAAGGCACGTGGTTGTTACTTGAGATGTTCTTCATGGACCTCATGTTCTTTAATGAAGAACTTTTACATAAAACCAATTATTTCTTTGAAAAATGCTGCATGACTGGGGATTTTTACTTTGTACTGACTGAGGGTAGAACCAGGTCACTGTACCACCTTTACCCGCCTTTTAGCCTTCAACAGTCATGTGCGTATCGATTTTCAATATTGTTCACGTCCTATCCAGCTCGTTGTAGTTTCTCCTTTTGATTTATTATTTTCAACATTAAACCATTGGAATTGATACGTACCTACAATCCGGAAATCGAATAGAAAAAACACGCTGCAAATATTTCCACAACGGGAATATTGTGTTTTCTTTCGGGAAGAAAAGACGACAAGATCCCCGAGAGAGTAATCTGCGACTGGAGAGGGTCTGGTTCTTGGTCGATTCCAATAAGTCATTATTGAAACCTATACTTGTTTGGTGCCTTTCATCATGCCTTATGGAATGCTGGATCGATTTTTTTTACTATTGTCCGTAAACACAGTCGCCAGTAAAAACGTCCGGGGCTGGGCGTATAGAATCTCCCATACGCGCTTCGTGGTATTATATTGTGGCTGGAGGCAAACATAATTTATCCAAGGATTCTGGGTACTGCGTTATGCTTTCTTACTTCAGGTATTCAGATCTTCATTTCGATTCTCTCCCTTGAACGTTGGACTGCAAAATTTGTTCATGAGTTTACTATCGCATATCCAAAATAATGTTTTTCTGGGGGTGATTGCCGTACCTTGTCAGGCTTTTGATTGCCCTCATGTGGTGGGCCTGATTTTGTCCGTTATTCATTCAAACTTTGTTAATTTATTTAGTGATCGGAGTCATTTGGGCAGAACGGGTCGTGGAACAGGCCAGATCTAGACAATGAGGAGCATTCATTCTTTACATTGCAGCTTTTGTTCCATAGGTAGGTCCCCAGAATCAATATGATCTAGGAATGCGGTAGCGTTCCGCCGCGCCAAATAAACCAGTGGAGAAAAACAAATGGTACCAAGTGTATGTTCACCGGACGTCATGCAACGCGTTTTTCAGGTATCCATATCTCGGCTCCTTTTTGTATGATAAACTTGACATTTGATGAAGATCTCCTAGGTGTGGATGATAGAAAGCCCTGAAAGTCTCAAGTCGCTAGGTCTAATGGGAACCGAGTTATACTAGTTCAAAAACCCTTTTTCATGTTTTCTTCTTTTTCAGTTAGCCAAGGCTACAGTTTCTCTACCACCACCGATTGACTTGAAATTACGCTCAGAGCTTTGTTCCAACTTCCGGCAGTGGATATTAAAATATTATCCCGAGTATCTCGACCACTTTGACGGGTCTGCAGCCTGGGTAACTAACCTAATCTATCTATAAGTTTGCTTAAATCTTCAAAATGGCACTGGGCCATGTTGATAATTAACATTAAAATAATTATTATTTTATGAGTTATTATTTACCGGCAATCCAAAAACTACTTGACGAATTGGTTTAAAACTTTGAAATTGTGTTGTGTGAACATTGCGGAAGGTTTCTGACCAGGTAGGGGGAGTCCTTAGTAAGTTGAGGGGGGGGGGGATTCCAAAACTACTTGACCGATCTGAATGAAACTTAGGGAAAATGTTGAGTGAACATTGGGGAAGGTTTCTGACCAATTTGGTCTGTTCTACCGTTGCGAAGCACGGGTACACAGCTAGACTAGTATAATAATTATAAGAATTATTCTATTAGCCGGCCGGGGATGTGCATGCGTGAAGGTGTACAAACTAGATATGCTTATACCTTATAAATGCCACTGTATTGGGGGTAATAAAAATAACATAAGCGGCCTAATAGACCTTGAAAGCAATGTGAAAACTTCTAATTGTAGGCACCCGTTCAATCTATGGCTATACATTTCGATATATCCAAGTAGGGAAACGTTTATTATACCCATCAATTACACTACCTATATGGCAATACCCCCAGGGCTTTAGGGGTCTGCAAGCGTCATGCGATTCAACAGAATCCACGTCCAACAGAACGGAGTCCTTAGACCCATCACGTCCGCAAAGACCTACGGCCTGAAACACTTATCAGCGCCCTACTACATGTTTCATTTCCAATACTAGGTATGTATTGTGAGTTATACACTATTATGTTCCTAACTGTAATACATTTCAATTTCACAATGAAGGTATCATTTTGTTAATTTAAAACAAAATAAAAATTGTGTAATTAAGAATGAGTTGTGTAAGTACCTATGTCATAAAGCGTAACCAGTGACCATTATTTGATATTATCCGGCCACGTTAGTGGTCTGCTCTTTTTCCTACTCATGATACATTTGCGGAAAGTCTACACTGGATACTCTCGCATATTGGCGAAATCAAATTTAATAAATCATAAGTCGAAGCTGCCTAAGATCACAAGTAATTGTGAGAACCTTGAAATGCTGATAAATTATTCTGCGCCGAATTGATGTGGTTGAGTTTCTGGAAGAGCAATCCAACTTGATCGACCAATATTCATCCATTCACGGATAAAACTTGTCGCAGTTTGTTTTGGTTCCTTGATGCGAACAAGACCAACTTTGCCTTTAACCCCTGCCGCTCGCAGTAGAGCAGAAAAGAGAAAGCGAAGCTTGCCGGAAGCAAGTTGTAAGCAGAGGGAGCTTCCGCGGGCTCATAACGGGATGATGACTTTACTGTGGGGGTTGATTGCTTCAACTCCACTTCACCTTCGTACAAATATTTTTCCTCTGGTAAAAGAGAAGAGTTACGGCGGAGTCTTTCCATTACACCCGCACTTATTAAAGCCTATAAGTAACGCCCAGTAATATATGTTCGCGATAGAATTTAAACTGCTCAACGAGGTTGGGCCCCCTGCCGTGAAATTATAGCCACCATGCAGCTGTGTTACAGAGGGAAAGACTTCCTGTTATCCGCATGGACACGACTAACAATTACCCACCAGTGAAATCAGAGAAGGGAAACATGATGAGAGAGGAAAAAGTAAGGAGTTTCTCTAGCGATACTTAGTAATTTTAAACAAAGCTTTGCCCTCTTCATTCAAACCAAAGACGTAGGTACCCATTTTCAAAGTGATCCGCAACCTGAAAGTGTCCAAACCCATTCACTTGAGTAACGAATGATATCATTACACATATACTCCAAAGCAATCCTTGATTGATGAGACTCAATAATTTACAATCCAAATGCTAATGAAACATTACAGTACCTAATCAATAAATCAATGAAACAATTCGAAGCTGATATAGGGGCCTGATTTCTAATAATTATTGGACTGAGGTATCGAAGCAGCAACCTGATAGACATATGATAGGAATTGTAGGGAGAAACTTATTTGCGGACGTGAAACGTGGTGTTTTTTTTTTTTTTTTTTTCAAATGATTGTGTATCTCTCAAGTAAGCGAGCGTCAAAAGTGTCACCAGGATGCGCCACAGTCTTTGTTGACGATTTGCTGCTGAGGGCACGAATCAGTCTGCAGCCATTGGATTTTGGTTTTCAAGATTGCGCTCATAAAATAGGGACATCATATGGGTATCATGGGGTTTTCCAGGTTGAAATCTTTATAAATTGTTTTATTCCGAACAAAGGGTGGTGTATGAAGCTTTGTATGGAGGTTTTATTTTGGTTCCGTGCTATTCTTTGAAATGTTGAGCGCGTTCTCCAAGTAGGTAGATGGACATATAGGTCGAATTAGCAACTTTTATATTAGTATTTTCAACGACAATAAGAGGGGTTTAATTGTCGAGTGCGTATTTTTAGCTTGTTCAGCAGCCCAGATACGTGATCACTGAATGTCACAAAGACACAAAGATGATACAAAGATATAGTGTTGAATTAAATAGGGCAGGGGATTCCTTGGATAAAACACAGTAGCATCAACGTACTGTCTCTTAACCGTGAGTGTGACAATGTGTGTTTTCTGTGAATTAATTTTCATCCTCCATTTGGTTCACCATTGCCCAAGTAGATTAATTTGGTGTTGCAGCTCTCCGGTAGCATATACGAGGTCGTCATTAAATCTGTGCTTGGCATTGATCCATCGGAGGAGGGTATAAATAAAATGTTGAAGGATGTTCATAAATTTTCTACGTTGGTATAAAAACTATTACTGATCACGGAAGTGGTTCTGGCCAGAAGGGTATGCAATACATATTTCTATTCCATCGTCCTTGGGGTGAGACGCTTTAAGGGGACGCAACACACCGCAATTCAACTTGCTCGTATAAGAACGTTAAGGATCATTCGGATAGGATAATAACGTTTACTATAATGAACCATAGAAATCGACAAAAAAAATTGAACCTCTTAAATTTGAGGGTTTACGTTTTAAAATAAGTTGATTCAGAAAACAACTCCGTAAATTCTCCCACAACGGTTTATTATCTTAGTAAAGCATCAAAAAAATCTCTGCCAATTCTTGAACTACGGTTTATTATCTTCTTTGTGCAGATCACCCTTCTGTCTAGATATTCTACTATATTACATTATTACTATGAATTACTATCAATTATCAAATAATCATTGTCAAGTAAGTAGTGTGAATTATTATCAATTAACTAGAAATCTGAAAATAATGTGCGGTTCGAATCAGCTGGGCCAATATGAACATTGACCCGGTAGGCTGCCGCATGCTTCACCCATGTTGACGACTTTCGATCCACTCCAACTTTGAGCCCTCATTGTGAACGAATGGCTGGTCGTACCATCTAAAAAGATGTCCTAACCACTTCAGTAACACCGTACACGCTCCTAAATCTCCCCTTGGCACCATGGTAAGAGTTTTTTATTACTAAACATCTAATACATAGATAGGTAGCTGATGTAAAATGATATTAGTGAGGCGGTGTGATTTTCACACGGAGTGGTTTTTGGGGGGGATAAACTATTGCCGACATAATAAGATACAAGCAAAAACCCATTATACAAACAGAAATAGATTATGAAGAAATTATGACTATTTTATTAATAATTTATATGAAGTAATCATTATTGGGTCAGCCTGGATGTGATTGGAAAACTGTTTTACTCACAAGTTACACAATTATTTTCATTAGTATCACAATTATTTAATTACCTAGTTATTTTTATAATAAATGATTAGCATGTCGACCGAGAACTCATTTGCGCAGAACGGGAAACCAAATGAAAATTAATGAACCATTTGGGCAAAATTTTATCTTGTTGAATGTGTTTTGCCAAGCCTGTAGGGTATATTCCTTTGTCAGGTCATGGATGTCATGCTTTTCTGTTGTTGTTCTCGTAATTGCTATTTGTTTTGTTTTACTATTTCAATGAGCACTCAATTATAAACAATGTCACTCATTTTATTTCTGTTTAGTGAGCATTTCGTTTTTGAGGATAAATGTTTGACTTCGTTGAGTGGGTTGTCTCAGAAAGAATTTCAAAATTGTGACTGTGATATAAATAGAACTTCTTCTTCATGAGTTTTAAGGGATGCGTAAGTAAGGTTGGTAGGAGCAGCTACTGGGTCGGTGAAATGGTGTATAGGAAAATGATTAATTGTTGAGGGAACGGCTGAAACCCTGAACAATATATGGAATACATTCTTTGAAAACAAAACAACACAATTTACTTTTATTGGAGTTTTTCAATCTACCGCAACTAGGGAAAAAAGTTAATTTTCATTCAGTTCCGAAAATGAAATTTCGAAGTTTTGCGACAAGTCCCTCCATTCCTGTTTTCAGAATTCCGTAATTATGGGATCTATTATAGATACATGTACATATACAGATAATATGTGTGGCAACGGGGCAAAGTTTCGATTATTAATTCTTATACAACTTCAGAGCAGTAAAACTACTGAGGGCATTTCTGAAGGGGCATGACTGATTTCCAAGTCTTATTTTCGGTTTTCTGATTCTGCGTTTGTTGAACGTAAACCAACCAATTTCGAGGGCCACCAACTAATAATTTTTCTTCGTCAAATACAATGGTGAATTTTTGCAAAATTTGGTGTATTATTTAATAATACACCAGAGGGAAAAAAGAACTCGCGATTCTGGAACGTTTTTTCCTGAAAATGTTTCATTGCATTAAGTTAACAATATTATTTTGAAATTATTGGGTAGGTAGGTCAAAACTTGGATAGATCGATGAGTTTCGTTCACTATGATAACTGCATTCACTTGACACTGTTTCGCAGGGATGCAAGTTATTCTGGAAAAAAATAGGATTAAGATGCTGAGCAGCGTACGAAATACATATCCATGAATGGGCAACAAATACATTAGCTTTCATTCCATTGCTCCTATTTACAGGAAATTTCTCGTTTCAGTTGGGAGTGTGTACGGTAGTACGGCTAGTATCTACTTCCTCCCTGAAAGTAGATTTGAGCTTCGCATATACATATCGTTACGTCACGCGTAATTACGTGTAGACAAGGAGGTTATTATTTTTCCAGTCACGTTGTGGTATCCGTCCCCCGACCGCCAGAGCTGCGTGTTTACGTGCACCAGACGTGATCACACTCCTCGAGCACCTTTCCTCGAATCCAAGCCCGTTTGTTCAATTTCTCTTATCTTATCTAACGCGTTCTGTACTTGATGTTCACAGGGCTGATGGGATGACACAGTATCTTAATCAACTACACGCAGTTAGTGATTACTTATGAAAATCTTTCACGCTGAATATATCTGTCAATTTTGTCTCCAATTCGTCTTTCAGAGTACAAGGGCTCGGACCATTCTAATTCTGACGAAGGAGTGGTATTCTTAGGTTCACAATTTTCTTCCCATGCTCTTGCTGATTCATCACTCATTTGCTGCAATAATGATATATCTCCAAATTTCATGCTTTCCATTTCAACTTATTCCGCTACGAAATTCACGAATCACTAATTTCCGAGCTGTAAAATCTGGCTTCGTGGAATCGTTGAAATGGTTCTTTTTTCGATTACCACGAAGTAGGTAATCTATCTAATATGACACTATTGCAGCAATGGAGTGACATGTGTCGACCAAGTCTTCATAACACCTTCATAAAATCCGTATTACCCAGAACAGACATCAATTATAGAAAAAGTAGAATATATGCCTCATTTTGTGAATATTCTAATCAACATTTTCAGATCCATCAACATTCCAATCAGCAATTACTTCGTCATATCCGAGATACAAGAATATGGGACATGTTAGCATAAGACAGCCATTGAACACTCGCAACGGGTGCAGGCAGTGCCTGAACAAAACTTTATATCCGTGCGAATAACGTGAGGCTCACTTATACTGTGATTTGGAACACATGTCTTACCCCGCCCGTATAAAGCCGTTGGGTCATACATGACACACGTTGTAAATTATACTACCGAAATTGTACAAAAAAATGAATATATGATTTCTCTTAGAGTTTGAACCAAAATAAAAAGAAAAAACGAAATTTATCCAATTGTTTTTCACCATCTTTTGAGTGAACAGAACGAATTGAGAAAATCCTTCTATGCAATCAACAAGGTTGAGAACTTAATGACTTGACTGGAGCGATATGGACGATCGATGGAGGAAAAATCTAATGTCTGATGCGCAGATAATTTAGCTCAGTCCTAGCAGACTAATGTATAGATGAATCTGCCATACATGAACCCAATTCATTTTCCACCGACCTCCTGATAGAGGAACAGACGATTGAAGAGAGATGTTTCATCAAAGCCATAAGAAACAACCCTGGAGAGGATGGAATTATGGCTGAGTTAGTAAAACATGGCGCCCTTATTATGGAGGAGAGGCATTCATTTACACATGTTAGTAGTCGATTATGTTCAGAAATTTGTTCTGCGCTTTGGAGAAGAACTAGTCCAATGTCTATGGAGATTAGAGATTCCTTTGAACCTCATTAAAACAAAGACAAAGGTTCAAGGAGAATATTAAAGAAAGTTCGGCAGCACAGTCAATCATAAATCAACGTGGAATAAGCGAACTAAGGTAAGGGGATTGATTTTTAGCCATACTTAGAAACCGACCATTGCACAGTAAGATCTGTGATGTTGACCCACTTCACAAAATCTTTTATGATTCCGTTGATATTGATAAATCTTCACGGAGCGAGAATGCCATGTAAGAGGTACGTGGTCAGTTAAAATTAGGAACAAATAAATATGGTTTGGATAAAATACCAGGTCATGACCAAACCAGAGCTTGATATAATCCTCCACGGTGCAACGCATGAATTCCTAAATTAATTTAAATCATTGCACACAGTCTCTTGAACAAAGATACTAAATAAACGGAAAACGATGTGGTTTGGCATATGAGCTCCAACCGGGACGAAAAAGATAATTTGGGATTGACATACCAATCCTCTTTTATCATACGATATTTCCTCTCAGGATCTATTCATCAAGTTTATCATTATTTTTTATCCAGAAACCTCCGGAAGCAAAGGGAGGGATAGAGGGAGAGATTGATTGATTCATATCGCTTTACAAAATCTGGCAAGATTTAGTCGCAAGCGACCATTCTTCCACCTAACCAGACTTTCACCTAAATACAAAATTGGAACAAGTCTAAGATTATTAAGTCTATTAAGTTTATAATATTAACCGTAATATGGTTAGGTAGGAGTAAACAAGGGAAAATGATTGCGCGAAAGGCTATAAGAGAATGGAGAATGGAATACCTATACTATAAAATACTTGTGGCAAAGTTCGAAGGGAAAAAAGTCGTGTTCAATTTGAAAAAGTCAACCTTTTTCACATTGAATACAACTTTTTCTATTCATTGTGAAAAAATCCATCTTTCATGCAGCATGGCTATAAGAGCGAATTTTCGAGGAAATGCTTGGTTTTATGTAAAACTAGCTGTCAGGCCCGTCGCTGACGGGCAGAACTCGGGATGGATCCATCTGTCACTCTTACCTGTCGCTTTACGGATTATACCTCTTACATTCCCTTATACCTGTCGCTTTACGGATTATACCTTATACCTCTTCACAAACCCTTATAATCTTCAATACCGAAAATAATATTCATCTGTCTCACGGGAAGAAGAATTTAAGATTTTTATATTTCAGCTTCCCTATATACCCCCACCCCTATGCATCGGATCCGGAATGAACCCTCCTATGTCCTTACCTGGTCACGGAAACATTTAAATACGGGAGAAAAGTTCGATCCATTGAGTCGTTTCTGGGAAGTTTAATTTTTTTTATTTCAGCTTCCCTATACATATACTCCCACCCCTATGCATCGAATCCAGAAGTGGACCCCCTTACGTCTTTCCCCAATCACGGAAATATTTAAAAACGGGAGAAGGGTTCGATCCATCGAGCAGTTTTTGCGTGATTGAAGGACAAACAGACAAACAGACAGACACCAAATTCAAAATCGGCATGGTTCGACTCCATTTCACGCGAAACGAATAACTTTAGTGACATTTTTCGAAAATACCCAAGGAACACGTAAATCGTCTTTAAATTCAGTTATATAGATATCTCCATTTTACTGGTTTTATAACAAATTTTATTTCCATTTTTGCCGAGTAACATCTCAGCTTATAGATTTTTGAACGCTGAACACAATGGTGAAGTCGGCATTGCGATATCTCATTCCGTTATCAGGTTAGAGCAGATGAACCATGAAGAACATATCAAGTAGCAACCACGTTTCTTCATCTTCAAAGTTTGAGAACGGAATAAGATATCGCACTTCTGACTTCACCATCGTGTTCAGCGTGAAAAGAAAAATTTTTAAAATGAGTTGTCACTTGACAGACTGTTTCATTTATGGAATTTATGGATAACCCCCCCCCCCCCCCACGTAAACCCCTTCTCCCCCTGCCCGTGATTTTTCGTGCAAATTTGAACTTTTTATCTCAATTTTATCGAGAGATATCGTCTGGAATGACACATACTCGTACATATATGATTATCATCTGTTGTGCCTTTTGGCATTGATGAATGAATGGACCATGTTTACTAACTTGCGTAGAAAGGTTCAACTACCGTCGCTGCCTTCGTCAATTTGCACTAGGATTGTCAGAATACCGTGATCCATATATCTCCGAAACTCATCACACACTCATATTAGAGCGGTTTCCGCTAAACCCTTTCTGGTAAGCGGATTGTTTGTCATCGTTAAGGTGTTCTTCTTCATCATGTGTTGCTAACGGCTCATAGACAGTCTTATCAAGTTATTTATAGCTCGGTAATCTTTGCGATGGATCCGTCACTGAAGGTAAGGGCGTCACTAAAGACTGGGTCTAGAACTGGCCCTAAAATCCTTAGAACATCTATGGGGATACCGTCGATGATATTCAAATATGATATTCCAGACATAGCTTTATTGATATCGAACTCTGTTAAAACCCTAAAACTAAAAGGCACCAGATTCTTACGGTTAGCTCGATACATTAACAATAACAATAACATTACCATATCAATAACAACTCGTATTGGAATTTTCATCGGGTCTGCCGTTTTGACCATTTCCCGTTTTCAATGGTAATTTCATGAGAAATGTTTTTGTAGTGGGAATGTGCAAGACGTTTGAATTTGGAATGTGCGGGGGATTCCTGATCAGCTGATCCTACGAGGGTATGGCGTCAGAGATCCCGTCTTCAAATCTCTGGCTCGAGATTAATCACTGGCTCTGATATCAGGGGATGAGAGGAGATCACTTAAGTGCGGAAGAGGAACGGATAGAGGTCGAGAGTTTTTCAAAAAAATTGGTGGACAGATTTAATGAAGTTTGAGATCAGACAGCATAATCCGGATCAGTAGTCTCTTTTCAACTGTGACATGAAGTATTTATTTGATTTGGGATGGATGAATATGAAACAACAACTAATACAAAACCACTAGTGTTTCACCTAGAGTATACACCAGTTGCAGATCTCATACCCAACCGTACAATACATTGGTTCGGCAACTAATATGCCTGCATCCGATGTTGCGAGAGTATAATTTACCCAATCTCAAGTCCTGTATACAGCGGACTACCAAGACATTTAGTTATTTAGGAGTAAAAGATGACTTATGCTGTATAAATTACACTCATTGGATTATACTGAACTATACTCTATTTTAATTTAGTTCCCAGATGAGGCCATCATCAGTGCAGCGCACTGACAATAATTGTCAATTATTGACATCTAATAGACAGTAAAAATATATCTGACTATAATTTTTTCCCCCTCACAATTACATATTTTGATATTTCCTAAAATCGTGCAGTACTCGTGTAATCGTTTGCCTGTATCATATACCCCCCAAAAAACACTCCGTGTAAAAATCACCCCGCCTCACAAATATCGTTCTACAGAGGCCGGAAAAAATTATGATATCCACTTTCCACTATCATAACTTTTTCCGGCCTCTGTACAATGATATTTGCGGGGTGTTTTTACACGGAATGTTTTTTTGGGGGGATATCACATCTTTTTGTTGTTGAAATGGGTCATGTTATAAAGAAGGTCTATGCAAAATTTCAAGTCGATTGGTCAGGTTACCCAGGCTGTAGACTCGTCAAAGTTGCCAAAATTAGCGTAAATTTCAGTTTTTTGTTTCTAAAAGTTTTTTGGGTTGAGATAATGGGTTAAACCTTTCAAAAGGCACTGGCTGATGTTGAAACGAAGCTCTGTGCAAAATTTCAAGTCAAACCAAATTCCAAGTTGATCGGTCAACTAGGAGCCGAGATATGGCCAAAATTAGCCTAAATTAACCTAAATTTAAGTTTTTTGTTTTCAATTTTTTATTTATTTTTTTTTTTTTGAGGTAGGTAAAGGGTTATTTCGTTCATATGACACTGAGCCATGCTATAAAGAAGGTATGTAAAAAAATTCAAGTCGATTGGTCCTTTTACCCAGGCTGTAGACTCGTCAAAGTGGACAGAATTTGCCTAAAGTTTCTGTATTTTGTTTCTAAAACTTTTTTGGGTTGAGATAATGGGTTAAATCTTCTATAAGGCTCTGTCTCAAGGTTAAATGAAGCTCGGTGCAAAATTTCAAGTCAATCGGTGAACGTGGAAAGGCTCCAGCCTTGCCTGTCTGAACAAGGCTGAAGAAGAAGAAGAAAGAGATGAAGAAGAACTAGCTAAGGCCGAAAAAACGGGTTTTTGAAGTTATGTAACTCGGCTCCCGTTAGACCTAGCGACTTGAAACTTTCAGGGCTTTCTAATATCCACTCTCAAGAAGACCCATACAAGTTTTCAAGTTGATCGGTCAAATAGGAGCCGAGATATGGATACCTCGAAAACGCGTTTGGTGACGTCCGGTAAACATACACTCGGTACCGTTCGTTTTCTCAACTTCTTTGCTTGGCGGGGCGGAACGCTACCGCGTTCCTAGATAATATACGGTAGGGTTGTGAGCTGGAGATGAGATCATCCAAAATCAAGACCATTAAAATACCAGCTCATGACCGAACCAGAGCATAAGCCAAGAAAGGGATCATAAACCTATTAGTCATGGAAGTCAGTCAAGGACCGCTTGATAATAATAAAAGTTACGTGATAATATGACTACACCATTCATCATCATCTAGGGACGCGGGAGCGTCCCGCCCGCCAAGAAAACCGAAGCCCTGAAAACCGAAGCGACTGAGACACTGATTACGCGACGGAACAAGTTGGGGTTTTCACCCTACAATAGCTCGGTCCCCTGAGTTTCTCGAGAGTTGATTTTTTGTACACCAACTCTCCAGGGGCACGTGAGGACGTAAAACAAATTTCAGCTCTTGGGAACATCAGGTGTCGGGGGTATAACAATTTTAAAACCACTATTTTTCACGTTTTTCGTGTTCTTCTTCTTCTTCTTCTTCTTCTTCTTCTTCTTCTTCTTGTTGTTCATTGACGGGGCTACAGCCCAGCAGACAAATCGGATCGAGCGGAAATTTTGCACACACGTTTGTTATGCTCCAAGGGAGTGCCTTTTGACCATTTTTTCTCCCTCCCCCCATTTCCCCCCCAATTAGGGGGGAAATAGTAATTTTTAGGAATTTCAAATGGTCATAACTCCTTCAAAATTGAAGATTTTTCAGATTTTCTTTTTTAGTTGTGTTCAGCTTTTCAAACTGTTTAATTTGAAATCACAAAATGCTTCCTAAGGGGGAAAATAAAGGAGTTATGGTGATTTTTCTATTTTCAACAACAACTGCCGCAAATATTGATGAAAATTGGTGCGGTTGGTCTAAAATGTCCGCTAGGTTGTCTAAAATATGCTCAATAATTTTGAACTAAATCTCAATCGATTTGACTAATCCACAGCCAAAATTACGTGAATAAATTCCACATCCACTGATTTGGCTAATTTCCGAAAACATCAAAGTTGAACGGTGGTCAGAAAAATTGTCGTAGAGTGGCGCCTGTTTAAGGATCGATAGGAAATTTTATGGGCTTTCGAATGAGGGTAGCGCACTTTGGCACTTTTCCCAACGGTTCTCGAGTTATTCGCGATTTTTGGTATAAAAACGTGCGTTTTACCAGTTGCAAACTTTCTCTTTCCTCTTTCCCTTCGACACCAATAATTACAATTATTGTAATGATTCTCAACAACAAAAATTTGCACAATCCCCAAGAAAAAATGCAACCAATTTTCGAAAAATTTCTAATTCAAATTTATTCAAATTTCTAATTCTTTCTATTTTTTAAATTTAATAATAAGAATAATTGTATTACATTTTAATAATTGTTTTTAAATTGTTGATTGTTTTAATTAATCGAAAATTTTAAAACTAATATTTAACCAATTCGCAAAAATTTTAAAACTACTTATTTTTCAAACATATTTCAGATAACAAACAATAATTTCCAAAAAATAATTATTCTTGTCACAAAAACAAGAAACAAAAAGGCAAATTAGTAGGCGTACTAATTTTTTACTAAATTTTGACTAGGATAAAACTTCATTTAGGAAAACATTTACTAGTAACCTCGTAGGTACTTTTGTATTGTATAAGTTGTTGAACCGTATTGTATAAGTACCACTCGAAAACTAGCCATGCAAATGTGATATCCCCCCAAAAACAACTCCGTTGTAAAAACTGGCCCGCCAAAAAACCTCAGCCGCAAAAAGGAATGATATCCATTTTGCCCGCTAGCCACATATATAGGATGCTCAGTGCGTCGCACCTCGCTGTTGAGTGTGCGTATAGAAACCTGATCCTCCTACCCCTAACCTCCACCGTCAATGTTTTCCTGTTCCCTGTCTCCTTCCCACAACCCCCTCTCACCATTATTCACCCTCGGTTTCACCTAATATGTTTCCTCTGTTACACCAGCAGGGAGCTTTACGCTTCTTTCAATGCTGTTGGCGGGAGCTTTTTGCCAGATGAACAAGCTAACATAAGTATTACTGGTGGTCACGAGTAATCAGCGGTGGTACAACTGTAATGAAGTAATGCTTCAATTCAGGCTTGTTCATCTGGCAAAAAGCTCCCGCCAACAGCATTGAAAGAAGCGTAAAGCTCCCTGCTGGTGTAACAGAGGAAACATATTAGGTGAAACCGAGGGTGACTGATGGTGAGAGGGGGTTGTGGGAAGGAGGCAGGGAACAGGAAAACATTGACGGTGGAGGTTAGGGGTAGGAGGATCAGGTTTCTATATGCACACTCAACAGCGAGGTGCGAAGCACTGAGCATCCTATATATGTGGCTAGCGGGCAAAATGGATATCATTCCTTTTTGCGGCTGAGGTTTTTTGGCGGGCCAGTTTTTACAACGGAGTTGTTTTTGGGGGTTAATATTATACGGTCAAATATTTGCTGTGAGTCAGGTGAAATTCAAATTTGCCCGCAAATCAACGAATTTCAAGTCCCCCAAACCACTCATAAGGAACAGCCTCTGCACATATAATTGTTTTCGAACTGAGCCTTAGTTGGTATAAAATACCCACATACAAGCGAAATGAAAGTATGAGTGAGAGCCGTAAAGATTAGTGAGCTACTCTCAGCGTTATCGTGTGTGTGAGTTAAAAGTTTTTGTTGGCAATGAGAGAGGAACAAAAATTACGGTACAGGCAGCTGTGACGTCGGATAAGAACCAACTTCTGTGAGTAGTAACTTTTCATAACTCGAACGAGCCAGGGAAACCGGAACCGCTCAAAGAGTGTTGGGTCGAGTTGGTTTGTGAGCCAGAAGGAGCCCATCTCTTCCCATTGTTTCCCCAACAGAACAGCAATTCTTCTATAAGCTAGTGTTGTACTGGTGGAGTGCCTTCACTCTTTTCACGCCTAACCTCTTTCCCCACCTCCTGTCCTTCAGGTTTTCTCAACCTTCATTCTGTCGGAATGCCTACAAAGACGGATATGGACGGATCATGGACTGAGGCGTCAGGGGAGATAGTTAACTGCTACCGAGATAAAACTGGTTTATATGGGAATGGTTTGAGTTGTGGGCATTGGCGTATGGCATCTAATAAATATTACAATTATCCAACGTGACTAATTGCTGGGCGGTGTGATATGACGACAAGCGACCATCCTTATCACTCATATATATAGATGCAGAATAAGGTAAATGCACCAGTCGTTGGACAGTTAAGGAGTATCATCGAACCAATGATACTATCATATTTCACTGGTGTGAGTTGAAAATTAATCTCCTTTTCCTCCCAACACGGTATTAACCAAGGAACAGAATGACGTCAAATTGAATTTGATATGATTAACAGTAGATTAATTCTCACAGCATTATTTGTTTTCTCACACGACCCCAAAGCTTTTTTATGTGGTGCCATTTTCACCTGGAATTTATTAATTTGTCATAAATTCGCTCATTAGGCGAATACTACATGCATAAAACCTGTTGTCCAATCACTAGAACATGAAAAAAGCGTATAATCCAGTCGTTGGACACCTATCCAATTACTGGGACAGTCACCTTTTTCACGTTCCAGTGGTTGGACAGCAAGATTGAACACTTAATTTTCATCTAAAACCGAAACATTTACGACTAAAAAGTGCAACAAGAACTGTATTGACCGGGAAATAGAGAAAACTCCGATTTGACGTTGTGAAATGCTGTAAAAACCTTAAGAAATGAACATGGTCAGCTAACGATTTTCACTACAAATGTTGGAACAACTGACAGTTTGTTACTAGGGTCCAAGGTACCAATAATTCGTTTGAATAATGTCCAAAACGATTTATAAACCAACTGGACAAAGATTTTCTCAAGAAAATTCACGTTTGCGAATCCACAGACTGAAATTACTTCCGGATTTTGATGAGGATCGCGTGAGATGAAATTCATATGAGGGTGACAATAAAGTCAAGTTTCTACCTATTTGTATTCAATAGGGGTGACAGTAAGCAGTTTTGATTTCTGCTGCTCATCGAAGCTTATCTTCATTATAATCAATAAGTTCTGAGATTCTCGTTTAGAAGTAATTTATCTGTGATGTTTTTTATCTTTAATTTATCTTTATTGAGTCTGACACTTGAGCGGGTTTGAAAAGCTTTCCGCGCAGGTGAGCGGTTTCGAATGGCGCTGGCCACAGGTGAGCGGTATCGTCCAAGCTCTGTGTCTGTTGAGCGGTTTTGTCCACGCGCCGTCCACGTTGAGCGGTTTTGAAGAGGGTTGGATGAAGGAAATCGCTTATGGATAGGAGGTATCGTTCTGTTTCTTCGAATTATTTGTCATCGCCTCATTACACTTGAGCATGTAAAGCATGTATCTAGGGACGCAGGAGCGTCCTGCCCGCCAAGAAAACCGAAGCCCAGAAAACCGAAGCGACTGAGACACTGATTACGCAACGGAACAAGTTGGGGTTTTCAGCCTACCGTAGCTCGGCTCCCTGAGTGTCTCGAGAGTTGATTTTTTGTACACCAACTCTCCAGGGGCACGTGAGGACGTGAATCAAATTTCAGCTCTCGGGAACATCAGGTGTCGGGGGTATAACAGTTTTGAAACCACTATTTTTCACGTTTTTCGTGTTCTTCTTCTTCTTCTTCTTCTTCTTCTTGTTCATTGACGGGGCTACAGCCCAGCAGACAAATCGGATCGAGCTGAAATTCTGCAAACACGTTTGTTATGCTCCAAGGGAGTGCCTTTTGAACCTTTTTTCTCCCTCCCCCCATTTCCCTCCCAATTAGGGGGGAAATAGTAATTTTTAGGAATTTCAAATGGTCATAACACCTTCAAAATTGAAGCTTTTTCAGATTTTCTTTTTTAGTTGTATTCAGCTTTCAAAATTGTTCAATTTGAGATCAAAACGAGCTTCCTAAGATGAGAAATAAAGGAGTTATGGTGATTTCTCTATTTTCAACAATAACTGCCGCCAAAATTGGTGAAAATTGGTGCGGTTGGTCTTAAACTGTCCGCTAGGTTGTATAGTATATGCTCAATAATTTTGAACTAAATCTCAATCGATTCGACTAATCTACAGCCAAAAATACGTGAATAAATTCCACATCTACTGATTTGGCTAATTTCCGAAAACATCAAAGTTGAACGGTGGTCAGAAAAATTGTCGTAAAGTGGCGCCTGTTTAAGGATCGATAGGAAATTTTATGGGCTTTCGAATGAGGGTAGCGCTCTACTTTTCCCAACGGTTCTCGAGTTATTCGCGATTGTTGGTATAAAAACGTGCGTTTATAAAACTCTTTCCACTTTCTCTTCGACACCAATAATTACGATTATTGTAATGATTCTCAACAACAAAAATTTGCACAATCCCCAAGAAAAAATGCAACAAATTTTCAAAAAATTTCTAATTCAAATTCATTCAAATTTCTAATTCTTTCTATTTTTTTACATTTAATAATAGGAATAATTGTTTTAAATTTTAATAATTTTTTAAATTGTTAATTGTTTTAATTAATCGAAAATTTTAAAACTAATATTTAACCAATTCGCAAAATTTTTAAAACTACTTATTTTTCAAACACATTTTAGATAACAAACAATAATTTCCAAAAAATAATTATTCTTGTCACAAAAACAAGAAACAAAAAGGCAAATTAGTAGGCGTACTAATTTTTTACTAAATTTTGACTAGGATGAAACTTCATTTAAGAAAAAATTTACTAGTTACCTCGTAGGTACTTTTGTTAAATTGAACCGTATTGTATAAGTACCACTCAAAAACTAGCCATGCAAAAAGATGTGATATCCCCCCAAAAACAACTTCGTTGTAAAAACTGGCCCGCCAAAAAACCTCAGCCGCAAAAAGGAATGATATCCATTTTGCCCGCCAGCCACATATATAGGATGCTCGGTGCTTCGCACCTCGCTGTTGAGTGTGCATATAGAAACCTGATCCTCCTACCCCGCCAATTTTTTCCTGTTCCCTGTCTCCTTCCCACAACCCCCTCTCACCCTTAGTCACCCTCGGTTTCACCTAATATGTTTCCTCTGTTACACCAGCAGGGAGCTTTACGCTTCTTTCAATGCTGTTGGCGGGAGCTTTTTGCCACATAAACAAGCCTGAATTAAAGCATTACTATATTATAAGTATTACTGGTGGTCACGAGTATTCAGTGGTGGTACACCTATAATGAAGTAATGCTTCAATTCAGGCTTGTTCATCTGGCAAAAAGCTCCCGCCAACAGCATTGAAAGAAGCGTAAAGCTCCCTGCTGGTGTAACAGAGGAAACATATTAGGTTAAACCGAGGGTGACTAAGGGTGAGAGGGGGTTGTGGGAAGGAGACAGGGAACAGGAAAACATTGACGGGGTAGGAGGATCAGGTTTCTATATGCACACTCAACAGCGAGGTGCGAAGCACCGAGCATCCTATATATGTGGCTGGCGGGCAAAATGGATATCATTCCTTTTTGCGGCTGAGGTTTTTTGGCGGGTCAGTTTTTACAACGAAGTTGTTTTTGGGGGGATAGGAATCTACGTTGTCCCCCTTCAATCCTTCAAGTTAGTGATTATCCTTTTTCGTTAATTTGATAAGGGGATAACGTAAAGCCTAATTCTCCACGTTGAAATGGCATTGCAAATTTCTTACAATAAAACGTTGTCTGTAACTCATGGCGAAATCAACCTTCACCCTCGATTTTAGAAGCGTGAAGTGTCCTTAACTGTCAGTAGTTGTAGAGCTCCCAACGTTCGAAGTGTTTGGTCTTATATGTGACCTAGAGCGTGCGAATAGCCGGTTCCTCTGGCTATCTCTAAAAATCGCCCAAGAAAAAAAAAACCTCAAAATTTGAGGGTTTACGACTCAAGATACATACATTCCAAAAATCGAATTAAAAAAGGTTCCACAGGTTCCAATTAACCCCACAATGAGTCTTGAAAGTTTTCATAACCCTGGGTCAATGGGAAATGGTTCAAAACGAATTTTGAAATTCTGAAAACGTCTCATTTAGAAAATTTTTTCAAGACCATCCGGTGTACAAAGACCAGCCATAGATTGGTTGGTTCGCTCGTTCGATGCGTTTGTTTGCAATGAAGGCTCAAATGTGGAGTAGATTGAAAGTCGTCAACATGTAGGTGAACCATGCAGCAGCCTGCAACGGTCAATTTTTTGTAGGTTTGGTGAACCTATATCGACACCACCAAATTAAGACGCTCCAAAGCTTGCTTACATGTTTTAAAAACGATCACTACACGACACATAAAGATAACGACAATTCCAAAAGCATTTATAACTGCCCTCAGAAAAACGCAGGTCCGATACGAACGCCAAATGATACTACTAAAAATTCCCATTGACCCTTCGGCGAAACAAAGCTGGTCAATTCGATCGAGTTGGGATGGATTGGTATTTGATGAGAACCGCTTGCCACGAATAAAGAGGTGAAATATTTAGACGCACGCAACCGAGCGTTTTGATCTTGTATGGGAGGGAGTGGGAATCTCTATAGTACTGTAATTGAATTCAAGGTTCTATACTCAACGCATATCCAGTATTGTCCATCTTTTTTCGGGTCCCAATAAAAGTGGACTGCCATAGAGTCAGTGAATAGGTCGAATCATATTAAATATTAAACCTAGTCACTGATTCTATGGCAGTCCACTTTTATTGGGACCCGAAAAACGATATACATTACTGGATATGCGTTGAGAATATAAGCAAATTTTGCTGCTTCTAGCTCTACAATTCGTTGCCAAACGATTTAACGTTGTGATTGACTCAATTTTTAAGGCCTGCTATTAATAGTTTCAAGGCAGTTCACCTGATGTAAACAGGATATTCTTCTCTCCCTTTTATGAATTATATGACAGTATAAGCAAAATCCCGATTAATTTACCACAGTAGATTTCAGGAATATCTGTTGCAATATTTTTAAACTTGTGCTCAACTTCAACACCTGCTGTATCCAACTTCTACCGTCAATCAGAATTGTTAGTTAAACAGAAGTTAATTGCTTCGGAAAACATGTTTTTTGGCTCAGAAGTTTAGTCGAGGTGATTAAAATTGACTTGCTCAACTTGATCTTCATCTTATGTGAATTAATATATCCTGACAACCATAATTATCATCAGTCAAACCATACCATCGTAAATAGTATCCCCCCAAAAACAACTCCGTTGTAAAAACTGGCCCGCCAAAAAACCTCAGCCGCAAAAAGGAATGATATCCATTTTGCCCGCCAGCCACATATATAGGATGCTCGGTGCTTCGCACCTCGCTGTTGAGTATGCATATAGAAACCTGATCCTCCTACCCCTAACCTCCACCGTCAATGTTTTCCTGTTCCCTGTCTCCTTCCCACAACCCCCTCTCACCCTTAGTCACCCTCGGTTTCACCTAATATGTTTCCTCTGTTACACCAGCAGGGAGCTTTACGCTTCTTTCAATGCTGATGGCGGGAGCTTTTTGCCACATAAACAAGCCTGAATTAAAGCATTACTATATTATAAGTATTACTGGTGGTCACGAGTAATCAGTAGTGGTACACAAAAAAAAATTTTACGTCCTCACGTGCCCCTGGAGAGTTGGTGTACAAAAAATCAACTCTCGAGACACTCGCTACCGGAGGACCGCGCTACGGTAGGGTGAAAACCCCTACTTGTTCCGTCGCGTAATCAGTGTCTCAGTCGCTTCGGTTTCCAGGGCTTCGGGTTTCTTGGCGTATCGTAGGTTATCAACCACAATCGTAGGTTATCAACATTTTTCAAGTAGGTTGTTTAAAAACATCATGTGCCACCGTATAAAACGTGAAAACAAAAGAACTATGTATACGAGTACATAGTTTTCACATTTTATAAGGTGGCAGATGATGTTTTTAAACAACCTACTTGGAAAATGTTGACAACCTACGATGTACCATCTGTTAACAGTAAACTGTGAATATAGGTACTGGTAACAATCATTATTATGATTTTATGAGTTATGGGTTATATGTCATTCCAAACATCAAAGAATCAAGTTGACTAAATAACAATACATATTCATTCTACAATATAGAATTATAGATATTAAAGAGATTTTCAAGTTTAAGACATAAATAATAATAATACTAAATCCGGGTAGAAATAAACCAGGTACGTAACTGTCACACATTTTCTGTAAGAATTTGCCTATTTGACAATGATTATCCATTCACTGACGCTAACAATAGACTGAGAAACGTTGATACGAGTGCAAATGGACAGATGTCACTATAACAGCCATCGAATGGCATTTGATTCCGCCCCGCGAGTAAGACGCTATCTAGGACAAGCCTAGATGATCTCCCCGAGAACTGGACCTACTGTAAGTCACCTACATACTGTTCTAAACGTCCGCTGCCACCCATCGGTAGTGGCAAAACATAGAAATTATACAAATGCTAAATTATTTATTATCAATTGGTATCATTATTATTATTGTAAAGGTTTTACCTTTAACGAAAACGGCCGTTATGTGACCCAACCCCCAGACGCCCAGAATAAAACTACCTTTTTACATCTTCCCGGTAAACTACAGTCTAGAAATTTTAACCGTGAGTCGGGGATAGACCACATTGCAATATTCACTCGTTTTCTCATCTGTAAAATTGTTTAAATAATACCTTTTTGTAATAATACAAATTAAATTTTGATGATGAGCTATGGACTTGAAATTTTAAAAATAGTTCGGAACTGGATCACAATGCAATATTCACTCGGTTTCTTGTCTGTAAAATTGTTTAAATAATACCTATTTGTTTAAACAAACTAAATTTTGATGATGAGCTAGATACTTGAAATTTTAAATATAGGTCAGAAATGGATGACATTCCAATATTCACTCGGTTTGTATGACATGGTATGAGTATAGTAATGTATATTATTGTATGTATGATTTGGTATAATACAGTATGGAATGATAGGAAAGAAATTCGTACGGTATGGTATGAGTACGGTGAGAATATGGTATGGTGCCGATTTGCAACACAGTCTGGTATAGACAGAAGGGTGATCTGCACAAGGAAGATAATAAACCGTTGTGTCAAGAATTTGCAGAGTTTTTTAAAATCTGCAAAAACTTGCGATAATTTTTCTCACAAGCTCAGGTTTTGTGGGTTGCCCACAACTCACCTAATACTCGCCAATCACAATATTTATCAATGAATACCTGCCATCAAACGGTTGATGGTGAATCCACAGTATATTTTGAATGGAATTTCGATATTTGCTCGTACCGTACCGTACAATTGAAACTTGACTTCTTTTGGGTGAACGCAGAAACAAATCGTGGTGACAGTGGAAGAACGGGTTTGTTGGCAAAGGTCCCATGGAGCGGGGTTACTCTTGCGGTTGAGAGCGAGGATTGAGGGGGATGATATGGAGGTGGGATGTGGAGGATGGTAAGGCAGTAGGATGAGGGTGATATGATGAACGCTGTGCGGGGTCTGATTGTGGCGACGAAAGAGGGAGTGCGGGTTCCGGGTGAAAAACGGCGGACGTGGGACATACGTTATCGACCGAGGTCGCTGAGAACAATGAACTCTGCTTAGAGGATACGGTAATATAGATTTGCTAAGAATTGTAAATGACAACTTTTAACTTCAACTGCCAAAACCTACTATGGGAAAAAAAACCACGTTTGTGGTCCGAACCTGTAAACCAAATTTCCTAATTTTAGCACAACGCTATAAAAAATAACAAATTTATTCAACCCAGTGTTGTGGAATAAAAACAGTTACTTCTACAAAATACATAACATAATCAAACATTCTAGGTGACATCCTTGCGTAGTGGTAAAATACATCCTCTTGGCTTCGCAATTCAGCGTAGAGGTGATAGAATTCTCCATGTTTCTTCCACAAAACATAAATTGAATTGCATGGTTCTCTCTTCCTCACACCTGATTTTTGAACTACACAAACAGAAACATACGAATCCCCACATAACAAAAGTAGTAGCCCTACTTCCAATGAAAATGATACCATTTTTCAACGTAACAACAATAGCCCTCTGCCCGGAACACCCGTCATCATGACGGGTGTGTTTCACAATTTTCCCTCCAGTGTCGCGACCGGCAGCAATAGACGTCCGGCTTTCCAGGACTTCTTCAGTTGGACCCACGTGAACCCTGAGTGAGCATCGGCGTGTTTCTGGTGCTCGTCACTCAGCGGCAAGTCTTATTTCTTGGTAACGTTGGCAGTCATAATGACCGATCTTCCGTCTGTACCAGGGGTCTCCAAACCTTTCAGCCTTAGGGCCATATTGATAACTTCAGCGAGTTCCAAGGGCCAAAACCGTTTAATTTTCCTGCCAGTATCTATAATTTCCAGACTAGTCGCTGAGTAGGCTCTCTGAGCGAGCATACCTAGCAAGTAAATAAAATTGAATACTATCATTTTATATTTTTTTTAACCAAATCATCCAAACAACAATCTAGGGACGCGGGAGCGTCCCGCCCGCCAAGAAAACCGAAGCCCTGAAAACCGAAGCGACTGAAGCTAGGTTCACATGTGTCCGGCAGTGCGACAATGCGGAAGTCCGACAGCGGGGAAAAACAGTGGTGGGGATATCCGGCAGTGCGGTGGATTCAGGTCGAGTGTTCAAATGTGTCCGGTAGTGCGGCAATCCGTTTGTGTCCGTTATCAATCCGTTATCAATCGAAGTAAAAATACTTTCCAAAGGAAGTTTTTCTGTTTACATACTAGAAATCCTGGGATTAAAGAAATAACGACGCGTTAATACTTTCAAGGAACTTTATTCATACAAAGAAAACTATGACTACTGAATAACATAAATACTATGAATTAACAATCGAGAAGATGTCGTTTGATGATGTCAGTCATTCTTTCCTTTACAATCAATATATCAAAATTAGCAACACTCACATGATTCTTCATTAAAATGCAATTGCATTTTACGACTTTTGGGTTTTATTTATCACTCTTAAACCGAGAAGATAGTAAATCAAAATGTGAGAAATAAACCTATGAAACAGTTGAACTAGGAAATTAACCAATAACGTCGACATAGTCATTCCAATTCTTTGCTGTCAGTTGGGAATTTCGATAACCCTTTTCGGATAATTTCCACAACTGTGGCCTTCCTCTCACTACTTCAATTAGAACTTCATCGTCCAGTTGATATGATGCGTTCATATTCAAAAGAAAAGAACGAAAGTGAACGGAAGGTGAACGAACGGTGAACAAATGACCACAACAAATGAACACAATGAAGAAGCACACACACAACACTGCGCAGTAGTCAACTGGGCACGTCGGGACATCCGCCATATTATCCGAATATCTAATTTTTTGAATGTGTGCGTCTGTCCGGCAGTGCGGCAATGCGACAATCCGATCGACTCTCTGACCCCCCACTCCGAATCATACCAACCAATCAGCGGGCCGATCGCACTGTCGGACTTCCGCATTGTCGCACTGCCGGACACATGTGAACCTAGCTTGAGACACTGATTACGCGACGGAACAAGTTGGGGTTTTCAGCCTACCGTAGCTCGGCTCCCTGAGTGTCTCGAGAGTTGATTTTTTGTACACCAACTCTCCAGGGGCACGTGAGGACGTAAAACAAATTTCAGCTCTTGGGAACATCAGGTGTCGGGGGTATAACAATTTTAAAACCGCTATTTTTCACGTTTTTCGTGTTCTTCTTCTTCTTCTTCTTCTTGTTCATTGACGGGGCTACAGCCCAGCAGACAAATCGGATCGAGCTGAAATTTTGCACACACGTTTGTTATGCTCAAAAGGGAATGCCTTTTGAACATTTTTTCTCCCTCCCCCCATTTCCCTCCCAATTAGGGGGGGAATAGTAATTTTTAGGAATTTCAAATGGTCATAACTCCTTCAAAATTGAAGCTTTTCCAGATTTTCTTTTTTAGTTGTGTTCAGCTTTTTAAATTGTTCAATTTGAGATCAAAAAATGCTTCCTAAGGAGGAAAATAAAGGAGTTATGGTGATTTTTCTATTTTCAACAACAACTGCCGCAAATATTGATGAAAATTGGTGCGGTTGGTCTTAAAATGTCCGCTAGGTTGTCTAGAATATGCTCAATAATTTTGAACTAAATCTCAATCGATTTGACTAATCCAAACCCAAAAATACTTGAATAAATTCCACATCTACTGATTTCGCTAATTTCCGAAAACATCAAAGTTGAACGGAGGTCAGAAAAATTATCGTAGAGCCTGTTTAAGGATCGATAGGAAATTTTATGGGCTTTCGAATGAGGGTAGCGCACTTTGGCACTTTTCCCAACGGTTCGCGATTTTTGGTATAAAAACGTGCGTTTTACCAGTTGCAAACTTTCTCTTTCCTCTTTCTCTTCGACACCAATAATTACAATTATTGTAATGATTCTCAACAACAAAAATTTGCACAATCCCCAAGAAAAAATGCAACCAATTTTCAAAAAATTCCTAATTCAAATTTATTCAAATTTCTAATTCTTTCTATTTTTTTAAATTTAATAATAAGAATAATTGTATTAAATTTTAATAATTGTTTTTAAATTTTTGATTGTTTTAATTAATCGAAAATTTTAAACCTAATATTTAACCAATTCGCAAAAATTTTAAAACTACTTATTTTTCAAACACATTTCAGATAACAAACAATAATTTCCAAAAAATAATTATTCTTGTCACAAAAACAAGAAACAAAAGGCAAATTAGTAGGCGTACTAATTTTTCACTAAATTTTGACTAGGATAAAAATTCATTTAGGAAAACATTTACTAGTTACCTCGTAGGTACTTTTGTATTGTAAAAGTTGTTGAACCGTATTGTATAAGTACCACTCGAAAACTAGCCATGCAAAAAGATGTGATATCCCCCAAAAACAACTCCGTTGTAAAAACTGGCCCGCCAAAAAACCTCAGCCGCAAAAAGGAATGATATCCATTTTGCGCCGCCAGCCACGCTTCGCACCTCGCTGTTGAGTATGCATATAGAAACCTGATCCTCCTACCCCTAACCTCCACCGTCAATCTTTTCCTGTTCCCTGTCTCCTTCCCACAACCCCCTCTCACCCTTAGTCACCCTCGGTTTCACCTAATATGTTTCCTCTGTTACACCAGCAGGGAGCTTTACGCTTCTTTCAATGCTGTTGGCGGGAGCTTTTTGCCACATAAACAAGCCTGAATTGAAGCATTACTTCATTATAGGTGTACCACTACTGATTACTCGTGACCACCAGTAATATTTATAATATAGTAATGCTATTCAGGCTTGTTCATCTGGCAAAAAGCTCCCGCCAACAGCATTGAAAGAAGCGTAAAGCTCCCTGCTGGTGTAACAGAGGAAACATATTAGGTGAAACCGAGGGTGACTAAGGGTGAGAGGGGGTTGTGGGAAGGAGACAGGGAACAGGAAAACATTGACGGTGGAGGTTAGGGGTAGGAGGATCAGGTTTCTATATGCATACTCAACAGCGAGGTGCGAAGCACCGAGCATCCTATATATGTGACTGGCGGGCAAAATGGATATCATTCCTTTTTGCGGCTGAGGTTTTTTGGCGGGCCAGTTTTTACAACGGAGTTGTTTTTGGGGTAAGTTATTACTTGTCGCGGGCCGAATTGAGGACACTGGCGGGCCGGATTTGGCCCGTGGGCCGTAGTTTGGAGACCCCTGGTCTAGAGCATGATTCTTATACTGGTCAAAATGACGGTGTTCTGTCTGCACCATAATTAATGCTGAATGAGGATATCTGAAGTGGACTGTACTGTGTGAATGAAAGTACTATTGTATGGCAAACTGAATGATATAATATAATATTATTATATTGATGTCAAAATTTAATAATAACAAGATTAGAATTGAGTCTGCTGTGAATGCTGGCTAGGGAAACAGTGCAGGGGGTGTCATCATCCCTTCTAGTCAATCGGAGAGGGCTTGACGTCGGAAGTACCTACATTACTCATTTGCTATATATATGGTGTGGGTTTCTTTCTAGTATTCAACGGAGGTTTTTTTTATTTTCTTTTCTTTTTTATTATGTTTTTAAAATTATTTTTATCTTTATTCTATTTTATCTTTATCTTGATTTTAAATTATAAGAAACAGAATGTTGTTAAGATAATAAAACTGCGATAATAATCTGGTATTAGAGATTGATAAATTCCCATTTTTTATTATTTGTTTCATTATTATGTTTTTTATTATTATTGTTTATTATTAGTAGTCATTATGACTGGTGTTCCTTGTAATAGGGTATAAAATCATGTTCCGGGCATGGGGATAGGACTTCAACTAACTACAGCACAAAACGACATTGATCGCGCGATTGCTTTTGGCGGTCACGGTCGTACGATTGCGCAATGCTAATTAGGACCCAAGTTTCTGATCGAACGATGAAAAAAGTTTGTACGAGTATACACTACAAAGCGATCGCCGCTCATCGCACGATCGCGCGACCACTTAGGACATAGCCTTAGCCCACGACTTTCTACTAAAACTTCGCAGTGCCGTAAATGCTTGGTGGCATCACTGATTAGCCGCTTGAATTTTTTTAGTTATGTAAAGATCACTTTCATTACATAAAGGATGCTGTTGGAAGCAATGCCAAATCAAAACCACTTACTGTAAATGCTTAGGAATGAGAAAGACAAAATACTTGAATAAAAACGACAAAACAATGGCGTACACTCATGAAAAACCTGAACTCTCTCGGGGTAGTCAAAAATTATTATACGGATGGATTTCAAGGATTGATCAACACAAGACGACGAATCGTAAATGACACCTTTCAACTTCAACTGCAAAAACCTACAATGAAAAAAAAAAAAAAAAAAAAAAAAACTGATTTCAGCCAATTTTGGTTTTATACTGTTGAATATTTTAAACAAAAATACGAGTTTAGTGTAGTTCTTCACTTAGAAGCAACACAGCCTAGCCCACAATCTGGGCAAAATGGATGAGTTTTCTACGTATTTTACGTATAAATTTTACGTTTATATGGAGGAGGTTATGCGTATTTTACTGTGGGGAGGAAATGCAAATTGGCAGGATTATACTTCAAAGACTTCCTAATCTATGTTCAATTTTCCTAACTATCCTGTTAAGTAAAAATTCGTTGGTTCAAAAAATCTTTTTTGTCGTTTATTCATGAGATGGTGTTTTGATCAATGTAACCATTTTGCTGTGTTGTCATCTTAATGTTTCAAGTGGGTACCTGTACCAAACTCTAAAAATGTATAATTTCATGATAATTTCAACAAGAAAATTGTAGATGAAGAAACTATTTCTTAGGCTGACATCATATAACCCTCACAATTTAATGTTTGAAGCACTTACTCATTTTAAATCACGATTGGATACTTCTGGGGAGCCTAGAGTAAGCTAAAAGTAGTAATTTTAGTGTGGACTTACTGGTAGTTTTGGGATAAACCCATTTTTGTTTTTCCTGAAAAGTTCGGAAAAATGAGTTAAGCTGTGTTGCTTCTTCCGCAACGAGTTTTAATACACTTTAGAATGCTAAATCGAATTTGGAACTTCATAACTATCGATAATTAGTTGCTACTATTGGTGCTGATGGAGGAAACACGCAGGGCCTACGTTTACAGCTTTTGACGTGTATGTTCAGTTTTCGAACTGGGTAAATGATCGGTTTGTAGGTTACCTCAGTAATGGATTCGCACGGTGGCAATTTCCCTGGTTTGACCTAAAATCACATAACCTCGCAATAAATTTTCATGTCAGGATGGGCCTAAGCTAGGAGGGCAAATCAAGTTAATAGAATTTGCGTATATGACGGGTTGCAGAAGCCGAATAGTCTCGTATACACGTATACACTACTACGAATACTTTGTATACACTACTACGAATACTGAAGAACTCTGAGAATTCGCCGACAACGCTTTTACTATCTTCCGTACAGATCACAGGACTCAAAAACGTCAGAAACTGTGATTTTGATTGAAAACATATTAGTTTGTTTAGACGAAGCTTCGAATCCAAAGACACCGATAAAAATAGATTTCGATTCAAACAAATCAGTTTACTTACGATAAAAATGCGTTGAGATTCCATTCGAAAACGCAGAAAACTTCGAATAAAGTGCGAATTAGATCACTCGCGACGAGGTTGTGGAAACCCATTTCAATAAAAGACGGAGGTATAAAGTGAGAGAGTCTATTTCCACGAAAATAATGAGTACAATGTTAAATCGATTTCGACGATTAGGTCATCATCAGTAACAAACATGAACTGAAGGTACATCATGAAATACAGCTTATATAGTAGCAGAAGTGAAAGGTATCATCCAATCGGATTGAAGCAGGTTACAGTGAAGGAGAACTTAAATCCTATTGGCTCATTATTTTCGTGGAAATAGACTCTCTCACTCTATTAATGCTAACAGACCAGGGTTGCTACTGTCTAGCAACTTCCAATGAGTAGAAAATGTCGATAATTTTGATGTTACCAAGAGCTCCGTAATATTCTCTTATCAGACTCACCGTTTACCCCTGATTGGAAGAAAATACCAGGAACAGACGTTGTAATACTACTGGCCGCTCAGTTGGATCAATTATGTCTCTCTTTTTGCCAATCTTCAACAACGGGTTTCGAGGAGGTATGATTGTCTGGAAGGACAATAATAGGGTTTTACGTTGCAAATAGTTGAAGTGGTAAACGTCTAACAAAGACTACAACGACTCAGTCCTCGTAGTTCGACTAGCGCTTACCGATGTCGAAAGTCAGGAACTGTATTAGTTTTTTCCCCTGCCCGATCATTTATCGATCTCGACCTAATTTTATAATTTTAATAATGCCTAACAATTTTTTTTAAATGTTTAATTTTTTAAATTTTTAAAGTGGAAATCGTACAGTGATCATTGTATCGTTTGTTCAAATCGGTATCATTTTATCTAATTTTTTCTTGCTACGTCTGTGAACCCTGAGAAGTCGGTGCCGAAAATCCTCTAAATTGATTTTATTTTTAAATCCTTTTACACGCAGTAAAGGGATCTGATCAAAAGACTCGTTATTTTATTAATTGGAAATTGTGCCCGTTTTACTTTTGGGGGTTTACCCCCAGTTGTCGTTCACGCGTCTTCCATCGAAGTCTTATTATCTACTTATTGTTATGACGCCCCCTGCCAAAATTCTTTGGAGTGGTCGCTAGATATACTGTGAAACCATTTTTGATGAAACCCATGTTGAAACCCCCTTTACGTTGTTTTTCCTTCTCATTATTCTGCACATTATCATGGAAATAGAAGAGGGTGCTCCAATCGTTGACCTCCCAGCATGCCAGACAGTCTTCGCTTTTCTTCAGAAGCCACGCACCGACAAGCCTCTCCCAATCTCATTGAAATATTCAAATTTTTCTTTTGATGCTTCAGATCTCCATGGAATTAAACGAATGCGAATTCTATTTGTTCTGTTCTCTACCTACCCTCTTCCTACTGGCTTCAAGGGGATCCAGAATTATCAACCAACTGCAGTTAGAAAATGCCAGGGATTTCATGTTAGCAGCGAATCAACTGTGATACCGATCTACCAATACAGGGTGTTTGGTGAAAGATGTCAGAAAATTGGGGAGGTGTTTCTAGACCTCAAACCCAACAAAAAAAGCTATATAAACCCATGTCCAATTCCCAACCATTGTGACCTTACTGACTATTACCGCACTTTATATCATCACTAGTACTGAGAACACAGATCAGATTTTTGACTCAACGTCTTTAAGCCAGATGGAAAAACTCACCAGATGATTTAGGTGCTTGGCGGTAGGAGCCGTGAAGCAAAATGGTTAGCTGCTGTAACAACAATACACTGTAACAACTATGTTTACTTTCCTAAGCCACTTTCAAATACACCACGGGTTAGTGGGCAAAAATGGATATTAACCCTCAAAATTCGGAACGTTTGAAAAATTCGTAAATTTCGCTATTCTTATCCAAATTCCGAAAATAGCCATGACACTAACTGTGAACAACATTAAACGCAATTAATTTCTTATCACATTTCTGTATTCTTTCACACCTATTGTTTACGATTTCAACGAAAGGCAAACAACCCGAAGCCGAGAGGAAGATTTATGGGATACAAAGCCGCTTCAGACCAAGGTAAACCAGATCCTTGGAAAATCATAGCCTTTCGTCTCAGCGTGTGACAACAGAAGCCCGAGACACAATGTTCAACCGTTTCTCATGGGTTTTATTTTCAGACGATCAAGTGTTGGATCTACTGTAACAAATATCGTGACTGTGTTATGTGAATAGAATTACAATAGGGTAACCAAAACACGTGGCGCATTTGGTGAGGAATATTAGAAAACCAGCACTTTTATCAAAAGTTTCGTCTTCTTTGGTGTTTGATTATTATTTAAACAATGCGGAATAACGAAAACATGTCTCCTAAGTGGATGGGCATTAGCTAAGTGGATGACACATACGGTAGTAGTCCATAATATCTATCTAAATATTATTTATCAAAACCAATATAGATTTCAATCATCACATTTAATCTGCATTGAATCTAGAATATTGCGATGATACCTACATATTTCGTCTTGCAGAATGAACAATGTAACATGTATGAAGAAGAATTACGTGATTATACACAATTATTATACATGCGAAGAAGTTGGTTCAGCGTTCAAAATATGCTGAATCGGATTCGTACGGGGCATTTTTGAAAATTTTGAACCTGACTCAGTGTGTAATATTGTAGTAATGACGGTGAAGGGATTTCTGTGTGACGATTTGAGATGGAGATGATCTGAGGAATATTAATAATGCGCGCATGGCGGAAATATAATAAACGAGGATTATATTTATATTTAAATAAACGTGGTTGCCGCACGCAGTGTTACTACTATATTGTAAATATATTCTATTATACAATGCTCGTAATTTTCACAATTGGAATCCGTTATTATATTGAATTATTCATAGCTTCAGGGGAGTACATAAATTCATAGTGCCGACTCACAAGCTCAGCCTCATCAAGGAGACGGGCGTAGGAGGTTGTTAGAGGTCATATCATACGTTTCAGGACTCAGTTCTGAAAAGGCCTTTTGCGAAAGGCCTGCCTTGTCTGACCCTCCCTTCACCCGTTTGCCTCACCACCCTACAACTTAGTTCATTAACTGTGCGTGTTTGCCTCCGCTGTGCCTTCCTCCGCTGACTTGAGACTATTAGTAGGTATTACGAACTGCTAACTAGTTGCCGATTTAACGCAGTAAGGATTCCCTCTGCCCCCGTAATGTTAACCCTTATGAACAATCACAACTATGTTAGGTTCGAACAGGATTAAACCGAACCATATACTTACCAGATTACCATCAATTATGCTTGAAATGTGACTCCTCAGTTTCCCACTGTAACAACGAACTGTGAATCCATTTTTCACATTTTGCCTACAGAGATAAATAATCTCAATCACTTGCATTATTGATAATTTTCGTAATGCAAATACGTACTATTGAGTGATGCCAGAAGGCTGTTTGAAATAAGCTTTCAAAGTTATATAGCTGTTCATTTAATTTTGGAAGACATATCTTGTGATAAGAAGCTATTATATAATAAGAACATTTGAAGCGCTATTAATTAGTACATATAGTTTTGAGGAGACAGGAGAAAATAAACTGAAGCAAATCCTTATCACTAATTAGATAGCTAAAAAAGGGCGTACAGAGATGACTCCTTCCAATCATTTTCGAGCACATGAAACTCGGGAAACCTACCCTGCAAGTGGGCCTGGTACCTCCAGTAAAGATCCTCAAGTCATATTCCCCTCTAAAATCAATAAACTGCCCCAGAAGTGGACCCATTGATTGTTGAAAAATAAAGATACGAAAGGCTTTTGATATATTTGAATGTTATTCATATAACTTATCCATGAACGGGAAAACGGAGAAGGACGAGAAATCGCAGAGAACAATTCGAAGTCAAGTGTCAACCACGTTTCTTCATCTTCAAAGTGCTCCAGTTTCAGAGCGGGATAAGATATAGCAATTCTGACTTCAACATCGTGTTCAGTGACTTCACCCCCCCCCCCCCCGCCAACACTCCAAAAACCCCCCAACGTGGAACACGACGGTTAAGTCAGAATTGCGATATCGGATTCCGTCATCAGATTAGAGCAGACTAACCATGAAGAACGTATTCTTCATTTTCAAAGTTCTCAACTTCGAGAACAAAATTAGGTATCGCAATTTTGACTTAACGCTCGTATTCAGCGTGTAAAAACCTTTAAAATGAGGTGTCACTTGTCAGACTTTCATTTTTTGGGTGAAACCCCACCACCCAAAAACCATCCACATCTTTTGGACTTTTCAACTCTAAACACGACGGTGAATTGCAATATCGCATTTCGTCATCAGATTAGAGCAATCTAACCATGAAGATCATGCCAAGGCAGATTTTTGTGCAAATTTGAACTTTTTATCTCAATCCTTTCGAGAGTTATTGACTGGAGTGACACATACATAAATATATAAATAGATAAATATATATAATTTTTGGTGTCTTTTGGCAGTGGATTCAGGATGGTCTGGAACGGATTTAGGTATGAAAATGTTTCGAAAATTCGAGTTTTGAAATTTTTGGACCGAGAACAATAGCTACATTTTCTTCGACAATTCGCTAAAAAGACGTCGAAGTGAGAACTTAACAAGCCTTTTCGTTTTTGCTGCTGCCGGCTCAAGATCGTTGCCAAAAATGGGAAGAAAGACGAGGTCAGTATTAACCCTTAGTTACAAGCTTGGCGGGGATTTGCCCGCATTTTCAGAAAAACAGGAATATAATTAGAACCCTTCAATGTTGACTAAGCAGGGTCCAAGATATCTTTCCTCCCAGTGGCAGCTCTGGCCAGGATGGGGTGGGTAGGCGATAATTGGAAAGTACATTTAAGATTGGGAAGGAACGGGGGTTATTCAAACTTCTTATCCAAACTTCTTACCGCTATATCTGGCGTCGGCCTCTGTGGAGAATTACCAGTTTATTAGCTTCAAGGAGAGACGAGAAGCATCGATACTACACCGTCCGAAGTTGAAGTAGTCATTACCATAACACATACAATATAATACAAACTCCTATAAACCAATCAATTGAAAAAACAAGAAAAAAAACCCAAAACTAAAGCTGAAAAAGACCCGAACCCAACACATGCATGAAACCTATAGTGAACGAATGGACCTAGAACCATAGTATCGCTAGAATTACTACACATCCGTATAACCTAATAAACTGAAATTACGAACAAAGCAACGAAATACAAACTACCTGCATAACGCGAAACACTTGATAAAATAAAATTGAAAACGTAATTGAACAAGCAAAACAAAACACGAGAGGGCATACAAGCAAGAGAGCGGGAGAAAGAGGAGAAAACAGCTGACCACGGACCCGCTCTACCATCGACATGTAACATGTTATGTTATCTCCTACCTTTTCCGGGTAAGAAAGAGCCCCCACCAACGTTCTTCCCACTTGTTCATTATTAAATTAGACGGTGAAGTGTGAACGTCGTCAAGTACGGGTGTTTGGCCGCTAGCGAGTTTTCCCGTCACATCAACTACGGGGGAAGTCTTCTACGGGGCGAGTTTTCCCGTCACATCAACTACGCTAGCGTGTAAAAATGTATGAGTAGGAGAACACTCATTATTGTTTTTTTATTTTATGGAACCTTTCTTGTCACCTTTTATAGTTTAGACTACTGCAGCTCCCCAAATGATGTACACTCACTAGGTTCGGCAATGTGGGGATCTCTCTCACTGATTAGCTTTCTTTTATTCTTTCGTTCATTATTCATCCAGAAGAAGAGAGAGCTGCTTCAACAACTACTGGATTTCAATGCCAGGAACCAGCCTTTCAGATGGCAGCAGTCTGATGCATTTTTTAAGACACTCCGCAGCTTTCCACGACAAGGCGTTTGATTACAGAGAGCGCACAAAGGTTGAGCCAATGAAATGCTTTCATACTAGCGTGTGTCAAACGGCGTGGCAACCGTTAAACGGGCCTTAAAGGCACGTTTACGCCAATCGAGCTTCTGTTACGAACATTCGCGAATCATACGGTGGGGCAACCATAAAGGCCCGTTTACACCAACCGAGCATCTGTTCGCGAACGCTCGCGAACGTTCGAGCGCGTTCCCGCCACTCGTCGGTAAACAGACGAATCGTCAAAGGGATTCGTGTTCGGTGCTCGGCCGGTGTAAACGACATTTTGACGAGATAGCGAGCAGCCGGTGGTACTGCAGTATTTTTCAAAACTTTTCGAGGTATGTGTTGGTGTTTCGTTTTTTAGCGAATTTTCAAAGAAAAGGAAGCAATAATTGTTCTCGGTCCAAACTTTTTAAATTGCTGACATCGAAGTTCGCAACAGGTGCCTGAGGCTGGCATATGAGTCCCCCGAAGCCAAAAATCGAAGGGTTAATGCCAATCGAACTGCCGAGGGAATACTCTCGCGGTAGTTTGTATTATCCCTTCACACTTTTCCCCCCATTTTTTTCCAGTGAAAAATCAAAGTCCGAAGGTGACATACGGCTATTATTTTAAACAGTAGGTACTGCTTCATCCGCCCTCAAGTCAGCTAGCAGCTGCGAAGATTTCCTTCCTTTCAGAAATGAAGACTCTCACATTCTTCTTTTCTCCCTCTTTGGCGGCGCTTCCCGCTTTCCGACAAAAACACAACTAATGAAGCAGCACATATTGAAACCTTCGACAACGCGGGTGCCATATTGACGGTCTCACGGCAACTCCCCTCATCGTCATTTTTGGCCAAAATGAGTTATGCATACCATTCGAAGCGTCTTCTCCCGGCGGATCGATCTAAGTACGAGTATAAGTTAGGTAGGTACCTAAGTTAGTTAACACTAAATCTCTCGATTTATTTTACTGGATTAGTCTTCCAGATCGTACAAAATTTCATCGACCAACACCCCCTATCATCCCTGCACTGATGATCAACACCCCACACCGTCCTGTTTCTTGGAAAAAATACATGGTTAAAGAAAATATCCTAATTGGTTTGTGAAATAAGGGATTTTAGATGGAGAGGAGAAAATCATTGGCAGATGGTTTTATGGCTCTGCTGAAAAGTCGCCAAAATGACATTAGAACGTTCTCGAATGCTTGAGAACAACTGCTCGTGTGGGCGTGCTCAGGCGGTGGAAATGGGAGGTCGTTTGTGTGTTCGCGAGCGTTCGCGAACGTCCGCAAACATTTGCGAACGTTCGCTAACAATGCTTGTTTGGTAAACGGGCCTTAAGAGGACAGCTGATCCAAACAACATTCTTTTGTCAGAGCTAAATTCCGGGGCAACCCATGAATGGTCATCTAAATAAATTTCGATTAAATATAAATCCTATGCAAATTTGCATTACGGATTTCTTTGAAATTCGATTTTCTGATCCAACGTATCATGAAGCGTGAAGCCACAAATTTGTGGGGCGAGGTTGTAATTTTCCTTAGTCGATTCCTTACAATGGTTCATTTTTGAAAATAATCTATAGGTACAACTAAATTTTAAGACGATTTTCGTGTTCTTTTGGGATTTTCGAAAAATGTCACTACAGTTGTTCGTTTCGCGTGAAATGGAGTCGAACCATGCCGATTTTGAATTTGGTGTCTGTCTGTCTGTCTGTTTGTTTGTCTGTCCTTCAATCACGCTAAAACAATTCAATGGATTGAACCCTTCTCCCGTATTTAAATGTTTCTATGACCGCGGAAGGTCATAGGGGGGGTTCACTTCCGGATCCGATGCATAGGGATGGGGGTTTATTGGGAAGCCGAAATAAAAAATCATAAATTCTTCCTTCCCGTGAGACAGATGATATTATTATTGGTATTTAAGGTTATAAGGGTTTGTAAAGAGACATGTAAGAGGTATAATCTGTAAAGGGACAGGTAAGAGTGGCAGATGGATCCATCCCGAGTTCTCCCCCTCCGGGACAGGTCCCAGAGGTAGATGGGCACACCCCGAGCCCTGCCCGACAGCGACGGGCCCCGACAGCTAGTCAACCAAAGAGGTGATTGAAAAATATTTTTATAGAAATCATCAACATATATTTACAATGGTAATATCCATCGCCACAATGTAGTTGTTTTGATAGCTCTAATATAATTCTTGTATAGTTTATTCTCTTCATGTCACCTAACAATGATATCATCAAGCAATAACGAATGAACCGGAGGTATAGAAACGTCTATCAATGTTTAATGGGAACACAGAAAGTACACTTCGGCATCCTCGCTTCCATTGAACAAACAAATTATTAAACAACTAATTTATTTAGTTTATAAACAAATTTTCCGAAAATGTACAACTGATAATCACTTATATTGTTAGGATACTAAGAACACTCATTATTGTTTGGAAAGGAACGGAAAACAAAACAATGGATGTAATGCATATGGAGAAACGGCTAATCCCAATCGACTTTTTACTTTTGCACTATATAAGCTCACTTTTCTCTTATTTGCATTTAGTCGTTGTTTGCTACTCACGATGGTTTGTTCAAGGGAAGCGAGGATAAATATGTTTGATGGTGGGTTTCCATTTGCTGAACACACGTACATATTTGCTCACTGTAAAAGTCAATGGGATTACTAAATGTATATACTAAGTATCTCACTGACCCTTGCTCCGCAGCTTTAGATGTATATCAGACGTCGTTTCAATAGTACGTGATATTATTGAAAGAGATATCGTTGAGTTGATTTCCTCTACGAGGCCGCCCTCCAGGGAAATGAACTCCCTTTCTCGAAGTATGCGGAGCTGCGGATTGATAGGTCCTCGAGGGAGTCTGGGCGGATTGATAGGTGGTATATGCAAACCCAGTTGTGTCTCTTTTTGCCCAGACACTTCGAAACATTGTAAATACTGAAAACAGCAACGAATCACATGTAAAATAACCATGTTTTGGTTGACAATCCTCAACGTGAATCAGGCATGGGCTGTACGTCCAACTCATCTCACGTGACCAGTGTCCTAAAATGAGAAAGGAATTCGTTCTGAATATTTAGCTCCCAGATTTTAGTGAATATTCGAAGAAAAGGAAGCTATTGTTCACGGTCCAAAATGTTTACGACTCGAATTTTTTGAAAAATGTGAAGTCACTGTCAAAAGACACCAAAAATTATACCAGACGATAACTCTCAACAGAATTGAGAAAAAAAGTTTGTAGATGGGCAGAATCAGTCCAATCTACAGTGGATTTCGCGGAATTCTCGAAGGAATCACCCATAAATTCCAAAAATGAAACCGTCTGACAAATGACACCTCATCTTAAAAGAGTTTTTAATGCTGAACACGGCGATGAAGAAACGTGGTTGTTACTTGAAATGTTCTTCACGATCTATTTGCTCTAATCTGATAACGGAATCAGATATCGCATTTCTGACTTCAACATCGTGTTCAACGTTGAAAAATCTATAAACTAAGGTGTCAAGATGACTTAAGGAGGTCATAGATAACAAAATATGGTACCAACCATCAACTACCACCAACTAAATATAACATATCTAGCGGAACTCCAGTTGAGTATCTACTAATCGGCTTTTACGATGTAGTAATGAGATTTCTTGCTCTGGAATATTTCCAATTTCATCTCAAACATATTACCTACACAATTTCTTTGTTTCAAACACGTTGCAGTGTGTCATGAAGTAAAAGCTTGTGTAAGATATGGGGAGTCTGTCCAATGTTCTGTATGTTTTAGTATTTACTCAATTTTAAACAGATTGATATAATTTGTAACACCTGATGGTTCCAAGTATGGATTCGTAAGAAAACTGAGTTCACTGTTGACCATCTCGTGGGTGGCCTCGAAAGACAAGAGAGGCCTTCCACCTGATTTTATGGTACAACGCTCTATCGCCCCTGATTTGGTTTTGGAGTCGAAATATAGCGGTTTCAGATCCTTGTTAACAAATTAATACAATTGTAATGCTACAAAATGAATGAAGTTCTACACGCTCATAGAACCCGTACAATAGAAATCAGTATCTATAAATACTCACATGGTTACCATACATAACTCATGCAGACAAATGGAAAAAGGCACCAAGAACTAGTTTCTGAGATCAGATTTATGAAGAGTGAAATTGGCAACGTGGATGCTTCAGGAAGGTACCAAAATTGGCATCAACATTTTTACTTGCTTTTCAAACGTATTGGTGATTTTTCTTGTAATCTTACTCGGCTGCTGTCGTGGCGTTCGTACCCGCATGAGATCGAGCTATTTTAGAACTCCTACGGAATTTCCCAGATAGAATTCCTGTAGCTTTTACTAATCCATCAATGCGTAACAAATCCGTCATTGAGCACGGCGATTCCTGTGTGTACCCCGAACTTCAGAGTTGATCTTTATTTCAACCAATTTTTTTTCATTTCCCCACCCAATCAACCATTTAGACGGTTTCAATGGGATTTACTCAAAAAATGAAAGTCTGACAAGTGACACCTCATTTTAAAGGTTATTACACGCTGAATACGATCGTAAGATGGGGAAGTCAGAATTGCTATACCTTATTCCGCTCTCAAACTGGAGCACTTTGAAGATGAAGAAACATGGTTGATACTCGTACTTGAGATGTTCTTCATGAACATCATGTTCATTAATGAAGGCGTTTTACATAAAACCAATTATTTCTCCGAAAATTCGCTCTTATAGTCATGCTGCATGACTGGAGATTTTTAATTTGAACAATCTATTCCCCAGTAGGGACGATGACCTGAAATTTCACCGTTTGATTCACGTTCATGTTGAATTTCATAATTTCATCATTCTCGGACAACTCTAACAAGAAAAAGTGGTGCGGACGGACGGTTCTTTTGTAATTTGACTTTCTTCTTCTCGTATCCCTACATTTTGTGGGAGCGTTGACATTTGTTTTTCATTATCGTATATCTGGTCAACGTTTTGTCCATTCCTACTTATCTGGACGGCCGGTAACAGTAGGGTTTTAGGAGGTTTAGTGACATAAAAAATGGAAAAAAACCTTAGTTTCGAGCTTTTGGCTTTATTAAGCCATCTTCAGGGATTATGAGTAGTCCCAGTCTCTGCATACGGTCCACTTGTTAGGTAAATGAACGTCTTAGCTGAACCTAACAAGCGGACCGTAACCAGGGACTGGGACGAGAAGAAACAGTAAAACCCATATCCCCTGTAGATGTCCTAATAAAACCGAAAGCTTGGAACGAAAGTTGTTTTCTATTTTTCATGTCACTAAACGTCCTACAACCCCACAAAACCTGCAGGCCAGATCATCGAATAAAATGAACGTAAATGTGAGTTTGTGTTTGATGTATTCTTTGGCTATAAATTGTTCAATCCGCAAAATAGGCGTCTTCAGAGAACTGGCATAGACAATCATGATCTATGCTGAAAGCTTGACTGACGAGGCAAAGCCTTGAACTACTTCTCGAGTGGGTTTCCGTTGAGTGGGCAATGGAAGGAGAACGCCGGAATCGAAACTTCCCCTCAACACTCGCCGAAAATTCGAGGGAAACCGTGAGCGCTCCTACAACCACCAGCTCATTTGTACTAATTGATTCAAGGCCGCCGGATGTCTGTAAATATGCGCTGAGTGGGATATAAACACCCCTGGAATTGTTGAGCAGCTCGAAGACGAACGTTTACACCTTCTGGCTGCTGAATATCTCATGAACAACTTTCGGCGTCGCTAGAGTTAACGTATACCTAATTGAGTGTCACATTCTGGGTATTCCCAAGCGCGCGTTTCAAAACAGCGCATACCATATTGCCAAATGATTTTCCACAATTTGTATTATGAGAGACTCACAATGCTTACATAAACTCCTGCATCAAGGCCTCACGGTCTTCTTGGGCTTCTTACCCAACAAAATTAAATTAGATGACGAAGGGTTTATCGGGTTCATTAGTTCATCTTGAACTTGAGTGCATTTGAAAGTAAATAGAAGAAAAAGAAACAACGGGCATGTAGAGAAAGAATTATTCAGAATGCACGGTTGATAATTTGCTTCACTTGCCCAATACATATAGTTACACATGGTTGACACACGTCGTTGGATATCACACCGATACTGATACTGTTGATGGCTGGCTCAAGATTACTTCGAAGCCCAGTGTTTGGAAACCTGCAAATTTTGGCTTGTGTTTGGAGGTCGACTCCGAACGGCAAACGTCATAAAATGCTGGCGCGAGAAGCTAACGTAATAGTTCTATTATAAAAAAAATCTACAGTCATGCAGCATGGCTATAAGAGCGAATTTTCAAAGATAAGACTGGTTTAATGTAAAATGTCTCTATTTTACTGGTTTTATAGTAAATGCTGTCACGTTCTTTTTTTCTTCTTTTTTTTTGCCCTGTGACACCTAACTTTATAGATCATTCGACGCTGAATACGATGGTAAAGTCAGAATTGAGATATATCATTCCGTTATCAGATTAGAGCAGATGAACCGTGAAGTTCATCTCAAGTAACAACCACGTTTACGAACTTATCCTTACAATTGCCAAAACAGATTTTTGTGCAAATTTGAACTTTTTATCTCAATTATGTCAAGAGTTTTCGTCTAGTTATGGTCTGAAACAGATTTTGGTATACAGTTTTTTTCCGGCAATTCGAGTTTTAAAAATTTTGGAGCGTGAACAGATTCTTTGAAAATTCGCCAATAACGAATGTAACAGATCGCATTTATTGGAAGTCGAGGCTCATCAAGTCAATAATGAAATTGTCAGATTAACCCCGGTTTTGTAGCGATAACGGAAATTGTTATGTTCTGTCATTAGTCTGGGATCGTGGGAAGGAAAAATCGCGATAGCGGTTTGACCTTCTGACGAAATTATATGTAAGTATATTATACTACTATAATACTTACTAGCAACTATATACTTACATATAATTTCGTCAGAAGGTCAAACCGCTATCGATGTATGATATATTATATCATACAATAAATAAATACCTACTGTTAAAAGTTGCATATTCTTGCTTATCATACAATAAATAAATACCTTCTGTTAAAAGTTGCATATAGTTGCTACCGTTGTATGATATATTATATCATACAATAAATAAATACCTTCTGTTAAAAGTTGCATATTCTTTTTATTCTTCACATGTCTGTACACATGTGAAACAATCGAACCTAATAGTAGGCCTGAACTGAGCTTATTTGACCCAACCCTGGACGACACACAACGACGGGATGCTGGACGTTGCCAACGATATCCTTGTTGGTCAGGCGTCCATGTGACGTCGATCGAAGATCGTAGATAATAGAGTTCAATTTGTGCGAACTGTCTCAATTCGAGAAGTGCCTACAGAAGTGCACAGACGGAATCCCTTCATAACTGGTATTCACAACCTCCTAGCACGTCTCGCAGATAACCAAGAATGATATTGTATGCGTCTTCAAGATGAAAGGGCTCATCAATATAGGAATGCGAGTGTTCTCCTATCTCAAGGATTAAAAGGAAAGTACCAAGTTTTACCAAAATAAAAAGATCGTCAACTGGCAAAGAAATAGATACGTACAATCGATCGGCCCAAACAACGAGTACGTTGTCAGTAGACGCAAATGGCCTTCAATCATTCTTTCCTTCAATTCTATTCAAACACAGTTTACTGCAATCAAAGGCTTTGTGGGTGAAATTATCCGAGGCTAATTACGTACCAAGAACCAACCCCTCCTCGTGATCCTCCATCCAAACGGAAGATTCATTTGTCAGTTTAATTATCAACGGTCCTTTCATTAACTTTGACCCGCGCTGCAATGGACCAATATTTTATAGTGCCCGATAAAACGCGCTTTCGATTCTGCGGAGGATCAAGCGGAAATCTTCCCAACTATTCCCAGGCCCAAGGTCCCAGGACCTCAGATCATGTGTAGGTACTACGTATTATGAGAAAAGCATGATAATATGAAGAGCGACTCAGTACCCTAATTGTCATCAAACCAAAGCAACCAAAATTAATAATTTTTCAGGGCATGTGGGAAGTCATCTCAACACCAAGTTTTGGAGGAGACGTTAGTACATCAAGAATGAAAAATAAATACACACTGCTTCCTAAATTGGCTGTTTCTCTGATAGATAATTATCAGAAGCCATGATCTAGCTTAAAGAAATGGTTATCCATCTGTGCTATGTTGTCTCCCAAAATTAATCCACGGTATTGATGGTCAGAAAAATTATTCAATAAAAAAATGTGCATTTAAATGGCGTTCGTTTAGGGGCCGGAAGGCCTAGCATGGCTAAGGAAAATATACAAATCATGTTAGAAGAATCACGTGAAGATACCATGCCCGATGAAATCCAATGCCAGTTTAAATCAGTTGATGGTTGAGTTCGTATAAGTTAACCCTTCAGTGCTCGTCTATCTTATAAAACGAACTTATAACAGCTTGCCCAACTTATAAAACGAATAATAATATCAGCATGACTTGAGCCTCATTCCTGAAAGAGTTTAGCTACCAACTCGTCCGAATTCATGTTGTTGAACGCCCCCAGAACAAGCATATTCATGTTGTTGAACTCCCTGAGAACAAAAAAAGTGCAATTTGAGAAAAAAAAGTGCCGTTTGTGCCCTGGCAGATGTTTGCTCCAATTGTCGGAAGAACATCTGTAAATATCATTCAACCGTGATGATAAAATTTGAGGATTGCTCTGAAGACTGAAGAAATACACTGACTGAGGGTAAGAAGACTGAGGATATGCAGACTGATGTAAGTATCTAAACGATATGCCCGATCTCCTCGTAGCTACTATTGCACCAACTTGGCCTCTCTATGTAGTGTTTTCTTTCTATTTTTTAATTTTTTCCAAAGGAGGCACGATTTTATTTCAAGCAGTTTTCGATAGCTATTAATATTATATTTTTTGGTCAACTTCTAGTGCATTTGTTTCGTCATTGGGGTAGTTATTTCTCTGTGGAATATTATGCTACGAGTATTATTATTAATTTATTGAAAAATTACGTATGGAAATGGATATAAGTCACGACATTATTATTTGCTCAAACGCTATGTGCTTTATAGTACCTAACTGGCTGTTCCATTTATTTTGTATTGTAATGGATTTGCTTCATTATTTTACTGCTTTATTAATTTATTATTCAATAGTTTTCATTACGGGTCACCAGTGACCCGACGCGACTACTAACGTGAATGGAAGCCACGCAAGCACTGAAGGGTTAATATCCCCCTTATCGTCACCTCTATTACTGTGAAAGAGCGAGAATGAAGAAAGCTCTTCGGGAAGTTTATGGTTGATCCTGTCCAGCTCGTCAATTAGTTCTTGAAATAAACACGGAATTGTAGCACGTCGTACCACAAGTTTATAATAAGGCGGCACTATAGATGACTTCCCTACATTATCCAATTGAGAAATACATTTACACGGTTCATTCAAGCGCAAATCAGTTCGCAAAGTAAGACAAAGCGTTTGACTCAAATATCTCAACAAAAAACCACCCCTCTCAATGTCGGATACATCAAGCGGGATTGACAGAAAGGGTTCAGTTGAACGAATTATCATATAAGGATTATTATCACATGTTGGAAGATGGATACAGCTTTCGAACTGAATTGGATGATTGATAATCAAAACCTCCTGCACGGATCAGATCTAATGAGTGCAATAGGTACGTCCTGAATAACTGAAGGCATCTGTATAAATCAGCAAAAGCAAAAACCTCGGTCGAGATTGGGCCTTATTTTAAGAAGCCTGTGTAACCAGAGAAAAGTTGAGTAAAGTGATCATGCTGGAGTGGAGATATAGGAAATCAGTTTCATTCACTTGGGAATCAACCACAATATGAAGCTCGCAGAAAGTTTTTCGGTGCCCTCAGGGGGGCGGGATTTACTTTAATAAAAGGAGGAATCCAATGAGCCTTTGGGGAAAGATTAATTTCTCATCTCTTAGTGTGATTTACTGAAGGGCGGACTATTCGAGGCTATGGCCCCAGTTAACACAGGTGTTCCAGGATGAAAGCTTGTTTTCCCAAATCAGTGTGGATTTGGAAAAGGGTTCTCGATAAATCAATTAGGTACGTCCATACAACCGTTTTCCTCGTAATTAGACGATGTGGTGGATGTTAGCATAAACTGCGTGTCCACGTTCCGCAAACCGTCAATTCGACTAGAACGTTAGTAATACAAATTGAAGATCCTTGGATGATGACAAATTTTGGAAAATAATAAGTAGGTCGAGGTTGAGGATTTGTGAAGTTGAATACTCCGGAAACGACCCAATGAATGGGTCTTGAGTTTTGTCCTACTTAAATGTCTGCAAAATGGTCACAGCATACTTGTACGTTATGGAGCACCAAATAATAATATCCTGCCCCTTGTATGTGGAAGGCTTCAACCACATAATGACCTAGAACACAATACCTTACGCAATACCTGAAGAACGCCTGTTACATCCATCATAAACATTGGTATTACAATAATTACATTTATGTGAAGCTCAGAAATGTTTTTGGTTTATTATTTTCAATGATGAACCATGATGGACCATGCAAAGACATACGAGTAAATTTGAATAAAGTACCTACATACATCGTATATTTGTTGGTGGGTTTACGCATCAAAATATGTAGAATCAGAAAATCGAGATGAAAAAAAAATCCGTTCATCAGATTTCAGAACCTTGCTGGAAAACTTTGAACAGTTTATAAAATTGTTAAAAAAATACAACTTTGCATTAGTTAGTAAGGGCACGAAAATATAAAGGAAAAAAAAGATCATCAACTTGGGAAAAAGTCTGCAAGTTCTTGACAAAACGGTTTATTAGTTTGTGCATATCTCTCTTCTGTCTAGAGCACGAAGTGATTAGATAATAATAATTATGAATTAACATTAATTATTAATAATCATTATCAAGTAGTGAAAATTATTAATAATTATTGTTAACAAGGTATAAATCATTGATAAAATTAATTAATTATTATTAATAATTAACTCAATATCTGCTAATTGCATCAGCTGGGCCAGTATGAACATTGAACCGACAGGCTGCCGCATGATTCACCCTCATGTTGACGACTTTCTATCTGCTCCAACTTTGAGCCTTCCTTGTGAACGAAGGCTGGTCGTACAGCGCTTAAATTTTAACTAAAAACTATACCATTCAATTTGAATTTTTCGAGATATGTATGAATTTTTCAAAAATTGTTTTGAACCCCTTCCCATTGACCTAGGGTTAAGAAAAGTTAGGAGGATCATTGTGGGGTTAGTCCAAACCCGTAATTCATATTTCGTAATTTTAGCACAACGCTAACTGGGCAAAGTCCGCGGACGGGATTTTATTAATTCGATTTTTGGAACCTAAAACCTTAAATCTTGAGGGGTTAATATTTTTTTTCTTGGGCGATTCCAAAGGTTCATAGATAATAAACAAAAATATGCGTTTGCAAAAATCATTGTGCCGGATATGGTTTTACGGTTGTGATGGAAATTGTTGACAAAACAAAACTCGCGCTGGTCGTATTCAAGACGTGCATGTGAACACCGCATTCGGTGAGCTCTACACTATCATTAATTCTTTATGTGAATATTCGAAACTGGCTGACCAAAACGTTGTTAGCGTGACTGTCGAAATAGAAGAGATAAAGAAAAATCAGGCATCAATTCAAAATTCTCAGCAACCTGAGCAGCAACAGGTCTATCAGAGAGACGAATCTGATGTTGAGAGAGAAACTAACTGGGGTTTGAAAAAGAAATCTAAACCAAATAGGAAGCGGAATGCTGATGAATCTCTCGAGGTCATAAGAGAACTTCTGACCAAAAAAATCTGGAGTTAAGAAGGAGCATCCCCCACCACCGATTAATTTTACAGGAGTTAAGGACTTGAAGTAATTAGTTCATTGATCGGATCTGTAACGAGTGCCAATCGGAAAGCTAAGACACTTAGCAACAAGTGTATAAAATCAATGTTCGTGATGGTGCCTCATACAGGGCTTTTTCAAAAAAACTCAACGAGGAACAGATTAGATAGAATTCATTTGGAGAAGAAAAAAAAACATGAACGACCCGTTATAGTGGTTGCAAGAGAGCGGCATCCATTCTGCCCACCCAAAGATGTCATGGATGACCTAAAGAGTCAAAGATACAAGATATTGGAGGCGATCAACCTCCTAAAGAAGGAAAGGTTTTCTAATGACCAAGGGACATAGATGTCAAAGCCCTTACTTTATTATATAGTATAGATTAAAATGAATTATCAGGTAGGCCTGTAATTCAGTTGGAGAACCGAATGGCCATCATGCTTGAGCGTGTTCGAGTCGCAACGCCCCTCTTCTCACTCGGAGAGAATAAATCGGTCTGGTACGGCATTGTGGAGGTTAAGTACCGAAGGGAAATACTGGCGGATTTTAGTCGGTAAGGAGAGGAGGTTATGTTTATGAAGAAATATTTGTTGTTTACCTATCATCTCCGGCAGTATTTGTGTTGTGTAAATCTCCTTTCTTCTTTTTCTTCGAATGTTTTGTTATGAGATAACGGCCATTGACGTGCAGATAGATGACTCGGTTTGTGAAAGAAGTAGCAAGTGCATTTGGGGATAAGACCCAAAGAATATGACCACCACTTCCACCCAATTTTAAGATGTAGAATTTTTTTATTCGATTTTCTGAATCTACGTATCTTGAAACGTAAACCATCAAATTTTCAGGGGGGGGGGGGGGGTTAAAAAAAATTTTCTTTGGTCGATTCCAATGGTTCATTATCGAAGATGATAAACCAAAATCCGGCCGTCCGCCGTCCGCGTACTTTGCCCGTTAGCGTTGAGCTAAAATTACGAACTTTTTGTTACAAATTCGGACCAACCCCACAATGATCCTCAAAGCTTTTCATAACCCTAGGTCAAGGGGAAGGGGTTAAAAACGAACTTTGAAATTTTGAAAATTTCAAAAACTCGAAAAATTCAGATGAAACGATATAGTTTTTAGGTCAGATTTACCTAGTTTGAGTTTATTTTTTAGAATTTTTTAAGACCATCCTCAGCTTTGTACGACCAGCTGTTCGTTCACAATGAGGGCTCAAAGTTGTGGCAGATCGAAAGCCGTCAACTTGAGAGTGAATCGTGAGGCAACCTGTCGGGTTTCATACTAGCTCAGCAGATTTGAACAGCAAAGGTTTTAAAATGTAGATTTAGGTAAATAATAATAATTAATTATAATAATTTATAAAAATTGGTAATAACTAACAATAATTAATAATAATTTACACTACTCGAGAATCATTATCATTAAGCTATGATAATTCATAATAATAATTATTATTCAGTGATCTAGACAGAAGGGTGATCTGTACAAAGAAGATGATGAACCGTTGTGGCAAGAATTTGCAGAGTTTTTCCATACTGATGTAAAAATGATATGGAAAATATAATATATCATATTATGTTGTAATGTTTAACTGGAATAGTGTTGACTGTTTAAAACGTACATTAAAATATAATTTTTTTTTCTTTTTTTTTTTCTTAATATATATTTTATTATTGCTCCAAGATATTTTATTATTGCTCCAAATATATATTTTATTATTGCTCATTAACAATATTCGTCTGACCTAATTATATTACAATACTTGGCATTTAGGGCTAACGATACATAACTTAGTCCTTTGTCTTTATGATTTATTGCACACACTCACTCCCTACACAAGCTCATGTGGTTTAGTGCGCTTGAGGCGCCGCGTCAACTCATGTACTTCGAGAAGCTGGACAACTTCTTCATTGACATGGTTTTTAAGTCTCTCAAGATGAGCGTTAGCGCGCTGCTTTATCACTTGGTCAATGCTTTCCATCTCAAGGTCGCGATGTAGAGCGTCGTTGCGGATATACCACGGCGCATTGGTTATGCATCGTAGTACGGTATTCTGAAAGCGTTGTATCATCTGCCTGTTTGATAGAGCCGTACAGCCCCACAGTTGTGCTCCGTAGACCCACGAAGGCCTAAGTACTTGAGTGTACAGAAGCAGTTTATTTTGAAGTGACATTTTTGATCGCCGGCCGATGAGCCAGTACATTTTCCTGAAGATATAATGTATATTAAAATATAATGTATTATATATGCTATGACTTCAAAAAGGAGTACATGGAAAATGTACCCTAACGCCCCTGATGGATGATCTCTACCATGACCAGTCACGTCTATTCCATTATTTTCTTACGTAAAAATTACATTTTTTTGATGAATCGATTTCAACCGAACTAGATCATACATCTAACTGGCTACTTATTGCTTATTTTGGTTTTCCAGTTCATTATGACAGTAACAGTACAGTACAGTAACAGTACTGTTTTCCCAATTAATTATTCTAGAGATTCATGAATAAATACATTGTATTTATCATGAATCTCTAGACTAATTGATTAGGAAAATCCTAACGTTATGAAAGGCTATCCGTCTATGTCCTAGTAAGAGGCATTGCATTCATTTCATGTCGGTATTTCAAGCTGGAGGTCTCTTTGTACCTTCCTTTTTGTAATCTCCCATCTTGAATGTAGATATTAACACTAGTTGAACAGCATTTGGAATGGATAGATACTGACATGAAAACATGCTGAAAAAAAACGGAAAAAAGGTGTTGACGACATGTGAGCGGTAAATTAAAAAAAAATTCGGAGGACCTATGACGTCATTATAGGTGTCGGCAGTAACGCCCCCATCGCCGTCAAATGTGCTATACAGTCTCACATCACTCCCTCTCAGTGCCCTCACTTTTCTGATGCTGGAAAAGGTAGCTGGTACAGCTAAATCACAGTCCCGCCTTCATCTGTCGTCTTCACAACGTCAGTTACAAACCCTACGACCAAAAATTAATTTGACTTCCATAACTCAACTTTACACGGCTCACGTCTGGTTTGAAATATTGCCCATTTACTTTTAAACCTCCTCTTGGCGAACCAATGCCTCTCCTTCACCGAGTTTTGAATTATAACTTTCTACCAGCTTCTTTCTTCTCATTAGAATTTTGGTTTAATATTTATTTATTTTTTTCAATAAGAGCAAGACCAGACAAGCCCCCCCCCCCCTCCAATCACTGCACTACCACTTTCAAAATTGGGATTAAGCTTAGAGAAACGTATAATTGGCAACTTATAAAAATTATAATTAATTATAATTATTATGTGTTATTATTGACTTTATTATCTTCTGTGCAGATCGCACTTCTGTGTAGATCACTGTTCTGTATGAAATAACTGGAGTAATGCTCTAAGATATTTTTCAAATAAGGGAACAGGTGATCATATCCAAATGCAGCGGATGGGGAGGGGGGATACTCGACAACAAGCTCAGTGATGATGTAACATTTATATAGATGATAATATCATATTATGTTGAATGTGTTGTGGGGTTAAGCCAGTTAGTTATAATCATCTGGAGTTGGTTGCTAGGAAGCAAGTAAACGGACGGGGCATTTTCAATAGTTAACATTGTATCACTGTCGTTCATTCAAATTATACAGTTCAATACTTACGCTTACTAGCTATTTCACATCTACTTTAACGTAGTACATAACAGAATGTGGCAAATCTGACTTCAGATTCGTGATCAGAGACCCAAAGATACACTCCAAACCGAATTTGGCTCAAATCGGTTCACTTTCAAAATTTTGGCCCGCCATATTGGATCCGCCATCTTGAATACCGCGAATCTGACTCCAGATTCGTGTTCAATGACCCAAAAAAACCCTCAATACCATATTTGGCTCAATCCGTTGCAGTTTAAAAAACCATGGTATCTAGCTCACTTTTTTAGGTTAGAAAAAAGCACAATTCTAGCGGTGGATTCAAGTTGAATGCGTCCATGAACCGGTTAACCCTAGGAGTGCATTGTGGGGTCGATTCTGACCCCACAGTTTACGTTTGATCGCATATCTTCGTTAAAAAAATTTTCCAGCGCATATGGGTATTTTGTATTTTAAGTTTGTAGTCTTAGTGAGCCTCCGAACTGAAGTTCATACTCAGTAGTACAACCGAGTGTTGTAGTGAATTTTCAAACTACGAGTGGGACACTTCTGACCCCACAGTGCACTAGGAGTCAACGTTTTTTTTTTTTTTTTTTGTTTTTTGGGTGGGGGACCAATTGATCCCAAGGTGACTTTTGCCTGCGGAAAGAAGGTATTTTCGAATAAATGTTGTTAGGTACTTCTTGTTATTATTCATTGCTGATGTCGGTAGGTTCAAATAGAATCCGCAGTATTATACCAATAATCATATTAAATGATTTATTCATTCTACATCAATTATGAATGATTCATATGTCTTTATATAAATAAATTCTATAGAATAGGACAGAACAGTGATCTAGACAGATGGGAAGAGGTGTATGGAAGATTGTCTAAGAATTGGCACCGTTTTTGTTTACTCGACTTAGTGAATCTACGTATCTTGAAACGTAAAACCTCAAAATCTTTGGTAAGATAATAAACCAAAATCCGTCCAATAGCCTTGCGCGACACTCGGCCCATTTATTATTGACCAACGGATTTGAAAATTGGCATGCCTGCTCGGTCAATGCTGGAAATGTCGTATCCCTGGATAGAAAGGGGTCCCTTTCTATCCAGGGATACGAGGTTTCCAGGATACAACATTTGCGAACATTTAAATATACCCGTACATCGAAATGTACGTATACGGGTAACATTCAATAGAAAGGGGTACAAAATGAGGGGTGACATTTTTAAAACGCCACATTCCTGTCAAAATTCGGAAAATTCGTTTTCTCAAATGAAAATCAATTTGAATAGGTTTGCATCCGGATAGGTACTTTGTTACGACCTCACGCGTTCTACGACCAGTTGCCTGTCCACAATGAGGGCACGAATGTACAACCGATGCAAAATTACAGGCAGCTACACGTAAAATCCTATATATCATACCAATGGATATAAATGATAAATAATTTATCATTCATATCATTATGTTATTGAATAGAGACCATAGCTGAGGAGGTTATCGACTGTCACTCTCACTCGCAGATGACCATCCCGGCGGCACCTTATCAAACGAACATACAATGGAGTGATGGGGCTCATTTATTTCATACAGTAATGGGACTCACAAGGGTATTGTAAACAGAACAGTGATCTAGACCGGTGGGTGATCCACACAAAAATAACAAACGGTAGGGGGCAAATTCGGCCGCGTTTTCTCATCGTTTCGTACAGTCCATTACGAAAGAGCTCTTTGGTTTACGAAGATTTCACGTACAACAGAGCTATAACATAAATATGATGTATGTTATGCTCTGTTGTAGGTGAAATAAACATGAACCGTTACAAGGGTGGAAGATTTTCATCAGATTGAAAATTATAGTTGGACGTAATGAATTGTGCCTTGGCCACCTGAACATTTCTCTGCTCTAGGAATACATATACATACGTAAGCATAATTACGAATAACAAGCCCCACCCCATTCCCCCTTATTTATTCCAATGAATGAGATAAGAGGGTAAGGGAGTGTAAGAATATGATTTACCTTATTTGCTACATTCACGACCTTAACCAGATACTAAATATGGCAACGTTGTCCGAATATTTGAAACCGGAATAAATTCATTATAGTGTCCAGTAAAAATTGTCTGGAAGTCAACGCTCAATTATTATTATTGCGCAATATCTCCAATTACAGCGGCGTGTAAAAAATTATTTGTTCCTTCATGATTATTATTCTTAACTTAAAAATCCTTCTCCCCACTTCTCCAGAATTCACCATGATAGGTAACCTTTCCTTATTGACTCAGTTGTGTTAATAATGAATGAATAGTGAATTGGATTAATGGCAACTTGATAAATTCCCCTTGCTTATGGAGAGCTTGTCAAACCCTTTGGTGCTGATTAAGGGAATCTCCATTTACCAACTCAATTTCCCGACCTGCAAAGGTGTAGAAACACTTCAATAGTCAAATTATTTGGAATAAATGCATACCTAATAAAGAGCTGAACTGCCTAATGTCTGTAGATGATATTGAGTTACTGTCCATAAAAGAAGACGAGACAAGACTTTCACAAGGTAAAATTATCTCGTGACTAGAGACGCAGGAATGAAGTCATTCCATAACGATTATCATGAAAAACAAATTATGTCTGAATCAATATTGAGTGGATAGCTATGACTAATGGTGACAAAAACGTTCTACCATTAGAAAATTCTAAAATGAAATGGGAAGAGCCATCATATTAGATGAACCATCAACCAGGGAGGGTCGTGATTTCAGTACATTTGGTCATGATTGTCAGTTAATTGGTCAATAAAAAAAGTCCAACTCGCCCAGAAAACGGGGTAAATGCCGTTGGAACACTCAATATCCCTTTTTTTCCTTCTTCAACCTTTCCCGCATAGGGATTTCTAAACAATGGAAGTAGCTGAGTAACTTCAGGAATACGAGAGCAACGGCCCCCTGAAATGACTTTTTCACTTCACTTCATCTCGAAGAGAAGAAAGACGAAAAAAGGGATCTGATGATTGTTCCCTGTGAGAAATTACTGCACTGAGTTTTGGGCCCCTCTCCAAATCTTGATTAGGCCACACGGGAGCCAAGGTTTATATACAGCTGGTACTTATAAGACACAGTTTGTCGGGCATTTGTTCAGGAGGGACACAATAGAAAGGATAGATTCGGGAACGAAATGACTAGCGTTACATAGATATGTTACTTTTAGCAAAGTATTTGATGGGTGCGTCTTAATTTTATTAATCAGTCGGAAAATCCAGTGACAATGTCAGTTCAAAATTCCGAATAGTTAGGTCATATTGTTGAGTTTTACATCCACATCTACAGTGAATTTACCAATACATACCAGTTGAAATTTCATGTGTTTCCAACAATTTGCCTGTGCCAACAATTGTCAGATATAGGTACATTTCTATTTTGAATTTACTCATTCAACAATATTTGTGCAAATGGAGGGAAGAGTACCACATATCTTGAGCCTTCGTCGATACGATACCTTCACGACATTTTATGTTGGTTCGAGGGAAGAGACTTGTGCAGTTCTGTGCTAGGAAGGCGTACCAGGTCGTTATGGGAGGGGGGACCACAGACCGCAGCAATTATAATGCCGACCACAAACTGGGTGGTGAGTATAAATGACTATTTGGTGTCGGGAAATGTGGTGATGGTAAAAATGGGTAATTTACCTACTGAATCGGGTTTGGGCAGAGGTAATAGACTTCACCAGGGTAGCTTCATAGCTTCACACATTAGATCCAGGTGTGTTTCGGAGGAATTACAATGATCCGACCTCATGTGGAAGTGATGAGGGAGAACACCAGCAGTGCCAACAGGAATCCTAGGGAGACCTACTGTGACTCCTACACGTATGATCTCAAAGAAGAGGTAGTAAAAACCTCTGTTAACAGTAGACTCGAACTAGGGGATGCCGCAGAGCTGCCGAATGAGGTAATTCGTTCCAAAGCACCGCCTATCAGATACCGGAGGTTTCAATAGGGACATGATCTGGCGATTCGAGGGATTGAAGAGAAAGGAGATTGAGGCTCACAGGGTCTTCAACAGGATAAATAGAAAAGAAAGATGGGATGAGTACCATCTGATTCAGACCATGACAGCACAAAGGTGGGATCGTAAGGGAAGGTTCCAATGAACTCGTGCGGTACTTTGCTAAACGGTACTTTGCAATTGCGTATGAGAAAATGGTTGGAATCCAACTTTTGTCACGGTATCTACGGATTAGTACGGGAATAAACGCAATCATTACAAACTTAGTTTGACGAAGTAATTTACGTTCAAGCAGTCAGATGGTATATTTGTACTTTTGGTTTATTATCTTCGATGATGAACCATTGGAATCGACCAAAGAAAAAAAATGTTTAACCCCCCTCAGAATTTGTTGGTTTACGTTTCAAGATACGTAGATTCAGAAAATCAAATTAAAAAAAAAACTCTGCAAATTCTTTACACAACGGTTTATTATCTTCTTTGTAAAGTTCAACCTTCTGTCTAGATTACTGAATGATAGATTAATTATTATTTTGAATTATCATTAATTCATAATAATTATTATCAAGTAGTGTGAATTATTAATATTTATTGATGGTTATTAGGTGATCATTTTTATGATTCATTATTAATAATTATTATTAAATATTATTTATTTACTCGATATTTAAGAGCATGTGCTGTTAGAATCAGCTGGGCCAGTTTGAAAATGGACCCGACAGGCTGCCTCTCAATTCACTTTCGTGTTGACGATTTTCGATCTGCTCCAAATATGTGCCGTCATTGTGAACGAACGGCTGGTCGTACAAAGATGTGGGTGGTCTTACAAAATTCTAGAAAATCAATTCTGTCTAAATATGAAATAAAAAAATATATCGTTTCGTCTGAGTTTTTCGAGTAGGTATTGAAATTTTCAAAATTTCAAAATTCGTTTTGAACCCTTTCCCCTTGACCTGGGGTTACGTAAAGTTTCGAGGATCATTGTGGGGTTGATTGGAACCCGTAAAAAAAATCAACGCTAACTGGGCAAAGTACCGCGGACGTCGTACGACGTACGGCGGCGGACTGACGGATCTTTTGGTTTATCATCTTCGAAAATGAACCATTGGAATCGCCCGAAGAAAAAAAATGTTTAACCCCATGTCCAAATTTGTTGGTTTACGTTTCAATGTACGTAGGTTATGATAATCGAATTAAACAACATCCGTCGGTCCGCCGTACGCCGTCCGCGGCACTTTGTCCAGTTAGAGTTGAGCTAAAATTACGAAATTTTGGTTAAAGGTCGAACCAACCCCCAAATGATCCTCGAAACATTTCATAATCCCAGGTCAAGGGAATGGGGTTCAAAACGAATTTTTAAATTTTGAAAATGTCAAAATTCGAAAAAGTCAAATGCAGCGATGTGTTTAGATATACCTAATTTATTTTTTAGAATTTTTTTGGACCATCCACAGCTTTGTACGACCAGACGTTCGTTCACAATGACGGCTCATGGTTGGAGCAGATCAAAAATCGTCAACATGATGGTGAATCGCGAGGCTGCCGATTGGTTCAATATTCATACTGGTCCAGCTGATTCGAACAGTACATGGTTTCAGACGTCGAGTTAATAAATCATAATAATAACTAACAATAATTATTAATAATTTTCACTACTAGATAAAACTATTAATAAGTAACGATAATTCGTAATAATAATGAATATATCATTTAGTGATCCAGACAGAAGGGTGATCTGCATAAAGAAGATAATGAACAGTTGTGTGAAGAATTTGCAGAGTTTTTTATTCAACATGGAGTCCGTTGTTGATTCATGATAAATTATCTGAATAATTTGAAATACCTTTGTATAAAAAAAAGACGAAGGTAATTAATGTATTATGGGTGATAAACATTTGATGAATCTATCCATTTGATAAATATAATAGCCATGCAATTGCGTGTGTTTTAGGAGTGAGTGAAAGGCATTTTTTGATTCGGGCCGGTACCAGGGAGGAAACTCAGATTTTAATGACAAGTTGTTAGAAAATTGGGGAGTAGTAATAGTAGTCGAAATGGGAGCTCGTAAGTGGACGGCCGTGCGAGCAGTTGGGCCACTTGTAGAAATGTAATAGGGCCTCTGACCGTGTCTTAGGGGCAATAGGTATAACAAAAGGAGGAAAGCACGAAAACCCAATCACAAAACCCAAAAGTCATCGCCTCTCCTACCAAACTATCTGATGGCTTCTCTAAACACCTCCAAAGTCCTCTTTTAACCCTTGGTCTCTCTTTAGATGCCATTGACGATTTCACTGGACGGTGATTTGGAATAACAAGATCCGAAGTAGGAAAAACATTTCGGAAAATCATAATCGCAACAATCCAATGAGGAATTCGTCCGGATCACCTTGAAATTTGGAAGGACTTAAGCGGAGTTTGACTTGATTCATACTCAAATTTATGCATCATTCATTCATTGCCAAAGTTCGTGATTGATAGAGTACTTGTTCGCTATTTGCGATAATTGTGATCCGGGAAAACGCAGCCGATAAAGCCAAAGAAAGCGTTGTGATTCCGCCTCGCAAACGATTTTTCTTTGGAGGTAAAAATTGGAAACAGGAAATGGTTTGATTACGTTATTTCATACGAAAACGGTCGGGTATGTAAACTCGATGTGATCACGTCTCAACCTCTGAGCCCCAAGGGCCGAATCGATGGAACGGTGGAACGCGGTCGGAATACTTTGTGTTCTGGGTATCCCAACAGAAAAAAATCTCTGTGAATTCTTACTCAATTTATTATATTTGAAAATATAGTCGTAATAATTTGCCTGACACTACCCATATCGAATATGGTTATTTAGCCATTCTGCACAACTTAGCCAATAAATAGCGATTTAAAATCAGTTATACCTAATTTGAAGGGCATGAAAAGGATGTAAAACAGACAATTTCGTGATTCCGAATAGTGTACAGACATTCAAAACTACGAATTCTTAAATGTATTGCAATTTACTAATTCCTTGTAATATTTTAAAGTCTATTTCCGTACACCGATTGGGAACATAATTATTACGGTGCAAGTCTGGTTTTATTCCATATTTTACAGTGGCCAGTCACCCATATTTATTGCTGGTATTCATCAAAGGTCAGGGTTTTCATCTACCACGTGGACGCAGAATGTAACCGAACATATTACTAAGATGACATATTATACAAACGGCCGAGCAATGGATTACTCAAGACCGAATGTTTTGATGAAGTGATGACTAGAGAGATTATTGCTGTCACAAACAGTAGCGCGGGAACTCTACAGCAAGGATGAGAAGATAAATATGGTAGGTAATAAAGATGGTACATTGGTATTATTACTATGGCCAAGGTGGACAGAAGGCAAGGGAGAGGTCCAAATTCAACCGGAGAGGTAGAAAGGAGCACGTACGAAACACATCATTATTACTTCACGTTTTCTCACTATGGTTTCATGAGTTGTTTCTTCTTTCGCACCAGATGTTTCTGAAAAACTCTTTCATATCTTAAGGCCCCGTTACATAACGCCATTATTTCTTCGTGCTGTTCCTGACGATCTGCGCTGCCATATCGAGCTATTATTCTCTCACTCTCACCTGAAACACGTGATTGAGTTCTGCCTGGATCCTACTTCCATGTTTTTGTAAGTTCCAGTAAGGTTGGCGCTTTTTCATACATATAGTCCGAATCGCGGTTACGAAATAATGAGGGTTTCCGATCTTCATAATTCAACTACTTCCCCCTTGGAATTAGCCGTCCATGACGTTCCATTACCATAAATGTTGACATTTCATCGGAGCTAGTCCGTTCTCTAAATAGAGGTCATGGTATCAAAAGCTCTTGCTATCAAAATTGGTTGAAGGAAACGAAAGTAACGTTTATTACGTTTGAGCATTGACCAGTAAAACAATTAGTAGTAGTATATGAAATAATCTAGGACCAAATCTATGCACTATGCACATGTCATGAACATCAGCTGAACATGGCTGGAGAAATTCGTGTAGCATGGACTTGACAATAACGTATGAACGGTCAAAAATACCGAAGTTTTGATGATATTCATATAGGGCTTTTGGGGACCCAACTTCACAACACTTGTGAATTTCACCAAAATCGATTGAATAGAATGTAGGTCATGTGTACGACTAGAATTTGCGGAAACTCAGATGTACTGACTGACTGGCATGTGACGTCCATATTCGTTGGGACAATAAAAAATCATGGGGCAACTTCATGTCTGTACCATTATTGCATTGTATCATGGATGATTAGTGAAAATAATAAGCCAAAAATAGCGAAAGAAAGTTTTTGTTTGTGCAACATATTCCGAAGTTTAAAAATATCAATTTGGAATATATTATACTAATCTTGATGTATTCCACAAGTTCTAATCAGAGTTTAATAGCCACCGTACCTGAGTCAGCGCCACCTCTGCCCACCCCAAGAAGGAAGAGACGAAAGAGACTTCAAGATTCCCTACACTAATTGGCAGATCAAATGTCAAATTATATGTTCTAGATATTTGTGATTTATAATTGTATGCCGGTAAAGCTACTTGTCAACTGATTAGGAACAACTACTGGGTTGTACCCAAACTCATGTATCATAATTGAACTTAATTGAATAATATTATTATTCAATTAAGTTACTGTATGATTATATTTTGCACAATGAGTTAAGAATGAAGTTTACTTTAAAAAACAAATATAATAATAATAATAGAACCTTCCAGGTGGCATGTAAATTACTCTTCTTGAGAAGAGTCATTCAAGAATGGTCTCAGTTCTCACTCCAAACAACAATAAGGTCTGCACCAGAGATCTATAAACTGATCCCAAAGTGACAGAGCTCGTAGCATTCCGTAGTTGGTAGGAGATCTAGAGGAATTTAATTAATTTCTTCATCACGCTATAAATATGAGGCTCTCAACGTGAATTGCCTGTTATCATCCCCAAGTACTTCCAATGCTTCTCTCTGGGGATCCTTGGGCAATCACATGGAATGTCATAGCTACGAACGTACTTACATTTTCAAGGAAACCTTAGGTTTATTACCATGGGATCAAGCCTGCAGCATACACTTATAATTTTGCAGTTGTATTCAATGTTGAAATGTTATGAGTAACCACTTTATCTCTACAAAATGCAACAGTATATTACAGTTCCAAGGCGAACATTTGAAAATTGTCGGACGAAAACCCTCACAGTTACTCTTATTTGCAAGTTACAAAGGCAAATGGATGACGAAAAGAGAAAGAAGATCTCGCATATTTTTTCCGTTACAAACGATGAACGAAGGGAAACGGAGGTTAAAATATAATGGGCGCTCGGGGGGTGAATGCTAAGTGACTCCAGCAGTTGACCCGGGAGCCGCCAGAGGGCTCAGAAAACATTATTTTTGTTTAGGCGGTTGATTCTCATACGAAGCAGGGCTCGGTTATTTATTCTCTTCTACTCCGCTACGCTTTTCCTCGCCAACTCGTTTACACCTCTTTCCCCATAAGGTTGTTGATAAGATATCGGAGAATCTCTTTGTGCGCTCCTTCGCTACAAAAGGGCGCCAATTCACCTAAATACAAGGTGACACATGTCCCAAGTTCTCTCTCTTCTTATCCACTCTTCCACAAGAAGTCTTGCGGTTCACAAGACATACTACCCAAACCGCGAGCAGGGGTTTCCATTCCTTTACCACTTGAGACCGTGGAAGAAGTAGTGCGAGCTGTATTCAAATTGAAACATGCAGGCCCTGAGTATACCGTTCAGTGAAGCAAGAACCACCCCAACTAGGCCAATATTCATATATTTCACGCTTGTAAACAGTGTAGTCTTGCACAGCAATGGTCCGAAAGCACCACAACCCGTCTGTCAATATTGCTTCATTCTGTCATTCATTCGAATCAGTTGTGAAACTTGTGTGGCGAAACAGATGTGATCTCAAATCTATTATCCTTCAAGAGGTTTATTAGACGAGCCCATCTTCCTTTTAACCTACAATGCCTGTACATTGTTCAAAGTCACGGAATTTTAGGTTTCATTCCTCCTGTATCATTTTACAATTTCTTTAGGATGTCCACACATTATTGCTAAACAAATCATATGAAACTAATGGACCATCTGAAATGTGATGAGCTTCAGAGAGGGGAGGTTTCGGGTCGGATGTAGAGGGGGAAGGTACAGTCTTAACCATAAAATCCAAGTAGCAGAAAGTCCCCCATAAGTATCACGTTCTCGGGGGCAGAGTAAAAGGAACCCACTTTAAACTCTTTCACGTGCGAGTGTGAGGCAACTTTGCAATTGATTTTCTATCACAGAAGCTTGATAATAGCCACCTTTTCTCCTACCAGACGGGTGGTCAACACGGTACACTTTACAAGACATAGACCTGGAGCTGTGGAGATAGTTGAGTTTCTGATAGGAGTAGTATAATATAATTATAATAAGAACCCCTCATCGCCGCTTGGACCATAGAATGATAACCTCCCAACTCCCAATTTCTCTGAATTTTTTAATATTAAATAGGTATACAAAAATTTAAAATTCTGAAAAATTGGGAAGACAAATTTTGTCTTCTCCAACTTGTTTCTCACATCCTGGCGTCCAAAAACTGTCATTATTATCTCCAAGAAGTCACCGTCATAAAATATGAATATCTCCGACGGAAACACCCGCAATTGCAATGAAGGAACTGCGCAGTGTTTTCCTTCTTTTGCAAAGTTAGGGAGTACGGAGATACCCATGTCGTAATCTTGTAAGAATATAAGTTGTAAAAGATACTTATTAGGCAATCCTCTGGAATCCCATGTGCCAAATTAGCCATAGTTCTATGAATTTGTATCAATTTAGGGTAGGACGTGAGCTATCATGCCAATTAGTGGAGCAAATAAAATGCACTACCTGACAACTATATTGGTCTCCTGGGCGAATCAGATTTATGTTTCTCAATGAAAATTGGGATTGGTAGGTAACTACGTGATGAGATGGGGTAGTTCTTCCCTATACCTTTTTACCACCCTTGCTGATTCAATGAATTGCTGATTTGCTGATATTCTACGAATTGCTTTTGATTACACGTCAAGGTGAGCTAAATCTAATAGACCCAATAGCACCTAGCCGACATAAATTTTAAAAACTGAGCAAATTCTTGACACAACGGTTTATTATCTTCTTTGTACAGATCACCCTTTTGTCTAGATTACTGGATGATAGATTAATTATTATTATGAATTGTCATTATTTATTATTAATAATTATTAATAAATATTGATAATTTACACTAGATGATAATCATTATTATTATCAAGTAATGTAAATTATTAATATTTATTATTGGTTATTAATAATTTGTATGCTTCATTATTGATAGTCATATTAAATATTATTTATTAACTCGATACTTTAAAACCACGTGTTGTTTGAATCAGCTGAGCCTTTTTGAAAATTGACCCGACAAACTGTCTCACGATTCACTCTCATGTTGACTATTTCCGATGTGCTCGAACTTTTAGCCCTCATTGTGAACGAACGGCTGGACGTACAAAGCTGTGGATGGTCTTAAAAAATTCTAAAGAATAAACTCTATCTTAATGTGAACTAAAAACTATACCGTTCCATCTGAATTTATCGAGTTTTTGGAATTTTAAAAATGTTGGTTATGAAAAGTGTCAGGATAATTGTGGGGTTGGCCCGAACTCGTAAAAAAATGTCGTTCAATGCTAAATGGGCAAAGCGCCGCGGACGGCGTACGGCGTACCGCGTATGGCGGACGGACGGATTTTTTAAAATTCGATTTTCTGAATCTTTGTATCTTGAAACGTAAACCAACAAATTTTGAGGGTGAGTTAAACATTTTTTTTCCTTGGGCGATTCCAATGGTTCATTATCGAAGATAATAAACCAAAATACACCGTTTCATATGAATTTTTCGAGTTTTGGAATTTTCAAAATTTCAAAATTCGTTTTGAACCCCTTCCCTTTGACCTAGGGTTATGGACAGTTTCGAGGATCATTGTGGGGTTGGTCCGAACCCATGACAAAAATGTCGAAATTTTAGCCCAAAGTTAACTGGGCAAAGTGCCGCGGACGGCGTACGGCGGACGGACGGATTTTTTTTTTTTTTTAATTCGATTTTCTGAATCTACGTATCTTGAAACATAAACCAAAAAATTTTTACATGGGGTTAAAAAAAAATTTTCTTTGGGCGATTCCAATGGTTCATTATAATGACGGATAATTATCGAAGATACACCGTACGCCTTCCGCGCCGTTTTGCCCAGTTAGCGTGGAGCTAAAATTGCGAAATTTGGTTTGCGGGTTCGGACCAGCCCCACAATGATCCTTGAACTTTTCATAACCCTAGCTCAATTGGAAGGGGTTCAAAACGAACTTTGAAATTTCGACAATGTCAAATCTCGGAAAATTTGACGGACTGGTTAATTTTTAGTTCCTTTTTGAATCACGTGAAGAATTACGAATTTTTTGAGACCAATTGGAGTTTTGTACGACCAGCCGTTCGTTCACAGTGAGTGCGCAAAGGTTTAGGAGAAACAATGAACTTCGTGTCTAAGACGGCCGTTAGGTCGATCAACCCCCAGCCGCCCAACATAAAACTACCTTTTTTGGTTTATTATCTTCGATAATGAACCATTGGAATCGCCCAAAGAAAAAAATTTTTTAACCCCCCCTCAAAATTTGTTGGTTTACGTTTCAAGATACGTAGATTCAGAAAATCGAATAAAAAAAATCCGTCCGTCCGCCGTACGCCGTACACCGTACGCCGTACACCGTACGCCGTACGCCGTCCGTGGCACTTTGCCCAGTTAGCGTTGAGCTAAAATTACGAAATTTGGTTTCTGGGTTTGGACTAGCCCCACAATGATCCTCGAAACTTTTCATAACCCTAGGTCAAGGGGAAGGGGTTCAAAACGAACTTTGAAATTTCGACGATGTCATATCTCCAAATATTCAACTGAACCGTGTAATTTTTAGTTCACTTTTGAATGACCTGAAAAATTACCAATCATTTAAGACCAATTGGATTTTTGTGCGACCAGCCGTTCGTTCACAGTGAGCGCGCAAAGGTTTAGGAAAAACACTAAACTTTCGCGTCGAATACGGCCGTTATGTGACCCAACCTCCAGACGCCCAGAATAAAACTACGTTATTCATCTTCCCGGTAAACTACAGTCTAGAAATTTTAACCGTGAGTCGGGGATAGACCACATTGCAATATTCACTCGGTTTCTCATCTGTAAAATTGTTTAAATAATACCTTTTTGTAATAATACAAATTAAATTTTGATGATGAGCTGTTGACTTGAAATTTTAAAAATAGTTCAGAACTGGATCACAATGCAATATTCACTCGTTTTCTTGTCTATAAAATTGTTTAAATAATACCTATTTGTTTAAACAAATTAAATTTTGATGATGAGCTAGATACTTGAAATTTTAAATATAGGTCAGAAATGGATGACATTTCAATATTCACTCGGTTTGTATGACATGGTATGAGTATGGTATGGTATATTATTGTATGTATGATTTGGTATAGTACAGTATGGTATGATAGGAAAGAAATTCGTATGGTATGGTATGAGTACGGTGAGAATATGGTATGGTGCCGATTTGCAACACAGTCTGGTATAGACAGAAGGGTGATCTGCACAAGGAAGATAATAAACCGTTGTGTCAAGAATTTGCAGAGTTTTTCATCTTCCCGGTGAACTAGAAATTTTAACAGTGAGTCGAGGATTGACCACATTGCAATATTCACTCGGTTTCTCATCTGTAAAAACGTTCAAACCTTTTTGTAGTAATGCAAATTAAATTATGATGATGAGCTATTGACTTGAAATTTCAAATATAGGTCAGAACTGGATGACAATGCAATATTCACTCGGTTCGTATGACATGGTATGAGTATGGTATGGTATATTATTGTATGGTATGATTTGGTATACTAGTACTGTATGGTATGATATGAAAGAAATTGGTATGGTATTTAAATTTAATTTGGATGATGAGCTGGAGTTTCATCCAACAGTTCGTTAATTAGATTAGGGTGATCTGCTCAAAGAAGATAATAAATCGTTGTGTCGAGAATTTGCAGAGTTTTAAATTCGATTTTCTGAATTCACGTATCTTGAGACGTAAACCAACAAATTTTGAGGGGTGGGGGGGTTAAACAATATTTAGAATGTTGGTTTACGTTCCAACTAATCTATATGTACCTATGTGATCTATTGTTTGAGGGATGGTTTTATATTTTGGGATGCGAGCGTAACCATGCATCCAGAGTGCTTTATAACTCTGATAATTGATCATAGATTAATCAAAAACTCTGCAAATTCTTGACACAACGGTTCATTATCTTCTTTGTACAGATCACCCTTCTGTCTAGATCACTAGATCTAAATGTCTAGATCCTAAATGTTAGATTAATTATTATTATGAATTATCACTAATTATTTATAATTGTATCAAGTATGTATCTAGTGAAAATTATTATAATTGATTGTTAGGTATTAATAATTCGTATTTATTATTAATAATAATTATTATTAATTATGATTAATTAATACGATATAATTCTGGGGTTTTTAATACTGCGTCGGTAATAATTTTTCTATAAAAGAAGTACCTACCAACAAACATTCGAAATTACCTTCATTTCCGTAGCACGAAACGCACCTCAGAACAACAAACTCGACATCACTTAAGCCATATGATGTTCCAAAGAGCTTGTTAGTATGAAAATGGACCTGTATTTCAACAGTTTGATTCACGATCGTGTTGTGAGGCACAATCTTTGAACCGTCATTGTGAACGAACGGCTGGTCGTACAAAGCTGCGGATGGTCTTAAAAAATTCTACGGAACAAACTCCATCTAAATATGAAATGAAAAACATACCGTTCTAAATGAATTTTTCGAGATATGAGATTTTCAAAATTTCAAAATTCGTTTTGAACCCCTTCCCCTTGACCTAGGGTTATGAAAAGTTTCTAGGACCATTGTGGGGTTGGTCGAAACCCATAAAAAAATGTCGTAATTTTAACTCAACGCTAACTGGGCAAAGTGGCGCGGACGGCGTACGGACGGATTTTTTTTTATTCGATTTTCTGAATCTACGTATCTTGAAACGTAAACCAACAAATTTTGAGGGGTACGGCGTACGGCGGACGGACGGATTTTTTTTTATTCGATTTTCTGAATCTACGTATCTTGAAACGTAAACCAACAAATTTTGAGGGGGGGGTTAAAAATGGTTCATTATCGAAGATAATAAACCAAAATATGTCGACTTCGCACAAACTGGCTTATTGAAGTTTTAAGTATAGGGATAATACAGGAATAATTATTATGAACGCGATGACCATATTTTTATTGAGAGTTCCAGTAGGTGGACAAAGTTAGTTTTATGCTTGTGCTCGTGAAAGATTCATTCATTTATCAGTGGCGACGATGGATTTGGAAAGGACGTGGAAGCAAATATTGTGCGGTTTTCAACACCACCGTTCAATGAAGACGAATGTTGGAGCGACTATGAAAGTCAATTCAAATTCTTATGTAGAGTTAAAGGATTGTGAGGGACCACCACTCGGGTAACGGAAGCTCCAAGAGACTTATTACTGGCTTACGTAGGTCCTGCGGCGTTCAAGAAAGTAAGAAATTTTGTACTGCCGGCGGAGATCGATAATTTGAGGTGGGAAAAACTGTTGAATGCATTCCGATAAATTTTCAAACCAAGAAAGACTGTTTTCTCTGCTCGGTTGGAATTTGAACAGATTGAGAGGCAACAGGAGGAACCCTTTGCAATGTTTGTCACAAGGTTGGAAGAGTTAGCAGAACTATGCCGTTATGGAAGGAGCTTCGATGAAAGGGTGAGAGATAAATTTGCGGGGGCATACGGTTTCCAGAATTTGGATCAGAGTTAAGGCTGCAGCAATTGCATGACTTGGCTGAATCAATGAGTTGAGCACGCAGGGAAATGCAACAGAAAACTATGTCGGAAGAAAGAACAATAAAGAAAGTAGTCAGGACAGGGTTGGAAAACAACGGAAAGGAAGAATGTTCAAATAACCCAACGGAACATAACAAGTTTTTTTAAATGTGGGCTGTCACATAGAAGAGAAATCAGATATCCTGCAGCACAATCTGAATGCTTCAAATGTCAGCGGATAGGCCATTTCGCAAGAATGTGCAGGTCAAAGAGAGTCACGCAAGAAAGTAAGGAGGAAAACTATGATTCTGAGGAAGATGCGAGTATAAAAGATAGGCTAATCTATACAGTGAAGAATACAGTGATACGGTGATACCAAATACCTCAGGCCAAAATAACGGTGAGAATAAATGAAGAGACGGTGGTGATGGATTTTGATTCAGGAGCAAGGGCCTCGATAATCAGTAAAGATATCCTTGATATGTAATGATATCTTTCTACGTAGGAAAGATAATATCCTCCAACGTGGGAAATATAATATCTTTCCTGATGGTTATCAATCTGTATAAATTCATATTAAGAATTTGTACAGATTGATAACAACCAGGAGGTAGGAAGATCCTTAAGGAGGACACAGAAAGCCCTTGTAGGTCGAGCCGTACACCGTACTGCGAATCATTTAACTGCCATCCATTTGCAGTACTTCAAATAACGCCGCCTAATCAACTCATAGGTTGAATCTTCCACGAGTACATCATGCGGTTACATATTATGCAAGTCCCGCTAGGGTCACATTTTTTGACCTAAAGTATTTACAGTTTTTCCGCACGATGCTGAGATGAGAATGGGGTATGAAGAAGAACGCGCTGGAACTGATAATAGGTATAATTTATAGGCTCAAGGAACTTCTTGACAGGAAAAATATGGAAGAAAATGAGATATTCAACAGAGGAAGAACCTAGTTGAATAGCGGGTGAAGATTAAGTCCATTACAGATGGCGATAACCGGGTGTTTTTCCTGTTGGTAAATCGAAGGGGTGTATCTTGAGTGACATTCGAGATAGGATGGAATGGTAAATCTTCACGCGGATACTATCAACGCACTGAGTAGAGGTGAATGTACTATCTTTATTCTTTTGCTCCATTATTGAAATCTGGAAAGACTATGTTCATAACTTCTGAAAATCGTTAAAACCTGGCTGGACGAGAATGGAGTATTGAAAACTACTATGCTGCCACTTATTAGAGCTCAAAAAGCACTAATTCGAGATTTGGAAATGTGCGTAGTAGAACACATACTGCTCCACTGTTCAAGAAACTTCAATTCTGTACATTGGGCCAATTATTTATAAAGGTGTTACAACTTAAGAAAGAAAAGAAAATAATTGCAATTAACCATGCAAAAGTTACCAGAGCGCAGGATGAATTGATGTGCCAAATCCCTAAAAGCAATACCAGTTTCTTTCATCGACAGTATAATTCTATAGGCTGTAGATTTTTCAATACTTTTCCTACTAGTCTCAGGCAATCTGTGGTTCAGGTTAATTGGAAGTCTCTAATCACTAGCCATCTCATTTCAAACAATGTTCTCTGGGTGGGTGAAGGTTAAATTACAAATGGCCATCATCCGGGCGGTGTCCCTGAGGCTGCGAGGGTCCAGAAAGAAGGTAAGGAGCCTGGAACCCTACAGAGGCCTAGGACTCGAGGATGGCGCACTTCTTCCACTCCCAAGAGAATGATCATATCACTTCTTCTTACGTCTCCTGATCACGTTCATTTCAACAAACCCATAAATTCGAGAAAAAGTAGGTACAAGGAATAACCCATAATATTTACAAATAAATCTTTTGTGTTCAGTAAAAAAATGTTCAGCTCCACTAATTTACTACAACTAATGTAACTAACAATTAAAAAAAAAATCCACTGTTTTTTCTTCTAGCATTATTATTAGGCATCAACATATTGTTCTTTCCCCTATCTCCCAACAAACTTAACTGAACTTTTTTACTATATTATACTACTACTTTTTTTTTACTATTTTTTATTTTATTTTTTGAACAAACAAGAGGCAGAGTTTACCTGGATTTGTATTGCTGAATCCTCTCTCTATGCGCGGTTCTTAACCTTTCAGAGAGAGTAAGTTTTCCAGTCTACAATATGATATAAGCGTACATTTATGCTTGAAATATGATTTTACTTTATTATTGTAATTATTTTGTACTTGAAATGGAAATAAAAATAAACAAATAAAAAAAAAATAAATAAAAAAAATAATTGAGGCCGCAGATAGAATTACAGAATCAGATTAAAGGGATAATAAATTCAATCGCAGGAATCTGGATGCCAACCGCATTCTAATCCAATGATAATATTGTTTTTGGTTTATTATTTCCAATTATTGAACATGATAGGAGAGTTTCATAACAATCATCAGAACGAAGGCGAAAAACCGAGGATGAAACTTCAAAACTCTAGGTTAATAAGAAGTGAGGTGAATTATAATTTGAAATGTTCAAAACTGCGAATCTGTGTCTGGTGAACATTGAACCGAGAGTAGGATGGTGCAGTTTTGTGCACACTTGAATTGATGTTAGGATGGTGCACACTTGAATTGATTTACAACAATCTAGAGCTTTGTGCTTCTAGCCGTTCGCCTCCTGAAAATACTGATCACGGTAAATGTAAGGCATTGATTTCACCAAATCGCACTGACATTCTTGACCCTCCGATGTACGCGCTAATTTCTCGAAATATTTATATGGTCCTCAAGGCCGGCCACTTTTTTTTTTGAAATATTGACTAGTCCTATGACATAAATAATAATAAATAATACTGCGAGACTAACTACGTTATGGGAAGATGAACAGCAATGAACATTCTTTATATATCAGTTTATTTTTTTCATTCTGTGTTTCTTACATCTGTTTGGTAAGGAGAACGTCGGAAAAATGACGATAGGTAAATAACAATAGGTACCTAAATTTTCATAAATATTGTAATAATAAAGAAAATAGTTTTGTGCATTTCTGAACGTTTCTTCTGTAAAAAATAACATGTGAACAGAATATGAAAAAATATTTATATAAATTATATATAGTTTATATGTGTTATATATTTACCTATATTATATCAATTAAATTTATAACAATATGAAAAACTCTGCAAATTCTTGACAACGGTTTATTATCTTCTTTATGCAGATCACCATTCTGTCTAGATCACTAAATGATCGATTAATTATTATTACAAATTATCATTAGTAACTAATGATAACAATACTGTTTCACATGAATTTTTTGATTTTCGACATAAAATTATCAATAACTGTTATTGATAATTTTATGTCGAAAATCAAAAAATTCATGTGAAACAGTATTGTTTTTAGTTCACATTTACATAGACTTTATTTTTTAGAATTTTTTAAGACCATCCGCAGATTTATACGACCAGCCATTCGTTCACAATGAGGGCTCAAACCTGGAGCAGATCGAAAATCGTCAACATGAGAGTGAATAGTGAGGCAGCCTGTCGGGTCAATTTTCAATCTGGCTCAGCTGATTCAAACAGCACATGGTTTTCAAATATCGAGTTAATAAATAATTGATAATGATTATTAATAATGAAGGATAAAAATTATTAATATCCAACAACAAATAGTAATACCTAATCTACTCTGGTGTAGATTATTACTATTTGTTGTTGTAATAATAATAATTATTAATATTTAACGATACCAATTCATAATAATAATTAATCCAGACAGAATGGTGATCTGTACAAAGAAGATAATAAACCGTTGTGTCAAGAATTTGCAGTTTTTTAATTCGATTTTTCGAATCTACGTATCTTGAAACGTAAACCAACAAATTTTGATAGGGGTTAACAAAATGTTTCCTTTGGTCGATTCGAATGGTTCATTATCGAAGATAATAACCCAAAATCATATTACGTTCTTGCTTATTGTGTTCTGTAATTATTTTTGATCATAAATACGGCAAAATCTGAGCATTATTGTACTTGTGCGTCCTCTTCGGCTGACAGTTCACTGTCACTTGAGTGGTTTTCTGCAATGACTTGTTCTTCTCCACCTCCACATTCATCGGAAAAATCCACGACCGACTTGTTTTTGAGTATTCCTCCAATTCTTGCAAAATTCGGTCATATCCATGTGGTTGAATGCGTTCACATGGTAGAAAGTAGTAATAAAACACAAAACCAAAATGTCCGTGCACGGCCCTCTGTGCCCAAATGTACCAGAAAACGGAATAACCGAATCAAATGCTGGTGGGAGACTGACTGGTGACATCTCAAGGACATATTAGTAATCTCGTAGGAGGGTAGGTGGGGGAGGCATATTGTTGGGGGCATTCACCTCTCAGCTAAGGCCAATCCGGCCGACAGGCTACACCGGAGGGTACATCGAAACATAAGAATGGATCTCCTGGATAGAGCAGGTGTTGGGTAAAAATTGAGTTTGGTACTTGTTTACTAATTGTTCCTAAAACGTTCAGTTCTGGACTGAAGTAAAGTTCTGAACTCGAGTTCAGAAAGGCAGTGAGGAAATTGCCATCAAAGGTATCATTGATTCCCAGCAATTGATGCCCCCCCCCCCCTCAACTTCACGAGGTAATCGAATTAGGCTTTTAATGATAAGGGTTTAAATTACAGCCGTGGATATACAAAATGTAGTAAAGATAACTTCGAACCTACAAGAAAATAATTAGATAAGAACCGAGACTTGAACATTGGAGCGAAAGAAGAACATAGTTTGTATCTTGGAGTTTTATTTCGGAGACTTGGCAGTCCCAGTGCCAGCTTCACCAAGATCTTGGTTTCCAATTACCGGAAGGTCGGTCCATCGCGGGTTACAACCATTTTAAACTTTCCTCCCTCTCAGTGACTTTAACTGGTTGAAAGAGGGATAATTTGGAACCGGCCAAGTCCCGTTAAATACCATTCCATCCACTTGCGTCCTAGTTCGCGTTGCAAATAAAACTTCTGATCAGGATGAAATCTCGCCTTCTGTAGTTGCGATATGTTTCCCTGACCTGACCACTGGTATTTGTAATTTACCGGTATTTCACAATTCGTTGACTGGTGAGTTTTTCAAAAATAGTTCAATCTGTTCTATAATTTCATTTCAGTATTGTTTTTAGTTCACATTTACATAGACTTTATTTTTTAGAATGTTTTAAGACCATCCGCAGCTTTGTACGACCAGCCGTTCGTTCACAAGGGCCGCTCAAATTTGGAGCAGATCAAAAATCGTTTACATGAGAGTTAATCGTAAGGCAGCCTGTCGGGTCCATTTTCAAACTGGTCCAGCTGATTCAAACAGGACATGGTTTTCAAATATCAAGCTAATGAATAATATTTTATAATAATTAATAAGCTTAATGAAGCATAAAAATTAATAATAACCAACAAGAAATATTAATAATTTACACTACTTGATAATAATTATTAATAATTAATGATAACTCATAATAATAATCAATCTATCATTCAGTAATCGAGACAGGGGTGATCTGTACAGGGAAGATAATAAACCGTTGTGTCAAGAATTTGCAGAATTTTTTTTCTGGTTCTAATTCAAAAAACATTTCATTCTAAAAATTTTATTGTAGAACTCGAAAGAAAATTTTGTAGGTAATTAAAGAAAAAGGAGCGCATTGAAACACTTTAATTCCAAAACTCATCTCAATCAATACTTCATTGCAATCCTTGGAAGGTTTTGACTATTTTTGGTTCATTTTCTTTGATAATGAACCTCTCGTCAATCCCAATTCGATAAAGCGTATCGGTACCGTTATTTTTTCAACCAACGTATCCTTTGCGCGACGCCGAGAACCTGGACGATTCTGCAAACCACATTTTTTTCTTTGGTCGATTCCAATGGTTCATTATCGAATATAAAAAAAAAAAATGAAACGGTCAGTCATGTGACACCTCATTTTACAGGTTCTTACACGCTGAATACGATTGCTATACCTTATTCCGCTCTCAAACTGGAGCACTTTGAAGATGAAGAAACGAGGTTGATACTTGAGATGTTCTTCATGGACATCATGTGCTTTAATGGAGACATTTTACATAAAACCAATTATTTCTTTTAAAATTCGCTCTCCTAGCCATGCAGCATGACTGTGGATTTTGTGTGTGTTGAAATATGTAAGTAAAAGAAAGTTAAAATATACATATATACAGGGTGTTCGGCACTTGGAGTAAAAGAATAAAACTCTGCAAATCCTTGACACAACGGTTTATCATCTTCTTTGTACACATCACCCTTCTGTCTAGATCACTAAAAGATAGATTAATTATTACTATGCATTATCACAATTATTATCTAATAATTATTATCAAGTACCTAGTGTAAATTATTATTAATCAAACCGCTATCTAAAAACCATATGCTGTTCGAATCAGCTGGGCCAGTATGAACATTGACACGAGAGGCTGCCGCATGATTCACCCTCATGTTGACAGCTTTAATGTGACAGGAATAATGTCCGTACTTCATGAATTGGTGGAATAACAGTACTGTGAAAAAATAACTGGCGATCATACGCGAGAGAGTCTGATTGGAAGCACCGATAACGGCGAAGCGATGTTGAGCTGGCAGGTCGCGTTTGTGATTGTTGCCGATGGCGGAAGATGGCAGCTCCGGCCGAAATCCACAATTACGCGGATGCGTTGACACAACGAATGGGGTCTCAACGTCTTTTCTATATTTCGCCGATATAACCCAAGGATTTATTATTATAAACTGTATTAACTAGTTGAGTAGTCACTAGAGCTTCCTATAGGTAGATTTCCCATCTCCCCGTCCCGTTGGCAGCTCTTCTTCAGCGAAAACGGCCGGGGGATACAAAATTCCCAGTCGTGCAACATGACGGGGGATAACAAATTCCCAGTCATGCAGCATGACTATAAGAGCGAGTTTTCGAAGAAATAACTGAATTTATGTAAAATGTCTTCATTAAAGAACATGACGTCCATGAAGAATTTTTGGTCCGAGATCAATAGCTACATTTTCTTCGAAAATTCGCTAAAAAGAATATCATCGGAAGATGAGGCAACAACCGCATAGCCCCACGGCTCGGCAATTAGGTACCTTTGTTTCTTTGATTCGTCCCGTCATATGGTGGGTAGCTCCTTGTACGGATCGGTGGCATCTACCTCAGAGAAAGCCTATGTCATAGGCTCCTTCCCTGACCAAATAAAAAGGACTTGAAATAAAGAGAGGAAAAAAGGCTCCGGAGTCCTAGGAGAGAGAAGAAAAAAGAACCCCCGGCCAATTGCGAAGTCCTTGACGCGGGATTCGCGGGACGGGAAGCTTTCTTTCTTGGCAGCGGCGCTTTTCAGTTTGTCTTCGTGAGCTGACTGGAACTTGCAAGGTGCATCAATATCTCATGATTTAAGGCGTAGCCAGGTTTCCCTACTAAAGCAACCTTATGGCTACGAAGAGCTACAACTGCTATCAAAGATCGTTCTGAATTATTCGTTGGATCATTTGATTTTAAAACTGAATATATAGTGATAATTTTCCATTGTTCAGAATTTGTAATTATTCATTTACTCTTTTCAACGCGAGTTTTTCTAAGTCAATGATTTGGTTCTAATCTTTTCCGAAGATAATTCCTTAATATGGTGATGGTTCAATATGACGATGGTTCAAAAATTGAAAACATCAAACAATTCGAGAATGTTTTAAATTAAAAAAAATTTTTGATTTTGAATTTTTTAAATTAGTTGAATTTTTCCTTGGGAATTATGCAAATTTTTGTTGTTGAGAATCATTATAGGTAATTGATGTGGAGGAGAATTAGAGAAAGTTTGCAGAACGTGAAACCCATGATTTTTGACCAAAAATTGCGAACAACTCAAGAACCGTTGGGAAAAGTGACAAAGTGTGATACACTCATCCGAAAGCCTATTAAATTTCCTATCGATCCTCAAACAGGCGCGAAAATTAGTAGATGTTGGATTTATTCACCTACTTTTGGCAGTGGATTATCCAAATCCAGACATCCCAACGGACATTTTAGGGCCAACCGCACCAATTTCGAACAGTTTTGACGGAAGTTATTGTTGAAAATAGGAAACTCATCATAACTCCTTCATTTCCCCCCTAAGGAAGCTCATTTTGATCTCAAATTGAAGAGTTCTGAATGTTAAATAGAACTAAAAAAAAAAAAAAAAAAAAATCTGAAACAGGTTCAATTTTGAAGAAGTTATGATCATTTGAAATTCCAGAAAATTACTCTTTCCCCCCAAATTGAGGGATGGGGGGAGGGGGACAAAATGTACAAAAGGCACTCCCTTGCATGGAAACAAACGTGTGTGCAAAATTTCAGCTCGGCTGTAGCCCCGTCAATAAACAACAACAAGAACGAGAACGAGAAGAAGAACATGAAAAACGTGAAAAATACCGATTTTAAAACTGTTATACCCCCGATATCCGATGTTCCCGAGAGTTGAAATTTGGTTTACGTCCTCACAGGCACCTAGAAAGTTGGTGTACAAAAAATCAACTCTTGAGACACCCAGGGGGCCGGGATACAGGGGGGGGGGGGTGAAAAACCCAACTTGTTCCGTCGCGTAATCAGTGTCTCAGTCTCTCCGGTTTCAGGGCTTCGGTTTTCTTGGCGGGCGGGACGCTCACGCCTCCCTAGATAGAGAAAAGTTAATCACAGCATATTATCTTTGGAACTTCTATCTAAGCAACAAGTAAAATCACAATCGCTTACAGAACTCGCCATGAATTTCTAATCACAATTAACAATATGCTTAGCGCATTTGACAGTAGTACCTAGTCAGTTGTGATTGTTTTCAGAAAGAAACTGCTGCCACCGGAAATAAGTAGAGACAATTGACTCGACAGGCTGCCTCACGATTCACTCGCATGTTGACGATTTTCGATCTGCTCCAACTTTGAGCCCTCATTGTGAACTAACGGCTGGACTTAATAAACTCTAACTAAATGTGAACATAAAACTATACCGTTTCATTTGAATGTTTCGATTGTTTAAATTTTCAACATTTCAAAACCCGTTTTGCAATCTTGTCCCTTGACCGAATGTTATGAAAAGCTTCGAGGATCATCGTGGGGTTGGTCCGGATTCGTAAAAAAAATTTCGTAATTTTAGCTTAACGCTAACTGGGCAATGTGCCGCGGACGGACGGATGTTGGTTTATTATCTTCGATAATAAACCATTGGAATCGACCAAAGAGAAAAATTTTTTAACCCCCCCTCAAAATTTATTGGTTTATGTTTCAAGATACGTAAATTCGATAAATCGAATAAAAAACTTCAAATTCTTGATACAACGGTTTATTATCTTCTTTGTACAGATCACCCTTCTGTCTAGATTACTGAATGATAGATTAATTATAATTATAATTATATATAATAATTATTATTATGAATTATCATTAATTATTAATAATTATTATCAAGTAGTGTAAATTATAAATATTTATTGTTCGTTATTGATAATTTGCATGCTTCATTATCAAGTTTTAGTTCATTATTAGTTTTATGTTAGGAGCCTGGGGGGTTGACCGACCTAACGGCCGTTTTAGACGCGAAGTTTAGTGTTTTCTCTAAACCTTTGCGCGCTCACTGGTCATACAAAACTCCAATTGGTCTTAAAAAATTCGTAATTTTTCAGGTCATTCAAAGGTGAACTAAAAATTACACCGTTCAGTTAAATTTTCCGAGATTTGACATTGTCGAAATTTAAAAGTTCGTTTTGAACCCCTTCCCATTGAGCTAGGGTTATGAAAAGTTTCAAGGATCATTGTGGATCATTTTTAAGACCATCCACAGCTTTGTGCGACCAGCCAATCGTTCAAAACGAATTTTGAAATCTTGAAAATTTCAAAACTCGAAAAATTCAAATGGAACAGTGTATTTTTTATTTGATATTTAGATAGGGTTTTTTTGGTTTATTATCTTCGATAATGAACCATTGGAATCGCCCAAAGAAAAACTTTTTTTAACCCCCCCTCAAAATTTGTTGGTTTACGTTTCAAGATACGTAGATTCAGAAAATCGAATAAAAAAAAATCCGTCCGTCCGCCGTACGCCGTCCGCGCCACTTTGCCCAGTTAGCGTTGAGTTAAAATTACGAAATTTTTTTTATGGGTTTCGACCAACCCCACAATGGTCCTCGAAACTTTTCATAACCCTAGGTCAAGGGGAAGGGGTTCAAAACGAATTTTGAAATTTTGAAAATTTCATATCTCGAAAAATTCATATGGAACGGTATGTTTTTTATTTCATATTTAGATAGAGTTTGTTCCGTAGAATTTTTTAAGACCATCCGCAGCTTTGTACGACCAGCCGTTCGTTCACAATGACGGCTCAAAGATTGTGCCTCACAATACGATCGTGAATCAAACTGTTGAAATACAGGTCCATTTTCATACTAACAAGCTCTTTGGAACATCATATGGCTTAAGTGATGTCGAGTTTGTTGTTCTGAGGTGCGTTTCGTGCTACGGAAATGAAGGTAATTTCGAATGTTTGTTGGTAGGTACTTCTTTTATAGAAAAATTATTACCGACGTAGTATTAAAAACCCCAGAATTATATCGTATTAATTAATCATAATTAATAATAATTATTATTAATAACAAATACGAATTATTAATACCTAACAATAAATTATAATAATTTTCAGTATGTACTTGATAAAATTGTTATAATAATTAGTGATAATTGATAATAATAATTAATCTAACATTTAGGATCTAGACATATAGACCTAGTGATCTAGACAGAAGGGTGATCTGTACAAAGAAGATAATGAACCGTTGAGCTAGGGTTATGAAAAGTTTCAAGGATCATTGTGGATCATTTTTAAGACCATCCACAGCTTTGTGTGACCAGCCAATCGTTCAAAACGAATTTGGAAATCTTGAAAATTTCAAAACTCGAAAAATTCAAATGGAACAGTGTATTTTTTATTTGATATTTAGATAGGGTTTATTTTTTAGAATTATTTAAGACCACCCACATCTTTGGACGACCAGCCGTTCGTTCACAATGAGGGCTCAAAGTTGGAGCATATCGAAAATCGTCAACATGTGAGTGAATCGAGAGGCAGCCTGTTGGGTCCCAGCTGATTCAAACAGCACATGGTTTTCAAATATTTAATAATAATTATTAGTAATGAAGCATAAAAATTAATAATAACCAACGGTAAATATTAATAATTTACACTAATTAAGATAATTCATAATAATAATTAACCTTTCATTCAGTGACAGAAGGGAGATCTTTACAAAGAAGATAATAAACCGTTGTGTCAAGAATTTGCAGAGTTTTTCCTTTCTGTTCCATGTCACTGAATGTAGGTACAGTCGTTCAGAGATTTTGATAGAGTTTCGTATCAAAGCAGTCTTTCACAAAGTGTATGTCATGTTCAAGCCATTGTCGAGAAAGCCAAATAGATACACATTTCGTTTTGCAAACGGTTCAAAATCGATAATGGGAGACGGCGCAACGCGGAATAGGTGACGTGCCGGGTGCGTTGCAAATTGGTTGGTAATTGGTTGGTTATTTTAGGGGTGAAGTCGGAAGAAGGGATGGTGGCTCGGGGCTGAAAGAGTGGCGACGGATTTGTGAAAACCCAATGCAGTTATCGCATCCATCGGCCGCCGCTGACCCAACAGCCACTATCGTCCAAACTGAACTCTTTTCCACGTCAAAAACCCCAAATCACCGATAAAATATAGAAACAATAATTATTGCTAGAATATAGAAACAATAATTATAATAGAAACAATTATTGCTACCTTCTAAATGGTTACCTACCGTATTTGGAAAAATTATGACTTGAGCAGAGATTTTTCTTAACTGACGAAAGTAAAGTTTTTTTGTGGCTAAAGTGAAGATGTTTATTGACTTCTGTAAGTCAACAACTATGAATTAGAAATCATACTAAGCATTTCCTTTAGTGATTTCTTTACTTTTGGAAGTCAAGAATGGTTTTCACTTTAAGCAGGACTATGAATTCCGCCCTTAAAGTGGCACCTTTACTTCAAGTCTCTACTCCTGTACCTTATTCTGTTAATCACACTGCCTCTTATCAACTGTTTAGTCCCTCAACCCCCCAACCACGTTCGGATTCTGAACGGAGGGCTCCGACGAGGTTATCAGAGTTCCAGGCTCAGGAAGGGTGAAACAAAGGAGCGGCGACGAACGAGACAAAATGGCAGGGAAGAAGAGGGGACGCCTCATAAATCAATTCAGTATCATGTTCCTACTCCCACAGCTACGACAGTACCTTGAAGGCTTATAGCCGCATGAATTACCTTGCCTCCCGACTCCAATCCTCAGAAAGTGAACACGGCATCCTGACTACCTTATTTTGGGAAGTTAAGTTCAACCTCTGCAGCGAACAACCTTCCATATAATGGTCCACGAACTCTGAGCCACGTGATTTATCTAGACTCAACACAAATACGAGACTGCTGCAGACGTGTTTATTAAGATTTGTGTTTGCGTGAATCCATCACCTATATATAAATTTTGCTTCCGAATCTGCCAATTCAGTGAAAGTATTGTGATTTCTTCTAAAATCTAGACAAGATGTTTTCTTATGACATCAACACAAACATTCAACATTACTGTCTGCTTGTGCATGGTAAACCTTGCTACGCCCATAATTACGGTTCCATTATATTGAAATTGTTGGAATATGAAGTGTTCGTGTAGAATCGCCGATGATGCCTTGAGACGCCCCTATACACTACGCTACTACGCTGTTTCCTACACGCTCCGCCAGTGGTACTTATCATTAGCAAGTCGTACAATCCCAAACTTCACGAAAGTCTCTTGTATGATACCTCTCCATTTCTCAGGTCCCAAGGCATCATTGACAAACTACAGTGCAAGTTTATGTATTTCAGCTGTACCCGAAGAGATAGAGGATTCGGTTCATGAGGAAATTGCTCCCCTATTCTATCTTAATAGTCATCTTACTCTATTTTTGTGGGGTTTGTGGAGCCAGTTCTGGCATCCATCAACGGCTAATTATTTAGTGAATTTTAAATGGCCTCGATGAAAAATGCAAATCGTTTCATACCACTCCAGGTACCCCTCGAGGATCCAACTAAGAACATCTATATTGATCATGATAATCATCACCATCAATGATAATGATGTTAATATCAATATATTCATTGTATAATGATGATAATCGTTATATAATGACAATCCTAGGCTCTATAAATGAAATGAGCAGTCAAAAATAACGTGTATAGATGTTATCAGTTACATACTAAACGCTGCAGTATGGCCTTGAAGGGAGCGGTTCTTACAGGCGTTCGGATGGTAAAAACTCTGCAAATTCTTGACACAACGGTTCATTATCTTCTTTGTACAGATGACCCTTCTTTCTAGATCACTAGGTCTAAATGTCTAGATCCTAAATGTTAGATTAATTATTATTATCAATTATCACTAATTATTAACAATTTTATCAAGTACCTAGTGAAAATTATTATAATTTATTGTTAGGTATTAATAATACGTATTTATTATTATTAATAATTATTATTAATTATGATTAATTAATACGATATAATTCTGGGGTTTTTAATACTACGTCGGTAATAATTTTTCTATAAAAGAAGTACCTACCAACAAACATTCGAAATTACCTTCATTTCCGTAGCACGAAACGCAACTCAGAACAACAAACTCGACATCACTTAAGCCATATGATGTTCCAAAGAGCTTGTTAGTATGAAAATGGACCTGTATTTCAACAGTTTGATTCACGATCGTGTTGTGAGGCACAATCTTTGAGCCGTCATTGTGAACGAACGGCTGGTCGTACAAAGCTGCGGATGGTCTTAAAAAATTCTACGGAACAAACTCTATCTAAATATGAAATAAAAAACATACCGTTTGATGGGAACTTTTCGAGATATGGAATTTTCAAAATTTCAAAATTCGTTTTGAACCCCTTCCCCTTGACCTAGGGTTATGAAAAGTTTCTAGGATCATTGTGGGGCTGGTCTAAACCCAGAAACCAAATTTCGTAATTTTAGCTCAACGCTAACTGGGCAAAGTGGCGCGGACGGCGGACGGCGTATGGCAATGATTAAAGAACCGCCAGCTGACTATAAGGCAGCCCTGCTAGACCTCTACAACCTAGCCTTGGATAGAGGAACATTCCCAGACGATTGGAAAATCGCTAACATCAAAGCCCTGACAAAAACTGGTGACAGGGACTGGACAAAGAGTGCTAGCTATAGACCAGTGAGCCTACTCCCATGTGAGGGGAAAATCCTAGAACGCCTAGTACTAAATCTAATAGATCCTCAGTTGGAAGAGGGAGCACACGCCAACCAGTTCGGGTGTACTAAGGGTAAAAACACCGAAAATGCCATCAGCTTCATAATCACCAAAGTGCGAGAGTCCCGCTACAACCATGTAACCTGTGTCTTCTACGACATTGCAGGAGCATTTAACACCGTGTGGTGGCCCTTGGTCCTTAAAGGGCTGAAGGACAGGAGCATCCCGCGGAATGTATACAAACTGCTACAGGACTACCTGACAAACAGGGAGGCTTGTATGAGCACGGCTGAAGGAATAGTCAGGAGATGTATCACCAGAGGATGCCCACAATGCTCAGTACTGGGAGCTGCCATTTGGAATATTGTTTTCTCAGACCTACTCAACATGCTTCAAACACACGGATTCACAGCTGTTGCATATGTGGATGACCTGGCCATACTCTTTGAAGCCCATACCAGGCAGGATGTAATCCGCTTGATGGAACATGCCAGCCACCTGACATTAGCATGGTGTAGGAATGCACGACTGCAATTAGCAGAACACAAGACGACTGCATTGGTGTTCAGAGGTGAAGGAGACCACAGACATCCGACAAGGTTCATGGAAGGAGGCACCCAAATACAGGCTGGGTCCACAGTGTGCTATCTTGGTGTTACGCTGGATGGCAGAATGCGGGGAGCTACCCACATTGCAACTCTACAACCCAAAGTGCTTCATGTAGCGAGGAGCATTAAGGGCCTTTCTGGGTCTGGATGGGGCACGACGTTCCAACAAAGGCTGCTCTACTACAAAGTAGTGTTCATGCCCACAGTCATGTACGGAGCCCCAACATGGTGGGATCTACCAACACTCACCATGCGCCAGAAGGTACTTCGCCTTCAACGGGCCGCTTTACTTGCACTTACAAGAGCATACAGGACCGCCCCTGATCTAGCCATCCAGGTACTTGCAGGATGTTTACCCCTGGACCTGGCACTCGATGCCAGAGTTGCGGAGGCATCCATCAAGTGGCCCTCCCGAACCTGTGCACGCGTACACCCAGGACTGATCACAGCCACAGCCGGATGCACCACAACTGAGGAAAAAATCGAGGCGATAGACCGATGGACAGTGAGGGAATGGCAGGCACGATGGGACGGTGGGTCCACGGGCCGACTCACTCATGCATACTTGCCAAGCGTCACGGCACGACAGACGGCGCACTGGATTCAGCCCGACTATGTACTTACACAGAACCTCACTGGCCATGGAAACTATAACGCCAAGCTATCCCACTTTAGAAGACGCGAGACCCCTGAATGCCAATGTGGAGCAGAGGAGGAGAACGCGGAACACATCATCAGACACTGCCCTCCCTACACAGACGCCAGGTTCCACATGTGTGAATCGCCCACCTATACCGACGACCTAAGGCATCTCATAAACACCCCTGACAAATACCGGAAATTCAAGGAATTCTGCCAACGATGGCATCAGATTCGCGGAGAAGGAATATTACCTTCCCAAAGCCAAACTTCACCACAATGACAAGACTCAATAATATGCTCAAATAATAAGAAATACCCTGCCCCTCACAACATCCCTCATAAAACCCGGCACCTCCTCGTGGGCCATCCTGGACATGCAATAATGCATGACTAACGCCGGAGGGGGCAGGAAGACCTCAAAGACCTGCTGTGTGAAGCCACTTAGGCTTCAAATAAACTGAAGAACAATAGACAAGCCAAACCACAAACAAATGAGCCAAAGAACCAAAGAAAGAAACCAGATTGTTATGGGCCTATGGCCTGCATACAATCTAGAACCAAAAATAAGTACACAGCAGGACGGCGTATGGCGGACGGACGGATTTTGGTTTATTATCTTCGATAATGAACCATTGGAATCGCCCAAAGAAAAAAAAAATTTTACCCCCCCTCAAAATTTGTTGGTTTACGTTTCAAGATAGGTAAATTCAGAAAATCGAATAAAAAAACTCTGCAAATTCTTGACACAACGGTTCATTATCTTCTTTGTACAGATCACCCTTCTGTCTAGATCACTAGGTCTAAATGTCTAGATCCTAAATGTTAGATTAATTATTATTATCAATTATAACTAATAATTAGTTATAATTATTATTAACAATTTTATCAAGTACCTAGTGAAAATTATTATAATTTATTGTTAGGTATTAATAATTTGTATTTATTATTAATAATAATTATTATTAACTATGATTAATTAATACGATATAATTCTGGGGTTTTTAATACTACGTCGGTAATAATTTTTCTATAAAAGAAGTACCTACCAACAAACATTCGAAATTACCTTCATTTCCGTAGCACGAAACGCACCTCAGAACAACAAACTCGACATCACTTAAGCCATATGATGTTCGAAGAGCTTGTTAGTATAAAAATGGACCTGTATTTCAACAGTTTGATTCACGATCGTGTTCTGAGGCACAATCTTTGAGCCGTGATTGTGAACGAACGGCTGGTCGTACAAAGCTGCGGATGGTCTTAAAAAATTCTACGGAACAAACTGTATCTAAATATGAAATAAAAAACATACCGTTCTATATGAATTTTTCGAGATATCAAATTTTCAAAATTTCAAAATTCGTTTTGAACCCCTTCCCCTTGACCTAGGGTTATGAAAAGTTTCGAGGACCATTGTGGGGTTGGTCGAAACCCATAAAAAAAATTTCGTAATTTTAACTCAACGCTAACTGGGCAAAGTGGCGCGGACGGCGTACGGCGTACGGCGTACGGCGTACGGCGTACGGCGTACGGCGTACGGCGGACGGACGGATTTTTTTTTATTCGATTTTCTGAATCTACGTATCTTGAAACGTAAACCAACAAATTTTGAGGGGGGGTTAAAAAATTTTTTTCTTTGGGCGATTCCAATGGTTCATTATCGAAGATAATAAACCAAAATCCGTCCGTCCGCCGTACGCCGTACGCCGTCCGCGCCACTTTGCCCAGTTAGCGTTGAGTTAAAATTACGAAATTTGGTTTCTGGGTTTGGACCAGCCCCACAATGGTCCTCGGAACTTTTCATAACCCTAGGTCAAGGGGAAGGGGTTCAAAACGAATTTTGAAATTTTGAAAATTCCATATCTCGAAAAATTCCCATCAAACGGTATGTTTTTTATTTCATATTTAGATAGAGTTTGTTCCGTAGAATTTTTTAAGACCATCCGCAGCTTTGTACGACCAGCCGTTCGTTCACAATGACGGCTCAAAGATTGTGCCTCACAACACGATCGTGTATCAAACTGTTGAAATACAGGTCCATTTTCATACTAACAAGCTCTTTGGAACATCATATGGCTTAAGTGATGTCGAGTTTGTTGTTCTGAGGTGCGTTTCGTGCTACGGAAATGAAGGTAATTTCGAATGTTTGTTGGTAGGTACTTCTTTTATAGAAAAATAATTTTTCTAATAATAATAATTATTATTAGAAAAATTATTTTTCTATAAAAGAAGTACCTACCAACAAACATTCGAAATAATTATTATTAATTATTATTACCGACGTAGTAATTCAACCCGACGTGACGCGAATCCGCGTCATCCTTGCCAAGCCAAAACACCGGCATGACGCGGATCAGCGTCGTCGTTCTGTGTGTTTTAAAGGCGGCATTGAAAATAGCCGGACGGTCGGATAGTCTCCTAACTCTCAGGAAACCTTTGTTGGATTGTAAGCTTTCAGAGGGCATAGTTCGTTTTTTAGTCCCCCTCCACAAGTTTTCGAGTTACTGTGCCTTGAACGTCAGTCTGCTCCCTCAGCTCACCTGTTCACCCCAAAGTATTTTTTTACTGTTTCTTTGCAATTTTGGTTTATTTTGGTTGATTATCTTCGATAATGAACCATTGGAATCGCCCAAAGAAAAAAATTTTTAACCCCCCCTCAAAATTTGTTGGCTTACGTTTCAAGATACGTAGATTCAGAAAATCGAATAAAAAAAAATCCGTCCGTCCGCCGTACGCCGTACGCCGTCCGTGGCACTTTGCCCAGTTAGCGTTGAGCTAAAATTACGAAATTTGGTTTCTGGGTTTGGACCAGCCCCACAATGATCCTCGAAACTTTTCATAACCCTAGGTCAAGGGGAAGGGGTTCAAAACGAAATTTAAAATTTCGACGATTTCATATCTCAAAATATTCAACTGAACCGTGTAATTTTTAGTTCACTTTTGAATGACCTGAAAAATTACGAATCTTTTAAGACCAATTGGATTTTTGTGCGACCAGCCGTTCGTTCACAGTGAGCGCTCAAAGGTTTAGGAAAAACACTAATCTTTCGCGTCGAAAACGGCCGTTATGTGACCCAACCCTCAGACGCCCAGAATAAAACTACCTTTTGTCATCTTCCCGGTAAACTATAGTCTAGAAATTTTAACCGTGAGTCGGGGATAGACCACATTGCAATATTTACTCGGTTTCTCATCTGTAAAATTGTTTAAATAATACCTTTTTGTAATAATACAAATTAAATTTTGATGATGAGCGATTGACTTGAAATTCTAAAAATAGGTCAGAACTGGATCACAGAACTGGATTCACTCGGTTTCTTGTCTGTAAAATTGTTTAAATAATACCTATTTGTTTAAACAAATTAAATTTTGATGATGAGCTAGATACTTGAAATTTTAAATATAGGTCAGAAATGGATGACATTTCAATATTCACTCGGTTTGTATGACATGGTATGAGTATGGTATGGTATATTATTGTATGTATGATTTGGTATAATACAGTATGGTATGATAGGAAAGAAATTCGTATGGTATGGTATGAGTACGGTGAGAATATGGTATGGTGCCGATTTGCAATACAGTCTGGTATAGACAGAAGGGTGATCTGCACAAGGAAGATAATAAACCGTTGTGTCAAGAATTTGCAGAGTTTTTATCATTGTGATTGAGCCATTTCTACCAACAACAATGAGCCTAAGTCCAACCAGAAAGGTAAGTCCTTCATGTTATTCTATTATTTTGTTTTTTCTTCCGATGTCTCCAATGTATTTTCTGTTCAATCTCCTCATCCTGCATTCCTACTTGAATCCTTTGAAATCGCAGATATATTCAGATGAAGAAATTCGAACACTTCTCGATGATTTGTGTTCGGATAATAAGGAAGATATAGTCTACGTCGAGGACGATACAATTGAGGTCATCGATATTTCGAGCTTTGCTGAGAAAAATAATAACTCATGCAATAACAATGAAGCTGTTCCTTCGCCATCTTGTAACTTATAACTCATTCTAATAAAGAGGTTCTTTGGAATTGCCGATTTGGTCAACTAAATTTAGATTTTTTTAAAGATAGTCACGGTGCAACCTTTTTTGAATTTCCAGATCCTATGATAGAAGATCTTGAAGCTTCTTTGGGGTACCCTTCCCCACAGTTTAGACCACATTTTATTGTTCCGACTGCGAAGATAACCCAGCCTTGTGCCTCGAATGTTTTAGAGAATTCCATTTTTATTAATAATGTTCATTACATGTAAACCTAAATTTCTTACTTCTTTTTCGTGCTTTCTGGAATAAATATTTTTAATGATCAAATGTGGACTAATTTGCTTACCATACTTCCAATCACCCACAGACTTTCCAATTAACCCGACGTGACGCGAATCCGCGTCATCCTTCCCAAGCCAAAACACCGGCATGACGCGGATCCGCGTCCATAATTAAATCACCTATAATTACGTTCCTATGCATGGAAGAATAATTTTTATCATAGCTGCTGTGTTCCCACATCTCTAACATACTAAAAATGGAAAAAAATAAATTTCGGTTTTCTGGATTTCTCTGGTCCAAACCGATCGAGTTGAATGTGTTAAAAACCCCAGAATTATATCGTATTAATTAATCATAATTAATAATAATTATTATTAATAATAAATACGAATTATTATTACCTAACAATAAATTATAATAATTTTCACTAGGTACTTGATAAAATTGTTAATAATTAGTGATAATTGATAATAATAATAATTATTATCAATAATTATAATGATGTCTAGATCCTAAATGTTAGATTAATTATTAATCTAACATTTAGGATCTAGACATTTAGACCTAGTGATCTAGACAGAAGGGTGATCTGTACAAAGAAGATAATGAACCGTTGTGTCAAGAATTTGCAGAGTTTTTTTATTCGATTTTCTGAATCTACGTATCTTGAAACGTAAACCAACAAATTGGGGGGGGGGGGGGTTAAAATTTTTTTTTCTTTGGGCGATTCCAATGGTTCATTATCGAAGATAATAAACCAAAAGGTAGCAACCATTGCCAAATATTGAGCAGCTATTTGTGAGACAGGCTAATCTATCTAGTTTTATTGATGGTCACGTGGGATTTGTCGAGCGATAAACGTTCACTACATGTGATTGGGGGTAAAAAAATTCTCTGAAATTAGAATTCCAAGCAAATTATTTATTTATAATTTAGTTTCACTTGTTCGTCATCATTTCTCACTTTTGCACGAATAACGATCTCTGACCGTACGATCCAATTCAATTATATTTGTTATTATTGAGGGCCACTCGATCCAGATAAAACTCATGGCATTATTAGCGTTTTCCGAACTACATCCAATGGTAATGATGGAATTATATAGAAGATATTATTCCTCAGAATATCTACCAGAGCGTAGAGGTTGAAATTTCTAGACGGGAACTATATTCTGTTCTCTAGGTTGGGACATCTGAATACTCTGAAAGCTTGTCATGCTTCGCCGATGCGATAGCTTATCCAGTTAAGTGACGATCGATATCAACATTGAGCTGTTTCTCAGGAATAGGTATTGAAACACTTGAAAGCATTTCAGGATTATCGTGTTTCCAATCACACGTTAAATAGGAAAACCTAATACTCTTTCATATCCATGTGCACTTCAGCATGAAGGCGATCAACGGCGGTTCATAATCGTACAATAACCGATTACATATTTTCTACCGAGACCCAGTTCAATGAGAATTTAAATTTTGGTGCTCCATGTTCTTCAAAACTTGTCCTCAAAGACACCAAATTTGAAGCCTCAGAATCAATGAACTACTGAAAACCGATATTCCGTTGTATTCCAGAAAGAACTCTATTGTGAGTCTCGCTCAAGTAGGAACGCCACTTTTCTTGTTCATGTAAATTATCGGTCACATTGACTTCGGTGCCAGGAACAATGAGAAATTAAATTATGCAAGTATGGTAGGTGGGTGATTGATTGGGTGGCTAAGTGGGTTGTCTGGCGGTACAGATCGTTTCTGCGTGTAAATAGGAGATAATAAGCTATTCATACTGACGAGGTATGGCAGTTACGGCAGTTCGAAGAGGGGTTTCAGGGGATCAAGCATCCGTATCATGAAGGGTTTCAGCCAACAACATTAAATGAAATCTACAATAAATCCCTGACTGCTCTGAGATATCTGGAGCCACTAGAATTTGTATTCAGAAGAGTGATCGTTGTGGGAAAGTTATTGGCCCTTTTAGTCCTTTACACCTCCGTCGGCCACACAAAGAACTGTATTCAGAGCTGTCCAAGTTTCATGGTCAGTTAGGCCACTCATCTCCAACTTGGCTGCCCCAATAAATGTAATGATGTATAGGTGCTCATCAAAGCTGGTTCAGGATGTTGACTCATTACGTACTTCATTCACTCTTACTAATATATTTATCTTGCCTTGATTTGTTAGGTACACTACAAGATTACATCTGGGCAACGATTTATCAATCGGCAGTAGGATTCGTTTCCCCGAAATAATGTTAAATTATTCGAATGATGAAAAAGGCGGAACACAAACCGAAGGAGGCAAAAGGAGAGGGGTGATTATGTAGGACTTTTGAGCAAAAATTTACATTTCATGATTTCCTCAGTATAAGTATTGATGTGATTGATTCATAGATCCAGCTCACTGCGATATTCACTATCTCATTCTCTTCCATTGGTGTGCGACATGAAATTGCCCTCCACCACCACCACTCGCCATGCCATCCCATCAGACTCTTTCTACTGCCCCTCGCCCCTTTACGTAAATAACGGCTAATTCATCTGCAGATTGCAAAGCCCTCCGGTATTCTAATAAATATCGACCTCTCCTCTCCCACTTCAATACACCGGAAGGGGTCTACAGGAAGGTGGCAATCGTCCCTTCACTCCTCTCTATCATCCTATCCGCTATCACTACCTAACTATACCTCAGAAGCGTTATAAGTCCTTCCGTATTCCACCTCATCTAAAGGACACATCTCAGACGGAAATAATCTATTAACTCTTCCCACCAAAACATGACATGAATTTTCAGCCTGTCAGGGTAACGTAGAAATAAAGAAATATGGGCTTTCCTCTCTTTATTAAACTTTTATTATTAATAATTATTATTAAACTATTATTATTAATAATAAGTTTATAAACTTAAAAAAATTATAAACAATAGCACTAATGGAAATCGGAAATTTCCATAACCAATTTTTCAATCGAACGATTGATAATGTTTGTGTCATGTTACTTTACTCATTAATTAATCTAAACGTTCCCCTGAAAACCCCTCAACAATTGGAAGATGAACTAGACCTGTTTATGAATGTCTCTCAACTAGAAGCCTGGCGTAGTACCCCAGTAAGCAACTTGAATTACTGTGACAATAATTAAAAACCGTATCCGATAGAAGTAAGGTTCTGCTAAATGCAAAACGTAAAGCAAGGAGAAAATGGAAAAACAATAGACATCAAATACAGATAAATCCATGGAAAACAAATCAGTCGAACATTTTCTTAAGCAACTTAACTACTGTGAAAAGAACTGAGTCTTCTCTTCATAAAGTTCACTCATCTGTCATGAAAAAAGATGATGAGTCTTGGGCCAGAAGTAATCAACAGAAAGCACAACTTTTTGCAAATCATCATAGCGAAACCTTCCAAACACTACTAAATCGAACCGTTGACGGATCGAATAATTGGACGACCTTAAAATGGGACTTTATATTGTCAATGCAACGCTCCGGCTAAAACCAATGGAAACCTTTGGAGGTCATAATGATTTCCAAACCTAAGTATTTTAGCGAATTATCGAAGAAAAGGAAACTGTTGTTCTCGGTCCAAAACTTTTAAAACTCGAATTTCTGAAGAATGTTCATCCTGATTATCTGAGGGTAAAGTCAGCAAAAGAAACAATTGCCAAGTACGCGTGACAGCACGAAAATTGTCTCCTAAACATAAGAACCTGGAGATGCTCAACGTTCAAAACGACGAAGGGGCTCAAGCGTGACAAACCACTGGACTTGATTGTGATGTTCAAATAGTTCTGTAGTGCATGTAAAATCCAGTGAATATAATGATTCCGTTACAAACACGGGCTACGTTTTGCTGAAAACCTACAGTGAGATAATTATTTTGAGGTAAAATATTGCTAGATGAAAGGTAGGATTCAGTTGCTTTATTGAAATAAATCACGAAAACAGAAGTTTGCAAACGAACACCATGATTTCAATTCATTATTGAAATTAGTTTGTATAGAAAATATTTTTAAAATTGCGTTCGTCGTATGCGATTCAACGTATAATGAAACGTCTAGCCATCTACCCGATGCGCTTCTTCTCACAAAAACATACATACTAGAAGAGTGACAGATTCCCCTAACTGCGAACACTGCAATTGTTTGCATTGAAACAACGTTTCGTAAATTTGAGTAGAGTTTTCCTTTCACGAGGAGTTGCGTAACTCTTACATTGGTCATTATCTAGGAAAGCGCTTTTTGAGTGCGTTGACGGCGAACGAGCTAATTTCTTGAGTTCTCACTTGTTATGCACTGCCTTCACTATTCTCTAATCTAGGAACGCGGTAGCGTTCCGCCCCGCCAAGCAAAGAAGTTGAGAAAACGAACGATGCCGAGTGCATGTTTACCGGACGTCACGAAACGCGTTTTCGAGGTATCCATATCTCGGCTCCTATTTGACCGATCAACTTGAAATTTGGTGTGGGTCGTCTTTGAGTGTATATTAGAAAGCCCTGAAAGTTTCAAATCGATAGGTCTAAAGGGAGCCGAGCTACATAACTTCAAAAACCCGGTTTTTCGGCCTTAGATTGTTCTTCTCCTTCTTCTCCTTCTCCTTCTCCTTCTTCTTCTCCTTGTTCAGACAGGCAAGGCTGGACCCTCTCCACGTTGACCGATTGACTTGAAATTTTGCACAGAGCTTCATTTAACCTTGAGACAGAGCCTTATATAAGATTTAACCCATTATCTCAACCCAAAAAAGTTTTAGAAACAAAAAAACAGAAACCTTAGGAAAATTCTGTCCACTTTGACGAGTCTACAGCCTGGGTAAAAGGACCAATCGACTTGAATTTTTTTTACACACCTTCTTTATAGCATGGCTCAGTGCCATTTGAACGAAATAAGCAATTATCTCAACCCAAAAAAATTAGGGACAAAAAAACTGAAATTTAGGCTAATTTTGGCAACTTTGACGAGTCTACAGCCTGGGTAACCGGACCAATCGACTTGAAATTTTGCATAGACCTTCTTTATAAAATGGCCCACTTCAACAACAAAAAGATGTGATATCCCCCCAAAAAACACTCCGTGTAAAAATCACCCCGCCTCGCAAATATCATTCTTCAGAGGCCGGAAAAAGTTATGATATCCACTTTCCCCGCCCGCCCTTTTCCTCATTAAGGAGCTAAGTATAATGAAAAGCTTAACCACTTCACAAGCACCGTACCCCTTTCGAAACCTCCCCTTGGCGCTATTGCGAGACGTTTTTATTACTTCCACAAGCAACTAATACTTGTATAAAACGTTAACCACCATCAAGTATTAGTTGCTTGTGGAAGTAATAAAAACGTCTCGCAATAGCGCCAAGGGGAGATTTCGAAAGGGGTACGGTGCTTGTGAAGTGGTTAAGCTTTTCATTATACTTAGCTCCTTAATGAGCAAAAGGGCGGGCGGGGAAGTGGATATCATAACTTTTTCCGGCCTCTGAAGAATGATATTTGCGAGGCGGGGTGATTTTTACACGGAGTGTTTTTTGGGGGGATAGTGGTTACCCTGACAAAACACGCATAGCATATGAGGTTGTTTAGGTTTGGGTCCATCAGGGATGTGATTTGAACCAGTTGGTTTAAATCTGCGCTTAATTTAATATTTCGTCGGAGGTTGATGGCCCTTAATTTCAATTCTCTTTCGAAATTTGGTTTTGTTATGAATGGTATTTCCACTGAATATTTTGTTTCCTCTGAACTGGTGGTATAATTTTGGGCTGGGTTTGGAATTATTGTGGTTTATTGAAGGATTTGAGAGACCCGAAAATAGATTTTGAGTCGTGAAATCATTTGTTGAACATCTGGTTCCGGGATATTCCAGATCGTTGTGTGTAAAGGATGACTCTCGTGCTAAAATCAACCTTTCAAGAAAGGAACGGATTTCATCTACAGAATGTTCATGTGATGTCATCATCAGGCGTAAGTCAAATATAAGTTGACTAGGGAATTTTTCAAGAATTGTCGTCCACAGTTGGGTATGGTTTATATTTTCCCCCATAGATTTGAGTATTCTCAGGTGTCGTTCTATTTCGTCAAACGTTTTACGACACTCACTGATTTGAGAGGTTGCCTGCGGAATTCTATTTAAAGCCGTGTAATGTCCGTCTATAATTGCTCCCCTTTTTCCGTAGCGTTCCTTCAATTTGCCGATTGCGATCTTATAGTTATCATTTGTGATGTCTAATCCGTTTACCGTACCCATAGCTTCACCCTCCAGTGAACATATTAGGTAGGCAAATTTATCGACGTCGGGTATAATTCGGTTTTCAATACATGATACGAAACGATCCCAGAATTCAGTCCAACGTAATATGTTGCCGTCGAATTTTGGCATTTCAATTTTTGGGAGACGGCATGATATGATTTCAGGACGAGACGAGGAGGCTGACGGACTTTGTGTTGGGGCTTGAATAGCTTGACCTTCTCTGAATAGCTTTCGAGTTTCTATTTCGTCAATTAACTCTTCTGCCTCAATTTGATGGATGGTTAATTGTTCAATTTCTGTTCGGATTTCAGTAATGGTCTCCTTCTCTGAATTTATGACCTTCTGCATTTCATTTACTAAACGTGACAGTGAGAGTTTCATTTTACATAGTTCTATCTCGTCATCTTCAGTAGTAAACTCTCCATTTTTCAATTTATTCAATATCGTTTGACACTATGCTTCCCTCCTCAACCCTTTTGTACATCATCTTTACTCGTGTCATAGTGGGTTGATCCATACTCGTATATTGTGAACTGTAATCTGTAACAGCGAATCAATGTCTCCCTTAACGATGACGTTCTGATGATCTCAGATGAATAATATCTAGTATTTAATCATCGAGGGAATAGTTTACCCTTAAATTTTTTTTTTTTTTTTTTTAACTAGGACCATGAATTATTTGCAAAGGGACGACGCAGAAAGAATAATCCCCCCAAAAACAACTCCGTTGTAAAAACTGGCCCGCCAAAAAACCTCAGCCGCAAAAAGGAATGATATCCATTTTGCCCGCCAGCCACATATATAGGATGCTCGGTGCTTCGCACCTCCCTGTTGAGTATGCATATAGAAACCTGATCCTCCTACCCCTAACCTCCACCGTCAATGTTTTCCTGTTCCCTGTCTCCTTCCCACAACCCCCTCTCACCCTTAGTCACCCTCGGTTTCACCTAATATGTTTCCTCTGTTACACCAGCAGGGAGCTTTACGCTTCTTTCAATGGTGTTGGCGGGAGCTTTTTGCCAGATGAACAAGCTAACATAAGTATTACTGGTGGTCACGAGTAATCAGTAGTGGTACACCTATAATGAAGTAATGCTTCAATTCAGGCTTGTTTATGTGGCAAAAAGCTCCCGCCAACAGCATTGAAAGAAGCGTAAAGCTCCCTGCTGGTGTAACAGAGGAAACATATTAGGTGAAACCGAGGGTGACTCGGGTGACCAAGGGTGAGAGGGGGTTGTGGGAAGGAGACAGGGAACAGGAAAACATTGACGGTGGAGGTTAGGGGTAGGAGGATCAGGTTTCTATATGCATACTCAACAGCGAGGTGCGAAGCACCGAGCATCCTATATATTTGGCTGGCGGGCAAAATGGATATCATTCCTCTTTGTGGCTGAGGTTTTTTGGCGGGCCAGTTTTTACAACGGAGTTGTTTTTGGGGGGATATCACATCTTTTTGCATGGCTAGTTTTCGAGTGGTACTTATACAATACGGTTCAACAACTTATACAATACAAAAGTACCTACGAGGTAACTAGTAAATGTTTTCCTAAATGAAGTTTTATCCTAGTCAAAATTTAGTAAAAAATTAGTACGCCTGCTAATTTGCCTTTTGTTTCTTGTTTTTGTGACAAGAATAATTATTTTTTGGAAATTATTGTTTGTTATCTGAAATGTGTTTGAAAAATAAGTAGTTTCAAAATTTTTGCGAATTGGTTAAATATTAGTTTTAAAATTTTCGATTAATTAAAACAATCAACAACTTAAAAACAATTATCAAAATTTAATACAATTATTCTTAATATTAAATTTAAAAAAATAGAAAGAATTAGAAATTTGAATAAATTTGAATTAGAAATTTTTTGAAAATTGGTTGCATTTTTTCTTGGGGATTGTGCAAATTTTTGTTGTTGAGAATCATTACAATAATTGTAATTATTGGTGTCGAAGAGAAAGAGGAAAGAGAAAGTTTGCAACTGGTAAAACGCACGTTTTTATACCAAAAATCGCGAATAACTCGAGAACCGTTGGGAAAAGTGCCAAAGTGCGCTACCCTCATTCGAAAGCCCATAAAATTTCCTATCGATCCTTAAAGAGGCGCCACTCTACGACAATTTTTCTGACCACCGTTCAACTTTGATGTTTTCGGAAATTAGCCAAATCAGTGGATGTGGAATTTATTCACGTAATATTGGCTGTGGATTAGTCAAATCTATTGAGATTTAGTTCAAAATTATTGAGCATATTCTAGACAACCTAGCGGACATTTTAAGACCAACCGCACCAATTTTCATCAATATTTGCGGCAGTTGTTGTTGAAAGTAGAGAAATCACCATAACTCCTTTATTTTCGCCCTTAGGAAGCATTTTGTGATATCAAATTAAACAGTTTGAAAAGCTGAACACAACTAAAAAAGAAAATCTGAAAAATCTTCAATTTTGAAGGAGTTATGACCATTTGAAATTCCTAAAAAACACTATTTCCCCCCTAATTGGGGGGGGGGGAAATGGGGGGAGGGAGAAAAAATGGTCAAAAGGCACTCCCTTGGAGCATAACAAACGTGTGTGCAAAATTTCCGCTCGATCCGATTTGTCTGCTGGGCTGTAGCCCCGTCAATGAACAACAAGAAGAAGAAGAAGAAGAAGAAGAAGAAGAAGAAGAACACGAAAAACGTGAAAAATAGTGGTTTTAAAATTGTTATACCCCCGACACCTGATGTTCCCAAGAGCTGAAATTTGTTTTACGTCCTCACGTGCCCCTGGAGAGTTGATGTACAAAAAATCAACTCTCGAGACACTCAGGGGACCGAGCTATGGTAGGGTGAAAACCCCAACTTGTTCCGTCGCGTAATCAGTGTCTCAGTCGCTTCGGTTTTCAGGGCTTCGGTTTTCTTGGCGGGCGGGACGCTCCCGCGTCCCTAGATTAGGGGGAACCGAGGTAGAACGCTAATGAAACAAACCGGAAAGGGAATTCACTGACTTACGAGGTTTTTTTTTTTTCTTCAAACGCTACCACGTTCCAATACTGCAATCTCACTGTGTTTCAGCAACGTGGACCCTTTATTGTAGGAGTAAAAATAGAGAACAAACGGGGGATTGGCCGGAAGTAGCTGTCTTGGATTCGATCACGGCAGGGACTCTCAACTTTCCGGTACTTTAAAACATTGCTGGGCAGCGAATTCTGATAAAATTAGTATGGGTTGGCCGCCAACAGTGTTGATCATCATCTGTCCCTGAAGTTTTCTCCCTTAAAGGCTTTTAATGCTTTCATTGACTTGTGAAATTTATGATAGATTTGGTAAATTTTCCAAGAGGAAACGGAGAGCCTTGAGTGAAGTTTTCATGGAACGGTTGAAATCAATTAACGGAGCATACATATTGAAACATATCAATCCCGTTGAATTTCAGTCAAAATGATCACATTCCGATTGGGTGGGGAAAGGGCGATGAGTTTTTTTTTCAGCTTGGTAAATATGCAGTCAATTTATAGACAAAGGATCAATCATGATCAGGTTTGAGATAAATATGAATTGGAATGGCCTATCGGTTGCAGCTAGAAATTCAAAGCAGATTGGAACCCTATTATCCACTCACTACCTAATTCAACAGCTCTTTAAGTAGTGTAATATTCTGTAGACACAATAATTATCCCCACTCGATATCACAAAACCATCTGTTTTGGTCGTCTGTTTGGTTATAAAGTCGCGCCGCACAGTGGTGGGACGTGTTCAAAAAACCCAAAAGGAATTTTGGAAATCTAATATTCTAAAATTAGTTTTCGACTCTCAGATACCTGTAGAGAAGTGACCCAACTTGGTTAATCGAACCATCAAGTGTAGAATAAAATATAGACCTTGAAACCTAGTGGTAGCTGAAAAACTTGAAATCGCCTTATTTCATGTCGACGTTGTTGGAGGTGTTTGTATTACCTGTACAAAAGAAACCTGTTTTCAGGACTTATGCACTTTCTTTGTACATGTATATAGAATGTATTGGAGGCTCCTAATTTTTTTTTTTTTCAAATATTTTCCTGCTTCCTGGAATGAAGGGCAATCGTAGTAGGGAGAATAATTCTTTTGATCATTTTTGTTGGAGCCGGGGAAAAAAATCTTTATCGAACGTTGTTTTGAAACTGATTTTATCGTGAAGTACACAGACCGGAGAGGACAGTCTGTGAGTTTCATTGCAGTACTCCGCCGTATGTGTTCAATGTTTACTCGGTAAGAAGTGAAAAGGGTGATTGATTTTGGTTCATTATCAAAGATAATGAACCATTGAAATCGACCAAAGAAATTTTTTTGTGTAAATTTTGGGTTAAAATTATATTTTTAGTAAAGAAATAATTATATTTTGCTCTAATATAATTTATTTTCTTGTTTGGGTAATCTTTTTCAAAAATCCAAATTTGATGAATCAATTCACAAATCACATTTTCAATTTCAATGCAACAGCAATGTATGAAACCAAAATAAACTATTTAGAAGACCTGTATTTTGATGTGATTGTTCATTTTTACCTCTCCTCAACTAGTTCCAGTGGTTTTTTGACAAAGTGAAAGGTATGCAACCAAAATAAACTATTAAATATTAGATAAATATTAAACTATTTAACTTTTAAATATTAAACTATTAAATATTAAATAAACTATTCTAAATTTTAGAAGACCTGTATATTGATGTGATTGTTCATTTTTACCTCTCCTCAACTAGTTCCAGTGGTTTTTTGACGATGTGATGTCAAATAGCTCGATTGACAGGTTCTTGAACAAAAATGATCATTTTCCACCACTGTGCGCCGTGCGTCCATGGGACTTTGTTCATAAGGCAATGTTTGGGAGAAATCTTTCCCCCATGGACAATTTCATGTTGTCTACTTGCATAGTTCTCCATAACAAGCACCTCTCATGTTCCCTCCATCGAAGCGTGCTTAGAAATACAGGGTGGTCCTTAATGAACGTACCACCCTTTCAATTTCGTTGGTTGTGGAGAAATCAAAAAACTTGTCGAAGTAACCTTCCCTTATCCCTTCGTCTCGAAACATAGCCGAGGTCACCACGCCCTAGTACCGCTTTCAAACGTGATGTCTTTTAACGTTTTTGTAAAAAAATGTATGAGAATGATAAAATGTGCATTTAGCATTAAGTAATTTAAATCCCCGGTCCCATATGAGCAACACTAATGACAAAAGAAAGTTTCGGCCCCTGATGGCTTCATCGTGGACGGCAGGATTTTGGAAATGGGTCTCTCACAGCACACGAGGCCCGGTATGTGGTACAGAAGCGGATCAAATTTTTGAATGCTTTTTTTGTTGAAACTCTTATTTTTTCCAGGTTCTATGAATGTCATAGAGATCTACAACGTATTGGCAGGTTATTTACGGCTACTTATCTCAGGGTAGACGGCGAATTTCTCCACAGCTAAACGAATCTCCATAAGTTATAATAATCTTATTTTTCTTGGAAGGATAATCTCTGATAACATTGAGTACACAAAACAGTTCGACCTTTATGCGCTGGTGAAAATTATTTTCCCCTCTTTACTCGGCCATTGTTTACAAACCGTTTCCCTGACTTTTAATTTCGAACAGCAAAGAAAAAGTTAAGACGACGGTATCAAGTTTACTTGAAAATCATTGATGGTGTTTTTAACTGGCAATAACTAGTGAACAACCTTGAACGATGAAACTGAACGAGAAGACGAATAAGCAACAATTATTCTCTACACCACGTTATATACTAACCTAACGAAAAATGAAATGACATGATCAAAAAACATACCTTCATAATCAATAATGATAACTTTCGATTTTCCATAATGGTTCTCAAATACCATGAATATGATATCATCTCAATGGTCTTTGGAAAACATTTATGATTCCTACTATTCAATCCATTTATATGAAATATGTCCATATTTTATTATTCAATGTTGTGACAAGAATCAGACATATTATTGAATAATATAATATGGACATATTTCATATAAATGGATTGAACTAAATAAAAAATCCGGCCACAGAGCTTATATTATAAGCGTATTATTATATTATAAGCTCTGTGGCCAGATTTTCTATTTAGTTCGACTATGACATAAGTATGGGGTATGTAGGGTATATTAAGCGAAGGACATTCCAATTCATGTTGGAAAAAGATTTTCTAATTTATGTCCAAAAATGTTGGAATTTGTGTTCCAATACATCCAAACACTTTGGAAAACTGGTTCTCGTGAGTGGGGCAAGAGAGACAGATTGAGACATACTGAACAATTTCCAGGCTTATTATTTTTACTTTTTAATCGATTTCCTTGATTACTTTTTAGTATAACTTCTTTTCCGATCTGGTTTGCTATGCATTTTCATCGGGTATAACATCTCGTCAACACCTGATACAATGACAGAACATCTCAACATCTCCAATCACTATCGGCGAGTAGAGGGCGGTGATGTGCAATGGGCTACAAGCCCCTCACTATCATGTGCCATTGTTTTACTTGCCTTTATGTTACTCTACAAGATTTCTGAGTAGAGTCTAGGAGTATACCAGATAAGAAGTGAGTTGTGGCAGATGACCGTTACGAGAGGAATAAACAAGACCGACCTCCAACAAACCTGTGTGTAACATCTGCTGCCACTCTCAATCATGTTACATGCCCGGTGACCAACCCGCCTGGTTGAACTGTCCTGTAAGTTTCAGATTACCCGGAAAGGCGCTATTACAATTACCCCTCCTGGGCAAGGTAGGTCATACGAGATAAACCTTATTATCGACCCCCAACGCACATTTAATGTTCAATTTTATGAATTGGATGAACGTCCAACATGAACTTTGTTATGCAATAATAGACCACTAAAACAGTACCGACATCCCAAGATCTGTGAGATAAGGATCTCCGGTGCTTCAGCACGCCAAAGTACGTCCGTACACTGTCCACCCGACTTTGCCAGATAGAATTGTCAACAATCGACTATTATTGTCGATCTCTGAAATATCAACTTGAACGGTTTTCTGTACGAACTTGAGATCAGGCTAGATAATTTTTTTACGACCATCCGGAGTGTTTTTTTGATGAGCCGTCCGTATGAGGTACAACCGTGAAAAAACGGCGGCTCATATGGTTTTGTGACATCACGTTTGTTCTTCAGATATGCTTTTCGTGTCCACTTAAAAAAAGGTAATTTCGAATATTTGGTTGTGAATAGTTTTATAAATTATAAAATGATAAATTTTATAATCAATTTGTTGTAAATAATAACCGTAGGTACAATTAAAATCTTCAGAATTATGTGAACACAAATTAATACCAAATAGTTGATCATCAATATAAATGTTTATGTTTATTATGGTTATGTTAACGGGCTTATTTAGCAGTTACATAAATAAATTATAGACCATCACTGAGCTAGTTACTGACCCCCGGGTTGACATTTGACTGTGAATCCATAGTATCATTACAGTTTGGAGTTATATTCCCGGAGAAAAAACATTGCAGCATCATATTACTGTGACTTATGGGAAGAGGGATGTTCACGTCATATAAAATGCGCGAAATCAGAATAGGATAAAAGTGGAAAGACAAGTTTGTGTACTCAGCATCGAAGAAGCGAGGGTTCTGCGACGGTATTAATTGAAGGTTTGAAAAAAGGAGTGCCGATGGTAGATGGAGTGTTCATGTCAAAAGTTATAGCGCTCAATCCTCTCCCCATCTTGGCCCACCTGAATGGTATACCTTCCGTATCAGAAGTTAAGGTCGTAACAGGGAAGGTGCCTCAGAGAAATGTGAAAAATAAAAACAGTACCGTCGAGGGAAAATACCTTTCATCCTTCATCTGGTGCTTTCAATTCGTCCAGTTCTCATAGAGGTGATGTTGGAAGAGGGATGATTGGACACCTCACCAAATCAGAGTGATCACCTCTAGAATCGAAAGGTGTAACAGCTCCTGAAGAATGAGCATACAGGACTGTTATTCAGAAACGGATGGCGTCCATAAGTACAAAGGAGACCGACACACTCTGTATCCTGCTTTGTTCAAGGTTGTATATCTTCAAATGGTCATTTATATATTCCTAAGTAGGTCGCTCCTTTAAGGTCTCTCCTTCGAAGAGATATAAATCCCCCTCAGCAAACTTCTCCTGTATTCATCGACCCGAAATATATTTCTTTTGAAGCGGCGTTTACAATTCCTAAATAGAACTAGGAATTAATTACACATAACTGACTTGTCTTTCTTTTGGTTTATTATCTAGGAGACATTTTGTATTATCTCAGTTAAGAGACATTTTGTGTAGGAAATAAAGTATTATTCTATACTCTGTCAGAGAGTGGCAGAACAAATAAATCACGGCACCAATTAACCCCTAGATTCCACTGTCAATAAGAATGTAAAATATAACACATTTTGGTTTTTGGTTTATTATCTTCGATAATGAACCATTGGAATCGCCCAAAGAAAAATCTTTTTAACCCCCCCTCAAAATTTGTTGGTTTACGTTTCAAGATACGTAGATTCAGAAAATCGAATAAAAAAAACTCTGCAAATTCTTGACACAACGGTTTATTATCTTCCTTGTGCAGATCACCCTTCTGTCTATACCAGACTGTATTGCAAATCGGCACCATACCATATTCTCACCGTACTCATACCATACCATACGAATTTCTTTCCTATCATACTGTATTATACCAAATCATACATACAATAATATACCATAACATACTCATACCATGTCATACAAACCGAGTGAATATTGAAATGTCATCCATTTCTGACCTATATTTAAAATTTCAAGTATCTAGCTCATCATCAAAATTTAATTTGTTTAAACAAATAGGTATTATTTAAACAATTTTACAGACAAGAAACCGAGTGAATATTGCATTGTGATCCAGTTCTGACCTATTTGTAAAATCTCAAGTCAATAGCTCATCATCAAAATTTAATTTGTATTATTACATAAAGGTATTATTTAAACAATTTTACAGATGAGAAACCGAGTGAATATTGCAATGTGGTCTATCCCCGACTCACGGTTAAAATTTCTAGACTGTAGTTTACCGGGAAGATGAAAAAAGGTAGTTTTATTCTGGGCGTCTGGGGGTTGGGTCACATAACGGCCGTTTTCGACGCGAAAGTTTAGTGTTTTTCCTAAACCTTTGCGCGGTCAATGTGAACGAACGGCTGGTCGCACAAAAATCCAATTGGTCTTAAAAGATTCGTAATTTTTCAGGTCATTCAAAGGTGAACTAAAAATTACACCGTTTCAAGGAAATTTTTAGAGATATGACATTGTCGAAATTTCAAAGTTCGTTTTGAACCCCTTCCCCTTGACCTAGGGTTATGAAAAGTTTCGAGGATCATTGTGGGGCTGGTCCAAACTCAGAAACCAAATTTTGTAATTTTAGCTCAACGCTAACTGGGCAAAGTGCCACGGACGGCGTACGGCGTACGGGGGACGGCGTACGGGTGACGGACGGATTTTGGTTTATTATCTTCGATAATGAACCATTGGAATCGCCCAAAGAAAAAATTTTTTTAACCCCCCCTCAAAATTTGTTGGTTTACGTTTCAAGATACGTGGATTCAGAAAATCGAATAAAAAAAACTCTGCAAATTCTTGACACAACGGTTCATTATCTTCTTTGTACAGATCACCCTTCTGTCTAGATCACTAGGTCTGAATGTCTATATCCTAAATGTTAGATTAATTATTATTATCAATTATCACTAATTATTAACAATTTTGTCAAGTACCTAGTGAAAATTATTATAATTTATTGTTAGGTATTAATAATTCGTATTTATTATTAATAATAATTATTGTTAATTATGATTTTTTAATACGATATAATTCTGGGGTTTTTAATACTACGTCGGTAATAATTTTTCTATAAAAGAAGTACCTACCAACAAACATTCGAAATTACCTTCATTTCAGTAGCACAAAACGCACCTCAGAACAACAAACTCGACATCACTTAAGCCATATGATGTTCAAAAGACCTTGTTAGTATGAAAATGGACCTGTATTTCAACAGTTTGAGTCACGATCGTGTTGTGAGGCACAATCTTTGAGCCGTCATTGTGAACGAACGGCTATTCCTACAAAGCTGCGGATGGTCTTAAAAAATTCTACGGAACAAACTCTATCTAAATATGAAATAAAAATTACAGACAATAAACCGAGTGAATATTGCATTGTGATCCAGTTCTGACCTATTTTTAAAATTTCAAGTCCATAGCTCATCATCAAAATTTAATTTGTATTATTACAAAAAGGTATTATTTAAACAATTTTACAGATGAGAAACCGAGTGAATATTGCAATGTGGTCTATCCCCGACTCACGGTTAAAATTTCTAGACTGTAGTTTACCGGGAAGATGTAAAAAGGTAGTTTTATTCTGGGCGTCTGGTGGTTGGGTCACATAACGGCCGTTTTCGACGCGAAAGTTTAGTGTTTTTCCTAAAACTTTGCGCGGTCACTGTGAACGAACGGCTGGTCGCACAAAAATCCAATTGGTCTTAAAAGATTCGTAATTTTTCAGGTCATTCGAAGGTGAACTAAAATTTACACGGTTCAGTTAAATATTTGGAGATAAGACATCGTCGAAATTTTAAATTTCGTTTTGAACCCCTTCCCCTTGACCTAGGGTTATGAAAAGTTTCGAGGATCATTGTGGGGCTGGTCCAAACCCAGAAACCAAATTTTGTAATTTTAGCTCAACGCTAACTGGGCAAAACGGCGTGGACGGCGGACGGCGTACGGCGTACGGGGGACGGCGTACGGCGTACGGCGTACGGCGGACGGACGGATTTTTTTTTATTCGATTTTCTGAATCTACGTATCTTGAAACGTAAACCAACAAATTTTGAGGGGGGGTTAAAAAAATTTTTTCTTTGGGCGATTCCAATGGTTCATTATCGAAGATAATAAACCAAAACATACCGTTCTATATGAATTTTTCGAGATATGAGACGTTATGTGACCCAACCCCCAGACGCCCAGAATAAAACTACCTTTTTTCATCTTCCCGGTAAACTACAGTCTAGAAATTTTAACCGTGAGTCGGGGATAGACCATATTGCAATATTTACTCGGTTTCTCATCTGTAAAATTGTTTAAATAATACCTTTTTGTAATAATACTAATTAAATTTTGATGATGAGCTATTGACTTGAAATTTTAAAAATGGCTCAGAACTGGATCACAATGCAATGTTCACTCGGTTTCTTGTCTGTAAAATTGTTTAAATAATACCTATTTGTTTAAACAAATTAAATTTTGATGATGAGCTAGATACTTGAAATTTTAAATATAGGTCAGAAATGGATGACATTTCAATATTCACTCGGTTTGTATGACATGGTATGAGTATGGTATGGTATATTATTGTATGTATGATTTGGTATAATACAGTATGGTATGATAGGAAAGAAATTCGTACGGTATGGTATGAGTACGGTGAGAATATGGTATGGTGCCGATTTGCAATACAGTCTGGTATTATATATCTAGGGACGCAGGAGCGTCCCGCCCGCCAAGCAAACCGAGGCCCTGAAAACCGAAGCGACTGAGACACTGATTACGCGACGGAACAAGTTGGGGTTTTTACTATAATAGACAGAAGGGTGATCTGCACAAGGAAGATAATAAACCGTTGTGTCAAGAATTTGCAGAGTTTTTTATTCGATTTTCTGAATCTACGTATCTTGAAACGTAAACCAACAAATTTTGAGGGGGGGTTAAAAAATTTTTTTCTTTGGGCGATTCCAATGGTTCATTATCGAAGATAATAAACCAAAAATCCGTCCGTCCGCCGTACGCCGTCCGCGCCACTTTGCCCAGTTAGCGTTGAGTTAAAATTACGAAATTTTTTTTATGGGTTTCGACCAACCCCACAATGGTCCTCGAAACTTTTCATAACCCTAGGTCAAGGGAAGGGGTTCAAAACGAATTTTGAAATTTTGAAAATTTCATATCTCGAAAAATTCATGTAGAACGGTATGTTTTTTTATTTCATATTTAGATAGAGTTTGTTCCGTAGAATTTTTTAAGACCATCCGCAGCTTTGTACGACCAGCCTTTCGTTCACAACGACGGCTCAAAGATTGTGCCTCACAACACGATCATGAATCAAACTTTGGAAATACAGGTCAATTTTCATACTAACAAGCTCTTTGGAACATCATATGGCTTAAGTGATGTCGAGTTTGTTGTTCTGAGGTGCGTTTCGTACTACGGAAATGAAGGTAATTTCGAATGTTTGTTGGTAGGTACTTCTTTTATAGAAAAATTATTACCGACGTAGTATTAAAAACCCCAGAATTATATCGTATTAATTAATCATAATTAATAATAATTATTATTAATAATAAATACAAATTATTAATACCTAACAATAAATTATAATAATTTTCACTAGGTACTTGATAAAATTAGTAATAATTCATAATAATAATTAATCTAACATTTAGGATCTAGACGTTTAGACCTAATGATCTAATCAGAAGGGTGATCTGTACAAAGAAGATAATGAACCGTTGTGTCAAGAATTTGCAGAGTTTTTTGGTTTGGAATCGACCAAAGAAAATTTTTTCAACCTCCCCCCCCCCCTCTCTCAAAATTTGTTGGTTCACGTTTCAAGATACTTACGTAGATTCATAAAATCGAATACAAAATTTCTTTTTGGCTGTGTAGCATTGTGCCTTCTCCATTTGGGCAGTAGCAGATTGGCAGTACGCCTCCGTCCGCGGCTCTTTGCATACATAGTTAGGGTTGTGCTACAATTACGAAATTTGGTTTACGGGCTCGGACCAACCTCACAATGATCTTCGAAGCTTTTCATAACCCTAGGTCCCCAGGCGACCCTCCCCCCTCACCACACTTCCCCCTAGCCCTTTCCGAACTCCCACCGTAGCTAGTTCAATAAGAAACGCCTAATGACATAAGGAATTTGGCAAATATTTTCTTGATCAAGTTGCGTTCTTTATAGTTGGTTAATGGTCAATAAAGGCCGAGGCCATTAAAATTTAAAAAAAAAAAAAAGTTGCGTTCTCTTCAAAAAATATCAATATAGTAGGTACTAATAGTAGGTACTAAAAAGTTAGAAAATTATCAAGCCAATGGTGAAGGATTTAGGATATCAAAAAACCAAACGGAGAGGTGACATAAAATGAATGATTAGTGGGCAAAAATAAAACTGGTGTCATTTAGAGCATAAACAAGATATAATTCTTTATAGTTACATAAAATTAATTAATTCCTTACAATTACATACAATTAATTAATTAAAACCTTACAATTACATACAACGTATATACAATTACTACTACCACAATAGGTACAAATTCTCTAAGCATTATTGAACAATATAATCTTTGTCAACTTCTGTCTGAAACCGAGTTTCTTTGGTGAAGCAGCATCAATCGTGCGATTTTTCGCCAAATGGTGGCATATAACTTTTGCCGATAAACTACTAATCATTCTAATCATAGTGTACTCATGACTGTTGCCTGCCCACTCTTGTTTTGTGGAATGCTTTTTAAAGAGAGTTCCTCTAAAGTTACTGTAGGTAAGGCACATCATTTTATTTGCATCAACTGAAGTAGGTCTTTTTGTCTGATGGGTCAAAATTTGGTGGCAAAATTTCACTATCCTAAAAACATCATTGGACGCCCTCAGCAAGCCTCCTTTGGTTACAAAATCGCAAAAATGGGTGTATGGACTCAGGTCGGTTTCATCTGTTATGAGAAGAGCAACACATTCTTCACATCTTAATTTTTTTCTTTATTTTTCGGGCTATGTACGAGTACCCACTAAGATTGTACAATATGTTATCTTTGTAAAATGAATTTTCGTAATTCTCCAGCATTTCAGATATTATTGAAATTTCACAAAGGTTATTTATTTCATTCTCTTTTTCAACAGATTGAATAAAATTGTACGGTAAAATACTCATATTTACATCGTTACGGCATTCATCAAATTCCAGACAGTTGCCATTTACACTTGGCCTTACGCTATGGCGAAACATGAGTTTCCTTTGGGTCCATCTGAACTGTTGAACGTTTGGATTGTCGTTTCTGCCATTACTACCTCTAATACAGGAGAATGTCAATTCTATATGGTCTTGGGAAAATTGGTAAGCTAATAAGTACTCAAAATCCCCATTATTTAATAAATTATCTCGCAGTAGCCGAACAGAATTGATACAAGTCATGAACCCCAAAGCGAATATCTTCCGAGGATGTTGTAAAATAGGTATACCTTCAATTTTCAACTGAGACAAATAGTGAATAGCATCTAACAACATGTGATCATCAGAATCTTTTTTATCTAGCTTTATCGGACTTTTAGAGCCCTTACCGAAGGGATTTCGGCTATTTAAGTAGTCAAATAGGGTGTCCCTGATGGACCCCCGACCCTTACCGAACTTACCCGAACGTTCACCTGAAGGTCCGAGGGCTTTTGGGGAATCCCCAGTTTAGCGTCCCGAACATTTCTGTTGCCGTAGGTAGGCAGTTCGCTATCCAGATAATATCTGCCTACCTATATGTATTATATAGGTCTATGCTCGCTACCAGCTCATTGAGAAAGTTCGTTCTGATAAGTATGAAAAGAGTATTCGGTAGTGCGTATTTATACGGTAGTGCGTACTGATCAGGAAGATGAGGTTTTACTTTTGACAGTAGTCCCCGGTGCCAAACTTAGTTAAACGTCTTTTTGGTGCCCATGAACATCGACCACTCTATGAAGTTGCACGACTGGAACTCGCTTCTCAGAATTCGAATTAGGTTGTTGGCCTGAGCTCAGAGAAGTGGTGCATTAATTTCGGAAGGAGTAGTAGTTCCAGGATTTTCGCTAACAAGGGAAGCAAGCTAATGGGGCGGTAGCTCATAGCATCCTTATGTAGCTTATTAGCCTTCTTGAACACGACTTTGCGGGAATGTTTCCACGAGTGAGGGCTAAATGAGGTTCTAAGGATCTCGTTGTATATATTATATATAAATAATAAATATTTCTTTTTTCTTTTTTTTTTAAAGCCATTTATTTAAGGCTGAAACCCACTCAGCAGGTATAGACAAGAAGAGTAAAGGAAGGATCAATGGCCAAAATTAGCACGGTACAAGAATTATCCTTTCCTCAGGATTAAAAAAAAGAAAGTGTACCCTGGAGGGCACATTTTTTATAGAGTTAATCCTTTTACCACTAACAAACACATTTGAAGTATCTGCTACTTCATCACAAAATAAATTAATATAAATCTAGTAAGAAAAAATTGAAGAGTTTATTTGAAAAAAATCAAAAATCAAAATTTGGAAGAGGAAGAGGTACCTACCATTACGACATTGTCACACTCAAAATTGTAGCTTTTTTTTTTTTTTTTGTGGAGATCTTGTGTCGCATTTCGGAATTGAGCTGGCGAGATTAAATCTTTAAAAGAAGTTAAAGGTAGGGGATCTTCCAGCCTATCTTTAATTTCTTGAGAAAATGTGGGATCTGAATCTTTTCTCGGTTGAAACTGAGATTCTAATATGTACTTGAAAATATCACATTTTTCTTGTGGAGATCCATACCAGGATGTACCGACTTGCAATGGCGGTATACCGCAATATTATTTGGTCAATGATAACGGGGAAAAAACTCTGCAGATTCTTGACACAACGGTTTATTATCTACCTTGTGCAGATCACCCATCTGTCTATACCAGACTGTGTTGCAAATCGGCACCTTACCATATTCTCACCGTTGTTTAAAAAATTCTAAGGAATAAACTCTATCTAAATATGAAATAAAAAACATACCGTTTGATGAGAATTCTTCGAGTTTTGAAATTTTCAAAATTTCAAAATTCGTTTTGAACCCCTTCCTGTCAAAAAGCTCCCGCCAACAAGAAGAAAGCGTAAAGCTCCCTGCTGGTGTAACAGAGGAAACATATTAGGTGAAACCGAGGGGGACTAACGGTGAGAGGGGGTTGTGGGAAGGAGACAGGGAACAGGAAAACATTGACGGTGGAGGTTAGGGGTAGGAGGATCAGGTTTCTATATGCACACTCAACAGCGAGGTGCGAAGCATCCTATATACGTGGCTGGCGGGCAAAATGGGTATCATTCCTTTTTGCGGCTGAGGTTTTTTGGCGGGCCAGTTTTTACAACGGAGTTGTTAATTTTCCACCATGACTTGTTCGTGTCGGTCCCAGTCGAAAGTGGGATTAACGAGACCACTTACGGATGATACGATCTGATTTGTAGCATTTAAAGTCGCCACTAGGGAGAAATGGTCATGGATGAGCTCATGTATAACACGACCATCGCTCAGTTTTTGGCTGATTTTGCACGCCCATGTAACATTGTAAGTCCAACGTGACAGGAGTGGTTCCCCGAATTATTTGGTTCTAATGAAAAGAATACAATGTATTTATGTATTTATGTACAATGTAATTATGTCATAAAGAATGAATTGGTTCAAGACATCGCTTATGATTCTACTTCGAGGGTTCATGGTTAGGGAGCCCCACCGAGGGTTTTTGCTGTTGAAATCACCACAACGTGTAAAAGGGCCGCATCTCGTGTATTATGTCCCGGAAATCTGCAGGTCAGTTACTTGGTGCTGAATAGAATCAACCCACCTGAAGAGTCCCAGACGTTGTATTCTGCTAATATGAAATTCAAGCTCTTGTATGACTGGTTGTACCTACCGAAATTCACCCTCTTCTTTTTCACAACAGCGCTATCTGATGTCCCCAATGCTCGATTTGCCATCGATCAAAACCTAACAAACGATCATAATATGTTGGCTATCCCAATTCCACACCGGTATTTTAACCGATGGAGACATTGTATGTGGATATTTTGTTTCTGAATTCCTAAAAAAAAAAAAAAAAAAAAAAAAAAAAAAAAAACCTATCGAAAATATGTAGGTACCGTGAAATGCCTGTGCGGTTTTAAATTCAGCCGCTAATCTGGTGGGCATCACTATAATAGTAATAATAGGCTAATAATAGTAACTAATAGTAGTAAACTAATAATAGTAAACTATAATAGTAATAAAAGGCTAATAATTAGCCTTTTGATGGCTCGCAGACCATGCGCATAAGTGTTCACTGGTATCGACATTTTCGTCCGACCGCGAGTGAAGCTATAATATAATATATTATATCTTCCCTAGCAAAGTTCATTGTAGGTTTTAAAGTGAACATCCCACTAAAACTATCTCGAAGCATAAATGCCAGCCAAAACCAACACACCCCCAAGACACATGTGCCAACATAGCACTTCCCATGAGAAGAAATACTATGCAAAGCCCACCATAAGATATCCTCTGTTGTTGGTTCCCATCAAACAGTACGTCATAGTAGCAAAATAGACTAGGTAGGTACCTAATTCAACGCCAAAATGGCACATATAGCAAGTATAGCAAGCCGTAAAAATTCTCCATGATAAATTATTAAGCGTCACCATAGACATCTGCGAGCGTCACTGACCCAAAGGTCAGAAAAACCAACACGTATCACAACTCAGAAAACACCAGATGTGAAACCATCCATATAACAATTAGGATAGGCAATATACGATAATTAAGGAACTAAATTGCAGTGAATCTCATTTCCAAGTCCAAATTATCTGTGAATTCATCAATATTATGTTCTTGTATTATTTACTAGCTGCGCCCCAAGTTTTTCTCTCCAAGTATTCTAAATATCGCTCCTATGCTGCAATAGTGTCATATCTCCTAATTTCATGCTTCGGAGTAATCGAAAAAAAACCGTTTCAACTTTGAAATATTCCGCTACGAATTTCACGAAGCAATGCATACGAATTTCATGATATTCATATGAATTTCTCAATTCAATAGTTGTATGGATACAATGTAGCAATGTGTCACACGTTCCAAGTCTGTTTATAATGTTGTTCAACACACATATAAATCGAGTGCTTCACGAGAGGCGGAAGAGATAAACGATTCTACTCAACCCGCTTTTCCCTAAACATTGAAATTGGATCCGATATTGTGCCGGAAATCTCAAAGTTATTACAGTGAGGACTTCTGATATCGATGATACTTTCTTATCATCGATATCAGCGTACATCCTTGAAAGACAATGAATATAGGTACTGTTATTTCATTTGTTAGGATTGTGTAGAAAGGTCCAATAATTTTTCCATGCCATGTTATACTTCTGGACCCCCACTTTAATCTACCTCCTTAAAGTCAACTTTATTCCGAAACGGCCCTAAACTGGTTACTGAGTTTTAATGGGGACCGTTCGGCTTAAGTTAGGCGTAAAAACATTCTTAACGGTGGGATAAAACTCATATTCAAGTATGACGGGATTAAAAATGAAAAATAAAAGTACGAAGTTTAGTGTTGGGAGTTAGTTGTGGAAGGAGGTCATGTCAATAGGGCTTGGCGCAAGGACTTTCAGTGACGCGTAAAAGCATAGTAGCAGACGAGTGTCGTGGCAAGAACAAGGGAAGTAGATGGAGGAGGAGTAAGGTCTTTAGATGAAACAGGGAAATTGGTTTCAGTTCTACCCTCTTTTCCTCCTTCTATCGTTATCCCGACAATTGGGTCCCTAGGAGCTGCCTCGAAGGACAAGGTATTGAATAAATTAGCCCCATTCCACCTTCCGCTCTCTGCCTTTGAGTCTTCTGAGAGAGCGACTTATTTCTTTTGAACCCCCACACGAGTCAACATGCACTAGATGCAGTTGCGATTCGGACCCTGCTTTCCTTGTAAAAACCAAACAAGCCAAGCGCTAGACCTCCAGAAATGGATCGACTTAACAGCGAATATACAGGGAAAAGGCGCACCTTCAATGACAATGACGCACCTGTGAAGGTTACGCGTAAGGGACAACACAATGCTTATGTGCAACGGATATTTACCACAGAGGGTTGTAATATTATGGCTGCGACTAGGTTGTCGTAAGCTAATCACCCACACAGCTTAGTTCCCCGCCTACCCACACAAATATAGAGTAGAATGTCACGGTAGACCCCTTCCATGTAGGTAGATTATCACCCAAGGGCTAACGGATCTATGTCAGCAGGACCGTCATCATCTCAAATGGTTCTATAAAAAATTCGGAAGCCGTCAAACTTATAATATACGTCTGTGAAACAATGCGAGGGAGGATAAGGGGAATGAAAAAAAGGAAGAAGTTCCAGTTCAGGAAATGATGGAAACAATGGCGATGGGTCCATCGTAATAGTACTACTAAGTATTTATTGCCGGATAAGAAGGCCCCTACAAAATCTACAAGGTCTTATGTGAGTTTTTCTTATCTGAACATCCTCTAGGTGAGTAACCTTCACCATTTAGATCGAACAACAAGGGACACCATTGATTAAACAACTAAAATGAGGCATTGTTCGCCGTCATTTATATTAGTTCACCGCCTATTAGAACTTGCTTTATTAGTTAGAAATTGCCTACGTCTGTATCGTGGCAAATAAAAATTTTAGGGTGGGATTAAGATTCAAACTTATCGTTCATTCATAATATTATATTAGGTTATTAAGCCCAGAAAAAAAACTCTGCAAATTCTTGACACAACGGTTTATTATCTTCCTTGTGCAGATCACCCTTCTGTCTATACCAGACTGTGTTGCAAATCGGCACCATACCATATTCTCACCGTACTCATACCATACCATACGAATTTCTTTCCTATCATACCATACTGTATTATACCAAATCATACATACAATAATATACCATACCATACTCATACCATGTCATACAAACCGAGTGAATATTGAAATGTCATCCATTTCTGACCTATATTTAAAATTTCAAGTATCTAGCTCATCATCAAAATTTAATTTGTTTAAACAAATAGGTATTATTTAAACAATTTTACAGACAAGAAACCGAGTGAATATTGCATTGTTATCCAGTCCTGACCTATTTGTATAATTTCAAGTCAATAGCTCACCATCAAAATTTAATTTGTATTATTAAAAAAAGGTATTATTTAAACAATTTTACAGATGATAAACCGAGTGAATATTGCAATGTGGTCTATCCCCGACTCACGGTTAAAATTTCTAGACTGTAGTTTACCGGGAAGATGTAAAAAGGTAGTTTTATTCTGGGCGTCTGGGGGTTGGGTCACATAACGGCCGTTTTCGACGCGAAAGTTTAGTGTTTTTCCTAAACCTTTGCGCGGTCACTGTGAACGAACGGCTGGTCGCAAAAACATCCAATTGGTCTTAAAAGATTCGTAATTTTTCAGGTCATTCAAAAGTGAACTAAAAACTACACCGTTTCATGAGAATGTTTAGAGATATGACATTGTCGAAATTTCAAAGTTCGTTTTGAACCCGTTCCCCTTGACCTAGGGTTATGAAAAGTTTCGAGGATCATTGTGGGGCTTGTCCAAACCCAGAAACCAAATTTTGTAATTTTAGCTCAACGCTAACTGGGCAAAGTGCCACGGATGGCGTACGGCGTACGGGGGACGGCGTACGGCGTACGGGTGACGGACGGATTTTTTTTTATTCGATTTTCTGAATCTACGTATCTTGAAACGTAAACCAACAAATTTTGAGGGGGGGTTAAACAATTTTTTTCTTTGGGCGTTAAAATGGTTCAATGGTTCATTATCGAAGATAATAAACCAAAACAACGGTTCATTATCTTCTTTGTACGGATCACCCTTCTGTTTAGATCACTAGGTCTAAATGTCTAGATCCTAAATGTTAGATTAATTATTATTATCAATTATCACTAATTATTAACAATTTTATCAAGTACCTAGTGAAAATTATTATAATTTATTGTTAGGTATTAATAATTCATATTTATTATTAATAATAATCATCATTTATTATGATTAATTAATACGATATAATTCTGAGGTTTTTAATACTACGTCGGTAATAACTTTTCTATAAAAGAAGTACCTACCAACAAACATTCGAAATTACCTTCATTAAATAAAATAAAAAACATACCGTTCTATATGAATTTTTCGAGATATGAAATTTTCAAAATTTCAAAATTCGTTTTGAACCCCTTCCCCTTGACCTAGGGTTATGAAAAGTTTCGAGGACCATTGTGGGGTTGGTCGAAACCCATAAAAAAAAATTTCGTAATTTTAACTCAACGCTAACTGGGCAAAGTGGCGCGGACGGCGTATTTTTTGCGATCAGCCGTTCGTTCACAGTGACCGCGCAAAGGTTTAGGAAAAACACTAAACTTTCGCGTCGAAAACGGCCGTTATGTGACCCAACCCCCAGACGCCCAGAATAAAACTACCTTTTTTCATCTTCCCGGTAAACTACAGTCTAGAAATTTTAACCTTGAGTCGGGGATAGACCACATTGCAATATTCACTCGGTTTCTCATCTGTAAAATTGTGTAAATAATACCTTTTTGTAATAATACAAATTAAATTTTGATGATGAGCTATTGACTTGAAATTTTAAAAACAGGTCAGAACTGGATCACAATGCAATATTCACTCGGTTTCTTGTCTGTAAATTGTTTAAATAATACCTATTTGTTTAAACAAATTAAATTTTGATGATGAGCTAGATACTTGACATTTTAAATATAGGTCAGAAATGGATGACATTTCAATATTCACTCGGTTTGTATGACATGGTATGGTATATTATTGTATGATTATTGTATGTATGTATGATTATTGTATGTATGTACAGTATGTATGTATATTGTATGTATGATGATTATTGTATGTATGAGTATGGTATGGTATATTATTGTATGTATGATTTGGTATAATACAGTATGGTATGATAGGAAAGAAATTCGTATGGTATGGTATGAGTACGGTGAGAATATGGTATGGTGCCGATTTGCAATACAGTCTGGTATAGACAGAAGGGTGATCTGCACAAGGAAGATAATAAACCGTTGTGTCAAGAATTTGCAGAGTTTTTTTTTATTCGATTTTCTGAATCTACGTATCTTGAAACGTAAACCAACAAATTTTGAGGGGGGGTTAAAATTTTTTTTTCGTTGGGCGATTCCAATGGTTCATTATCGAAGATAATAAACCAAAAGCTGGATACTATCGTGATTTGGATTGAAAAAACCATTGAAGTGATCATGTGTGCAAGTTTGGGGATAGTAGATCCGCTAGGTAAGAGCAATTCCGGTACCTGGATCATACTCATGGAAGCCGTTGCTCACGAAATCGGGAGGAAGAACATAGGTACATAATTGGAAAGGTTTAGAGGCCGACAGACGACACTGGGTCCACTGAAAAGGATGAAAAGTATGCAGAGGTGTGGTCTGATCTAATTCTTTATATTAGTCCTTCAGAACTAAAAATAGTGAAAGTTTTACAAACTTCCAAGGAAATATGAAATTAATTCCGAGAAGGTCCTGTGCGAGGTTGCATTGGAAGGTCCTGCGCGTAAAGCAACTTTACTAAAGAGGTAGTACTACAAAGAAAGAAATTCGGGAATGAAACGAGAAAACGCCATACATATTTTCTACACAGCAGATGGTTTGTTGGAAAAATTAGAAATTACAATAAATGATGATCTATTACCAATTATGTTACTATCTACTCATGTTACTTATGATGTTGAGGGATGTCGAGGGTCTCAACATCATTCTTACTGACGGTCAACAAATCACACACACCTATGTTAATTATGTTAGCGAATCCGATATCGACCCCTCTGGATGTCAATGTTGAGTTTGAACCAACAGACGAGAGACCGAGTGAGATTGACAAATATCCTTTCAGAACACTGATGTATTTGGCAATTTCCCTGAAAACTAGCGAAACGCATACTGCGGTATATTATGGGGACAATGGATGGAAGATTTACACGAAACAGAAATACAAACTGACAGGATGCTCGGATGCTGACTGGGGCAACTGTAGAATAGATCGCCACTCATTCAGCAGATGTTTTTCTTTTGCCTGAAGCAGTAATTTCTCGGACGTCAAAGAAACAGCAAAGTGTAGCTCTGTCGAGCGTTGAAGCGGAGCTGATGTGTCTGCCCCAAGGCGTGGACGAGGCTAAGTACCTATAATATAGAAAAGTTTCTTCGCGAACTGGGGTTCCCTGTTGGCCTACCTATCACTTGTAATAACGAGAGCCACGGGGCTCAGGAACAGTTTATGAATACAGTATACAGATCAAAGAGAAAACATATTCCCACTTACTTATCAGGAACTATTTTGTGAAGCAAAGATTTTTCGGAAATCCTCAAAATTTTGCTTTTAAGCAAATCCTCAATCATCCTCTCCGGTGAAAATAATGTAGACTGATCAAACCCTTACGCTACTGAAAAATAAATTGGATTTGTGTTCGAGTGGAGCTTGAGTTATACCAGACGGAGTTTGAATTTGAGGGGGCGTATTGGGATTGGCATCGTTAGCAAGTCCCAACCCATTAGGCTAGGGTTAATATGACCCCCAAGACATATGTTTTTATGTTGACAAATAAAGACTGTGATTGATATTCAAACTTATCGTTCATTCATAATATTATATTAAGTTATTAAGCCCAGAAAAAAAGGCTGGAAACTATCGTGATTTGGATTGAAATACACCATTTACGTGATCGTGTGTGAAATTATGGGGAGAATAGATCCGCTATAGATCCTTCATGCACATGGATGCACTACTCACAAAATCAGAGGGATAGGAATACGTAAATTGAAAAGACGACGAAAGCTGAATCAACTGCATAGGATGAAAAGGATGCGGAGGTGAGGTCTGATCTAATCGTTTTTATTAGTCCTTAAGAACTAAAAATAGTGAAATTTTTACAAACTTCAAAGGAAATATCGAAGAATATTCGAGAAATACGCATTGAAAGGTCCTATGCGTAAGGCAACTTTAGTTAAGGGGCAAATGCTACAAATAATGAACTTTGGAGATGACGATACGAGAACATGTTATGCATATTTTCGACAAAGTGGATAAACTGTTGGATCTCCAAGTCATATGTTTTCATGTTTGCAAATAAAAACTTTAGTTTGTGATTGAGATTCAAACTTATCGTTCACTCATAATAATATTATTATTAATAAATATTATTATTAATAAATATTATTATTAATAAATAATATTATTAATTAATAATATTATTATATTATATCTATCTGGCAAACCTAAACTGTTCCTTCTGGAAAGCCCTCAAAAGTGGATGGAATAAGGTGATAAGATCAACACATACTACGAAACCACGCTCTGCTGCCATTTATAACGAGGTGGTGGTAAACTAGCCACCCAGACAGCTTAGTTCACCGCCTACCCACACAAATGGAGAGAGGAATGTGACGGTAGACCTCTTCCATGTTGGAACTTTACCGTCCAGCTTGGAAGGGATAAAGTATCTGTGTCAGCAGGTTCGTCTCCAATCCAAGTGGTTCTATCAAAAACTCGGGAACCGTCATATGGCTTGCGAAACGGTTCGAGAAGAACTGAACAAGGGAAACTCATGTGCTGTTCATATTAAATTGGAACGCACGAGAAGAGTGGTGGTGGGAATGTACTTGAGGAAGTGAGCAGTAACGGGATCAATAGCTATTGACCATTGCCTGCTGGCTAATGGTCATCATCCCGTTAATACCATCCCGCTACCACTAAATGTCATAAAGGATTCAAAGGAGATGAAACGGTAACATTTACTGAAAATTGATACAATTTATTTAGGGGAAAAGTAGTTAATGAAAGGTGGTGGCCATCTATCGAGCGACCTATGAAAAAAATAAAAATAAAATAAAATAAATAAATAAGTAAACGGCCTTCAACTTCGAAAGGCAAGAATGAGGGTGTGGACTGAGAATAATCCCAAAAGCTTCCAATTTCGCACAAACTTTCGACCACGCAAATTATGATGGAGGACACTCATACAGCCCTTCGGGGACTGATCTTTGGGGGTACGATGAGTATGCGTATTTAGCTTTGTCACATCACCCCTCCCACAGGGAAGAGGTCACTTATCTCGGCAGCTGTCGGCAATTTCAATATCGAAATTCTACAGCAACGCCGGGTAAATTTAAGTTGGTCACCACGTTCGGGATGGGAAATGGGGTATAATATTACAATGTTTGGAAAATCAATAATCTCTACCAGTATTGCTTCCAGCGTGCGATATTAAATAGAACAAGAATACTGTCAATTTTATTTCACAATTTTTTGTATATAATCTTCGATAAGGAACCTTTGGGATCGCCCAAGAAAAAAAATCAACCACCACAAAATTTGAGGGTTTACGTTCCAAGATATAGATTCCAAAAACGAATTAAAAAACCGTCCATCCGCCGTCCACGGGACTCTGCCCCGTAGGCGTTGAGCAAAAACTACGAAATTCGGTTTCTGGGTTCGGACTAGTCCCACGATGATCCTTGAAACTTTTCATAAACCTAGGTCAGTGGGAAGGAGTCCAAAGTGAATTTTGAAACTTTTAAAACGTGACTCTCGCGATAAATTTCAGTTCAAGTTTTAAGAAGTCTGCGCCACTTTGCCCAGTTATCGTTGTGCTAAAATTACTGAATTTAAAATTTAAATTACAGGATCGGACCACACCCAAGATGGTCCTTGAAACGTTCCATAGTCGTACGTCGAGGGGAAGGGGTTCAAAACGAATTTTGGAATTTTAGTTAAAGTTTGAACAATTTTTTTTTAAATTCCTAATGAGCTAGAGACTTGAACGCTGGTGAGAACTGGATGGCAATGCAGTATTCAATCAGTTTGTTGTCTGCAAAATATTTTAAACAATAACCATTTGTGTAAAAAAAATAAATTTGGATCATGAGATAGAGTCTTGACATTTTAAACATGGGTCGAGGATGAATGACAATGCAATATTCACACGGTTTTTGGTTCACTATTGAATAGAAATTAATTTTGGTTTATTATCTTCGATAATGAACCATTGGAATCGACCAAAGAAAAAAATTTTTTAACCCCCCCTCAAAATTTGTTGATTAAGGGTTTCAAGATACGTAGATTCAGAAAATCGAATAAAAAAAATCCGTCCATCCACCGTACGCCGTCCGCCGTACGCCGTCCGCGCCACTTTGCCCAGTTAGCGTTGAGTTAAAATTACGAAATTTTTTTGATGGGTTCCGACCAACCCCACAATGGTCCTCGAAACTTTTCATAACCCTAGGTCAAGGGGAAGGGGTTCAAAACGAAATTTAAAATTTCGACAATGTCATATCTCCAAATATTCAACTGAACCGTGTAATTTTTAGTTCACTTTTCAATGACCTGAAAAAGTACGAATCTTTTAAGACCAATTGGATTTTTGTGCGACCAGCCGTTCCTTCACAGTGAGCGCGCAAAGGTTTAGGAAAAACACTAAACTTCGCGTCGAAAACGGCCGTTAGGTGGGTCAACCCACAGACGCCCAGAATAAAACTACCTTTTTTCATCTTCCCGGTAAACTACAGTCTAGAAATTTTAACCGTGAGTCGTAAATAGACCACATTGCAATATTCACTCGGGTTTGTTTAATTGTAAAATTGTTTAAATAATACCTATATGTAATTATACAAATTAAATTTTGACTTGAAATTTTAAAAATAGGTCAGAACTGGATCACAATGAAATATTCACTCGGTTTCTTGTCTGTAAAATTGTTTAAATAATAACTATTTGTTTAAACAAATTAAAGTTTGATGATGAGCTCGATACTTGAAATTTTAAATAGGTATAGGTCAGAAATGGATGACATTTCAATATTCACTCGGTTTGCATGACATGGTATGAGTATGGTATGGTATATTCTTGTATGTATGATTTGGTATAGTACAGTATGGTATGATAGGAAAGAAATTTGCAGAGTTTTTTAGAATTTTTGAAGACCAACCGTTCGCACACAGATCAAAAGGCGCCAACATGAGGGTGCAGCATGCGGAAGCCTGTCTTGTCAATGTTCTTACTGGCCCAACTGATTCGAATAGCACATGGTTTTCAGATATTGGGTTGATTAATAATAAATATTAATATGATTGAAATTATTAATTATTATTAATAATCATATTTAATTAATGATTCTAATAATTATTAATTAATAATCCTAATTAATTGATAATTCTAATTAATTAATAATTCTAATTATTATCAATAACTCACAATAATTGTTAGTCATTAATAATAATTAATAATAATTTACACTACCTACTTGATAATACCTTGATAATAGGTAACTACTTGACATTGTTACTAATAATTAATCTACCATCTAGTTATCTAGACAGAAGGGTGATATGTACAAAAAATAATAAACTGTAATTTCAGAATTCCATGAGTTATTTAACCTGCCTTATTCTGAGGAACCTCATGTTCTATCAACAGAAGTATTCCATTTATTATTATGCTATAGGGTGAAGAGGTATTTGAAAACGCTCGGACATGCAGTTGAACCTGACAGCACCTCGATCGTATAGCTAGGTTATCATTGATTTCGTGATCTTCAAGAGGAGAAGTTAGTGACCAGAATGTAATAACGTGCAGTCAAACGAGTGGGAGTTAAGAATACCTTCAGTTTGCAAGGCTAGATTGCAAAAATCTTCTACGTGCGGTGTGAATCCTTTCAAAATCCTTAAGAGGGTTTCCCATATATTTTACAGCCGCCTCCCACAGCCCTCCAAAATGAAAACCACGCGGAGGGATGAAATTCCATGCGTCGTTCGCGTCTTGAAAAGCGGTTTCTTGTTCAGGTCGGCTAACAGGAGATATATACGCCAACGAAATGCATATCCCTATCCTGGTAAAGGTTGGGAAGATTGCTCTTCTACGAGTACCTAATACGGCAATAGCGGCAGCACTGTATAAAGGCAAGTGTTATTAGGTCGATGGATATCTCGTAGTGCATAACGTCTTGATGACGAAGCACACGGATATGCATAGGTGGTCAGGTATAACTTGAAAGGGGCCAATTGAATGACGATCATTTATTTCTTTCGCATTATAACTTCCTAGCTCAATGGGAAGGGGTTCAAAATTAACTATAAAATTTTGACAATGTCATATCTCGAAAATATTAACTGAACGGTGTAATGTTTAGTTCACTTTTGAATGACCTGAAAAATTACGAATTTTTAAAGACCAATTGGATTTTTGTACGACCAGCCGTTCGTTCACAGTGACTGCGCAAAGGTTTAGGAGAGACACTAAACTTCGCGTCTAAAACGGCCGTTAGGTCGGTCAATCCCCCAGCGGCCCAACATGAAACTACCTTTTTCTCATCTTCCCGGTAAACCACAGACTGGAAATTTTAACCGTGAGTCGGGGATTGACCACATTGCAATATTCACTCGGTTTCTCATCTGTAAAATTGTTTAAATAGTACCTTTTTGTAATAATACTAATTAAATGTTGATGATGAGCTATTGATTTGAAATTTATAAAAAAGGTCAGAACTGGATCACAGTGCAATATTCACTCGGTTTCTTGTCTCTAAGAAAATCGAATAAGGTACGCACCACTTCGCACCTTTCTGTTTTTATAACTCAAGAATCTCTGTGCGAACATTCAATTTGATTATTGCTCCATGGTCGTAGTTGGATTCCTGCATAGACATTTGTTGAAAAATATAAATATACGTATTCAATAATATACCCACCACAACACTTCCAATCCTTACGATCCCTGCGCTGTCAGGGTCAGAGAAATCCGATAATTCTCTCATGGCACGTCTATCAAAAGAGATTTACCGCTCAATAAGACCCTACCGACGCCAGAGATTCCAACTCCCGAACAGGTAAACATTAGCACGCCTCCGAGCAAACATGAGTTGGAACTGAAACAGTTCCCCCATCGTACATCGACCGCTAACTGACCTGATCATAATTTACCTCCACTCTCTTTGCTATGCCTCCGGGCTGGTTTTTATTTTTTGCTACTCCCAACTTCGGCAGAAGAAGCGATCAAACCCAGTTAAATATTACGCTACGAAAGACGCCACCCTTCTAGTTGGACGGCTAGAAAGTTTTGAGCACTCTGAGAACATGGATTTTACAAACTTCTGATAGATTTCAAAGCTTTGCATTAAGGATAAGATTCCTGTGCTATTGTGAATAATGAGTCAATCAAATTAGTACTCTCTTATGCAATTTTTACATTTGTTTGAAGTAATTGAAGCTTTTATTACCACGTTTGCCTTCGTCACGGCGTTCATTGTCATTTTGAGTGCGCTCTTGAGGAAAACCAACTCAGTGTTTTATGGCTGTTCAGAGCCAGGATAAAAAAGAATACTTTTCTATTGTACAAATCTGTTTATTTGTTGTTTACGGTATATAGGTAAAATATGATACTATTGGTAAGAGAACTACCAGCCACATATATAGGATGCTCGGTGCTTCGCACCTCGCTGTTGAGTGTGCATATAGAAACCTGATCCTCCTACCCCTAACCTCCACCGTCAATGTTTTCCTGTTCCCTGTCTCCTTCCCACAACCCCTTCTCACCCTTAGTCACCCTCAGTTTCACCTAATATGTTTCCTCTGTTACACCAGCAGGGAGCTTTACGCTTCTTTCAAGGCTGTTGGCGGGAGCTTTTTGCCAGATGAACAAGCCTGAATTGAAGCATTACTACGAGTATATTATCTAGGAACGCGGTAGCGTTCCGCCCCGCCAAGCAAAGAAGTTGAGAAAACGAACGATGCCGAGTCATGTTTACCGGACGTCACGAAACGCGTTTTCGAGGTATCCATATCTCGGCTCCTATTTGACCGATCAACTTGAAATTTGGTGTGGGTCTTTTTTGAGTGTATATTAGAAAGCCCTGAAAGTTTCAAATCGATAGGTCTAAAGGGAGCCGAGCTACATAACTTCAAAAACCCGGTTTTTGGGCCTTAGATTGTTCTTCTCCTTCTTCTTCTCCTTCTTCTTCTCCTTGTTCAGACAGGCAAGGCTGGAGCCTCTCCACGTTGACCGATTGACTTGAAATTTTGCACAGAGCTTCATTTAACCTTGAGACAGAGCCTTATATAAGATTTAACCCATTATCTCAACCCAAAAAAGTTTTAGAAACAAAAGAACAGAAACCTTAGGAAAATTCTGTCCACTTTGACGAGTCTACAGCCTGAGTAAAAGGACCAATCGACTTGAATTTTTTTACACACCTTCTTTATAGCATGGCTCAGTGCCATTTGAACGAAATAAGCAATTATCTCAACCCAAAAAAAATTAGGGACAAAAAAACTGAAATTTAGGGTAATTTAGGCTAATTATGGCCATATCGCGGCTCCTAGTAGACCGATCAACTTGAAATTTGGTATGGATCTTTATGGTGTGGATAGAAGAAAGCCCTGAAAGTTTCAAGTCGCTAGGTCTAAAGGGAGCCGAGTTATATAACTTCAAAAACCAATTACCATGTTTTTCTACTTTTTGCAGTCGGTCAAGGCTACAGCCTCTCTACCTTCGCCGATTGACTTGAAATTTTGCACGGAGCTTCGTTTTAAGTGTAGCAAGTGCCTTTTGAAAGATTCAAGTCGATATCTTTAAAGGGAGCCGAGTTATATAACTTCAAAAATCCGGTTTTTCACCCTTACCTGTTCTTCTTCTCCTTAATCAGTTAGGCATTTCCACCTTCACGGATTGACTTGAAATTTTGCACAGAGCTTCGTTTCAACATCAGACAGTGCCTTTTGAAAGGTTTAACCCATTATCTCAACCCAAAAACTTTTAGAAACAAAAAACTGAAATTTAGGCTAATTTTGGCAACTTTGACGAGTCTACAGCCTGGGTAACCGGACCAATCGACTTGAAATTTTGCATAGACCTTCTTTATAAAATGACCCACTTCAACAACAAAAAGATGTGATATCCCCCCAAAAAACACTCCGTGTAAAAATCACCCCGCCTCGCAAATATCATTCTTCAGAGGCCGGAAAAAGTTATGATATCCACTTTCCCCGCCCGCCCTTTTCCTCATTAAGGAGCTAAGTATAATGAAAAGCTTAACCACTTCACAAGCACCGTACCCCTTTCGAAATCTCCCCTTGGCGCTATTGCGAGACGTTTTTATTACTTCCACAAGCAACTTCTGATAATAAATTTTTTAACAACTAGCAAAATAAAGGTTTAATCACTTTAAGAGAATCAGTAGGAAGTATACTTTGAGTAGTTAGTAATGAGTTGAAAAACGTCTCACTTTCAAAACAGACTGTCACCCGAAGAATTGAAGAAATAAGTAAACATTTTCCAGTTAAATAAGTAATATTGTTTCTGAGTCTTCCTACTTTTCTCTAGCCTTGGATGAGTCCACTGATTTAACAGACACTGCTCAACTGTTAATTTTTATCAGAACAGTAGACAATAATTTCATGATAAATGAAGAATTACTGGCTCTAGAGTCACTGCATGGTAATACTAAAGGTCAAGACATTTTTGATGCACTTTTGAAAGCCCTCAACAGCTGTGAAGGAACAAAAAAGTTGTCAGCAATTGTAACAGATGGGGCCAAAGCTATGGTTAGGTCTCAACTAGGCCTAGTGGGCTTGTTAAGAATCTTCAAGATTTGCCCAAAGTGGCCACCACCTCGACAAGCATTGATTTTGTTCTGCTCAACTCTTGTATGATCAGCATATATTAATAACATTAAAGTATGTTCAATATCCATAGCATTTGTTTATACATTAATTTATTTAGCCTAAATTTCCCTTTAAGTTCTTGTGCGGCCCCTGCTTTTAGCGAAAGTATAGAAGTGGCCCTTTGGGCAAAAGAAGTTGGCCATCCCTGGTGTAGATGTAGAGGTCTGTGATCCTATGGAGGTCCCGGTCCAAATCAAGCAGAGAGGAGACGTCATCCGTTGCTCTTTCGGCATGTATCGATCCACATTTTCCAAGGTATAACTGGCGGCTACCAAAATCCAGGCTTAATCGGAAATATGAGTTGTACTACGAGTTGATGACTCGTTCCACATCCAGACCGTGAAGATGGCTTCTGCAAGATTCCACCAAACCGTTCAGTGAAGCCCTCAGCTCCTCATATCGCAGGTCACCCCAATCAATCCTCCCCCCAGACGCGACGACAAGACGGCTCTGCTCTGACATTGCGAGTTCGGAGCTCGGGTCACATGGAGCCTGGCGAGTTCAAGCAGACATATTAAATATTTTTAGGCCAACGATTATTATTCATTTTTAGGACTCGAACCAGAAACTAACAAGAATGAGACGAACAAGATTGACCAGGGTATAACTTGCAGCAATTACTTGTACCAATTACTTTTTATTACATCTGGACAGATACAAAACATGTAATAGTATTAAATCATTTCATGAACAACACAACGTAGTGTCTATCGTGTTGAAGTAGAATAAAAAGGAGAAGAAACTTGCATCCATGTATTAAAAATATGTAATAAAATATGTAATAATGTGAGAACAAGGTGAAAAGTTGAAATGAATTGGAAACCAGACGGCCGAAATCGGCCGTTGGCAAGAATCGGGTGGGAAGGTACAAGGAAGTGTAAATAACGAAGCCCCGGGCTCTCGCTTTCCTTTCTGCCCATACACATATGACCCTCTCGTCGAACCGAAAAGCCCAAGTCAAACCTCCGAGCCAACCCCAACCCGACAAGGGAGCCCACGACCCACCTTCATAGACCACGTTCTAGAATTCTGATGGTCATTCGATATCCAAGTTGTATTACATTTGACGAATACAACGTGTTTCATCCAATTCGGTCAAACCGAAACATCAATACACACAAAAAATGGAAAAATGATACACACCGTCTTGAAATACCATGAAACGAAAGATTATCCCGAAATATCGTTATTCAGATCAATGGACAGTCAGTGGAATGGATAATAACAATGGAATATTAGGGTTGCGCATCATCAACTCGATCACTTTTTTTTGGTATAATCCCATTTTTTCAACATTTCAAAACTCATTTTCAAACGTATCAAGGATCGTCCTCGGGGAGGCTCGAGGCCGCATTCCAAATTTCAAATGTTTATAGTAATAAACATTAGAAATTCGGAATTATTCTCAACGGAAAAAGTTGCGCAGCGTACCAAGAAAAAGATCCCCCTCCCCTCTACCCCCTTTCACTACTTCAAAATGTGTGGGTAGGTATAACTCAGCTGGTCGAATCCTCGAAAAGTGTTTTGATATTCACAGTGCGCAATGCCATAGAACAATATTCACCGTGAAACCAAAAACTTTTCGAGGAAGTTATATTATACAGGGTGTTCTGGCAATCGATGTAAAAGAAAGGAATGGGTAAAACTAGAGTGAAAATGGGCAATTCGCGATGGATTATTTTTACTTTGAAAGGAAAAAACGTCAGTCTTCTCATTGGCTCCTTCTACTTACAACCTGGTTATGTAACATCTGAATCATTGGAGGAATTGCATTTTGTTTTTGAGGACGTTCTGTCAAGATTCCCCTCTCATATTGCCTTGTTTGGAGGTGATTTTAACATGAGAGTGGGCGAGCTAAATACCCTTGCCGAGGAAATGCTGTTGTTGCCACTTGTTCCTGAAAGAAGAGTACTCGACGCTACAGTCTCCCCTGGTGCTGATGACTTCGTGGATTTGTTCGAGTCTCACTCATTTGTTCTGCTGAATGGTCGTTCCTTTGGAGACATCCCAGGTCAATTCACATTTTGCTCGGCGCAGGGCCGAAGTACAGTCGATCTGGCTTGGATTGGTATGGGCGGCGCCTCCAGGGTGGTGGGGTTCGAGATTGGGAGCTGGTGGCTGACTGACTCGGATCACTTTCCCGCCGTGGTGAGCTTCTCAGCCGATTCCTGCACAGGGTCACAACCTCCTGTAAAATTGCTCAAATGGGATCCTAAGTCATCTTCGCACTTCAAGGATTTGATGATGTTCAGCCCTGAGGTCTCTCGGATTGCTTTGGCTGGTGAAAGCACTGACTCTCTGGCTGATAATCTGGTTTCTGTCATTCAAGATGTCGCTGAGATGCTGGGTATGCTCCGGACGTCATCTGGAACTATTAACTCAGGCAAGAAATGGCATGATGGTGAGTGCCGCAACGTCAGAAGATCCCTGAAAAGGTTACTGAGAGCCAGTCGTCGCGCCAATTTTTCGGAACCCACCCTGTCAGCATACCTGGATTGCAAAAAGGCATATAAGAACATAGTCAACTATAAAAAGAAAATCTATAAATTAAATCTGACTACAAACTTGAGCAGAGTGGGGAGTCCCAAGGAGTTCTGGCACGCCGTTAATCAGTTTCGCATTCGTTCGTTCAATACCAATCCAATTCCTTTGGCAGATTGGGAACAATTCTACCAGAGCATTTACCCACCTCGTGTGAAGGACGCAGTTTTGTACACAGACGTGGGTGACCCCATCTTGGACAAGGAAATATCACAGGCTGAGGTGATGAGTGCAATTGCCAAGGCTAGACCGGGTAAGGCTGCTGGTGTTGATGGAATTGGCTCTGACTTTTTTAAGGCTTTACCCCAAAACTGGCTTTTGTATCTGACCTGCCTTTTCAATCGAATACTCTCCTCCGAAGTCCTGCCAGTATCATGGTCTCAACTGATAGTCGCTCTCTTACATAAAAAAGGTGACCCAATGGATCCCTCTAACTATCGCGGTTTAGCACTAGCCTGTGTCTGCCTAAAACTGTTCACATCCATAATAAATGCGAGGTTGGCCTCCTGGGCGGAGAGTGGAGGAAAATTACCAGAGAATCAGGCTGGCTTCAGGGCCGGACGGGGTTGCACCGACCACGTGTTCTCCTTGACTGCCATAATACAAATCCACCTCCGACTCCCACGTAGAATTGTTTACGCTGTCTTTGTTGACTTCAAGCGAGCATTTGATTCGGTTCCTCACAGTCTTCTCTGGCAAAAGCTTTTCTCATATGGTATGAGCGGCAAAATAATTCGTATACTTCGCTCCCTGTACTCCCAAGCCAGCTGCCAGTTAAGGATAAATGGAAATATGTCAGCCCCAATTGACCTCACACAGGGAGTACTCCAAGGTGAAATCTGCAGTCCACTCCTTTTTACGTTGTACTTATCCGATATTGAGGAGTATTTCAGGTCTAGAGGGTGTGTAGGGCTTGACATAAATGGCCATAGAGATATGTTGCTGCTATTATATGCAGATGATATGGTGATTTTGGGAGACACGGTAGTTGACATGAACCGAAAAATGAAGGTGCTGAAGGCTTATTGTGAGGAAAATGGTCTCATGGTTAACTTAAGCAAAACAAAGCTGATGTGTTTCAGGAGGAGTGGCGGAATCAAACACCTGGCAACGCCTATTCGGTTTGGGAGCGGGGTGGTGGAACAGGTTACATCCTACACATATCTGGGTGTGCCTTTCTCCAGTTCTGCTGTATTCTCAGGGGCATGCCGTCATTTTATAAGTCGGGCTAATTTGGCTTCAGCGGCGGTCATGGGCATCTTGGTCAGAGCCAAGGTCAATTCCTGGTCAGCCCGAGCAAAGGTTTTTGAAGCAATGGTGAGGTCTGTCCTGTTGTATGGCTCCCCAGTGTGGGCTCTTCGGTATGGAGTTGCACTGGAGCGGGTGCAGGTTAGCTTCTACAAGCGCGTGTTGCTGATTCCTCGAGGCACTCCTAACACTGTGGTGCGTGCTGAGACAGGCGTGCATTCAATCAGTACCCTCGTGCTGAGGGACGCCATGAAATGGCTGCTTAAGGTCATGGGTATGCCTCCTGACCGACTGCCTGCTCTGTGTCTGAGGCGCCTCTTCAACCTTTCTAGGTTGCCATCATGTAATCCCAGGTACAACTGGTTTAGACAGCTTGAGGATGCCTTGGAGTCTTTTGGAATGAGCCTGCCGGCTGATGCTGGACTGACACCGGATTCTCGCACGATACATGGCCTTTTGACTTCCCTGCCTTTCATCTCTCGTAACATCGACCTGCAGCTGGCAACAACCTCAAGGGCCTGCCCTGACTATGGACCAATAGCCTTCCAGGAATCCTCACTCCGGCCCCAGAGGTATCTAACTCACGATTGGCCAATGTTCGTCCTCCGCACACTAGCTCAGCTACGGGTTCTTGGCCAACACGCCCCAAGGATCCTGGTTGCGGGCGTCAGGATAGATTTCCTTTTGTCTGCATGCCCCATCTGCAACTGGGGTGTACGCGATACAGCTATGCATTTTATTCTCCAATGTCCTATGCTGTCTAATCCCCGCCTGAAGTTTCTGCTGCCAATTCTCGCCTTGCCCCTATCGTTTCAAGAACAGTACAAGCGAATACTGACGTCGAGTGATCGAAATGTAGCCAACAGGTTGTTTTATTATTTAAGCGAAGCTAGCGAAGTGAGACTGCTTATTGTAAGTTCCTAATAGGATGATTTCTTTTTCTTTTCTTTTGAACTGGCTAAGACACTCCACAATTTGTAATAATTATAGTATAATTTGTATTTTTTGCTATGGATGTTATCCGAAAGGCAATAAAGACTTTCTATCTATCTATCTTTTCTAACTAGAGTGAAAATGGAGTAGAACGCCGCCAATCGCACCTTTCTACGAGTATCTCAATCCGAACCGAAGATATGATTTTTTTTCTGGGTTTTCTCAGAAAACCACGTGTTTTGCCATAAAAACCCATGTTTTTCACTTAAAAACAGAATTTTTCTACATTTGACTACATTTTCGGATTCAGCGTTATTTTCTACATACTCCTGTAGCACATTCGGAATAAAAATTGAATTCCTTAGTACCGCAATTGCAGTTCAAAATTGACAATTTAAATTAGAAAAAATTTAAAACACTCGTACGTTAATTGCATTTTCAAAAATCCCCAGTCATGCAGCATGACTATAAGAGCGAATTTTCGAAGAAATAATTGGTTTTATGTAAAACGTCTCCATTAAAGAACATAATGTCCATAAAGAACATCTCAAGTAACAACCACGTTTCTTCATCTTCAATGTGCTCCAGTTTGAGAGCGGAATAAGATATAGCAATTCTGACTTCCCCATCTTTTTTAGCCGTTGGCGCAAAAAAACCCTCTGGCGTGAACGAATGACGGAAAGCAGTGGCGACACACTTATTTCGTTTATTTTAAAATAAAGCATATCGTTATCGTATACTTGAATTTTGAATCTAGTGAATATGCATGAGACTCACGTGGAATTAAAAAACCTTAATTCTTTATCTACGTTGAGTGGGGAGTGACTTGAAGTTGCAAGAGTCGGTTGGCGACAGGGTGAACGAATGACGTTTGGGGTATTTAATCAGATTTATCATGCATAAATAATATCTTTACGCGATTGAATGTACCAATGTGGAGCATTCAGGACGTAAAAATATCTATAATTTAAAATAAAACAAAAATCTTGAAAAATAATGGTTTTTAGTGGTACACCCGATTGTACGTCTCGTTGAGAATGGCCCATATAACACTTAGGGATTAGCTTTGACAAACCAGAAAAACAATTCATTCTTATAATGGACTCTCATCGTACTCATACTGTTGACCTGCTATAAATTAGTTCAACAAGTGAAATTCATACGAAATATAAGCTTATGTGAGTGGTTTTGGTTCACCGTGTATCAGTTATTCATTAAATATGAACTTTATACTTGATGTTCGTTCCTAGGAATCGCGATAATCCTCAAACCCAGTGACATTTCATATTAATAAAATGCATGATGCCGAAAACGATTATATTATATCGTTAACCTAAACGGTGTTGAAGTTCAAACTGTAGTTAAGGGATACTGCCGAAGAGTCTTTTTCTCATCTCTGGCGGCCTACCTGGTAAATTATGCAAACCAACCACAGGCTTAACGGGCACTTTTTTCACCCCACTCACCGCGCTCGAAATTGGCAAGTTTATACTCTGCTGCGGCGTTTTATTCTATAATTACACATTGATAGGAAAAACTGACTTTGAGACGACGTCGTGAATCACCATCTAACATAGATTGTTCTCAAACGAGTCTATTATGGGGCGATCACCATATTATTATGTTCCTGATTACAGACCTTCTTACAGTCGATGCGTTCTGCGTGTCTCTACAGTCTTGTTCAGAATCAGGATTTATTTATTTTCGGTTGTCGTTATTGTCCATGATCAGTTGAACATGTGTAGCCCTGGTTTGAATTTCCTCACGTCCAAGGGGAGATTTCAAAACGGGTGCAGTGCTTCTGAAGTGGTTAGGATAAATCCTAGCCACTTCAGAAGCACTGATTTTTGAAATTATATTTTCACTTAAATATTTTGAAAGGCACTGACTAAAGTTGAAACGTAGCTCTGAGCAAAATTGCAAGTCAATCGATGAAGGTGGAGAGGCTGTAGCCTTGGCTAACTGAACAAGGAGAAAAAGGTACGGGCAACATTTTGAAGTAATATAAATCGTCTCCCTTCTGACGTACCGACTTCAGCGACGTTTCACCATGAAGATCCACACCAATTTCAAGTTGATCGGCTGTCGACACGTCAAATTGGACGAAATTGGTCTAAATTTCAGTATTTTGTTCCTAAAATTATCTTGGGTTGAGATAATGGGTTAAATCTTTCAAATGACACTTAGTCATGTTATTAGGAAGGTCTGTGCAAATTTTCAAGTCAATTGGTCCTGTTATTTAAGCTGTAGCCTCGTCGTAGTGGACAATATTAGCCTAAAGTTTACATTTTTTGTTTTTGAATTTTTTTGGGTTAAAATAATTGGTTTAATCTCATAATAATCCCATAATCTCATAATCTCATTTTTGGTTTGTCTCAAGCTGGAACGAAGCTCTAGGCAGAATTTCAAGTCAATCGGTGAACAAGAAGAATGAGAAGGAGAAGAACAAGGTAAGGACGAAAAACCGGGTATTTGCAGTTATATAACTCGGCTCCCTTTAGATCTAGCGACTTGAAACTTTCTAGACTTTCTATCATCTACACCGAATTTCAAGTTGATTACGGTAAATACACTCGTTATCATTCGTGCTTCTCAACTTGTTTGCTTGGCGGGGATGAACGCTACCGCGTTCCTAGATAGTACGAGGTAAGGGTAGGGGTAGTGGGTAAGGGCTAGTAGTAAGGGTATATATACCCTATAGACTCTATATATAGACTCTCAGGAACACTAAAAACCGCCATAACCACTCCTCTATCAAACCGTCACTAATGACCTCATTCTCGAAATTTGAATAATATCATTATAGATATTATCTATAATGATATGTTGGACTATTAGGATGGTCTTATTTTCAATAAGATATTTGCTCTTCTCGAATCATCAATCAACTGACGCCGTAACCTCCCAGGAACCCCACTATCTCCACTAAAATAGGACCGCTTGACAACTCACATTTGACCACCACTCCTGGTTAAATGACTGATATTTCAATGGCTCCAATTTTCTAGTTGAACTAGTCTCAACGTGTTCTTAAATTTAAATAGTCAAATCAAGCACTCAATCAATACCCGTACAATCAACTAGTGTCTGTTAGTAGGTGGGTCCGAATAAACATCTAAAAAACATCTCCTACGAAGAATCATAAACTACTATTGTTTTGAAACATCGATGAACCAAATCCTGGAATAATAAGAACATCCCGGACTGCCGGAAGAGAGGCAAATCTCCTAGTTATCCCGAGCCTAGACCGTATGGGATGAGTCAATGATGAGTTTATCTATCTATAATGACTCCGGACATAAGTCATAGGCTGTATGTTTCAATTTACTTTTCATGTAAGCTGTATGGAAACATTCTGAAAGGAGCTTATAGATTCCTAATTTATTTTACTACAATCACTCGCACAACCGACGTTGAGTGTTGGGCGCACGGATAATATGACACGATATGCTTTGGCTGACCACTTTTGCGTATTATATTTTCCTGACAGCTGGGCAGTACAATGTTCTTATTTTTGGAAGGTAGATACTACGTAACATGATTATGCATACGAAAATAGAGTTTTCAAATCAGACAACGTTGAGGTCCAAGAAACTTATTTCATCATACATTGGATGTTTCGAGTTAATCAGGAAAACGATCATATAAAAGGGGGCTCTTTTTTATATTCAAAACAGACCGGAATTAATGTTCCGTAGATGCCAGGATAACACACCAACCCCAACCGAGTTTTTAATAATGAATAACAGAAAAATTAAAGTTGGTCGCACGAACAGTGACGGCTCATTTAGCTAGATATTTCATCCGCGGGCGTATTTATCATTCGGGATCTTGCCACCCCTACTGCAGCTGGTCCCAGTGGGGTTGTTACCACTGAATATAGCGGGAGCCATAACAGAATGGGTGCTGGCGGAGTGAAGAGGTGGGTCATAACCGAACGCCAAGGTCGGCTGATACAGTTTTGCCAGGGGCGTTATGGGACCAATGCAATGTTGAGGAGCATTGAGCAAAATGACTTCCTCGATCATTATCTGGTTCAACTTTATTATGACCTCTCTGAAACTTAGGAGCGGGGTCTCATCCCATATATATATATCCCATAGGTCGAAACCCTCCCTAAAAGTGACACACGGAAACCCCGGCCTGGTGGGCCGCCAATGATGATTTTGGTCATCATTGCTACATATCGCATGGAAAATATTTTCGGAAGTATCGGAAGCCATCAGCAATTCATTTGGATATGTTCTGGATGATTATGAATGGAATAACAATTCAGTAACTTCATGGTTTACATAGAAAATAATCAAAATAATAACTTGTTGGGTATAAGGCACATATCTTTTAGACAATGTTTTTCATGATGGTGAGATCGTTTGTATATGAGGTAAGTATCTATAAAACTTGGTAAGTACCTAAAAGTAGGTATCTATAAAAAATCACATTTCATTTCAAAAGAAGTAAGTCAAAAGGTCACTAATTTTTGCACTTGGCACAATCTATACATTTTTTTTTTTTTTTTTGAGCAGTCAGCCAAACATACTGCTTTCTTGAAAGAAGACGCAACAATAGGATGTCTTGCGTTTTTTTTTTTTTTTTTTTTTTTTTTTTTTTTTTGCGTAAGGACAGGAACTGCAGGTTTTCGCTGAGATCGATAGTAGTTTTATTACTGGCAGCTGATGAATTTCGCGTAGAAGCTTCACCTTTTGAAGATTGTTGACCCGTACCCCTCCAAGAGCAGTCAAAAGAGTCGAGCGTGAATTCTACAGTTTTCCTGACATCGTTCGGCATACTTGGTATGGCAAAACTATTTATCACATGGGGTTTCACTAGTTATTGCAAGTTTGTAGATATAATCGAATCGTTTTAAATCGGGATTCTGTCTAAAACAAAGATACAGAAGATGTGAATTCACTTTCCACGTCTTCAAATGCAATATCAGAATCACTTTCATTATTAGAAGAATGATGCTGCTCAATGGCCATGTCTTCACTTTCCGAATCGCTTTCTTCAGCCAAACATTGCGCGATTCGCTGAGAAAAGTCTGGATCTGAGGGCCCCGGATAATCTTTCATTTTCTGATTTGGCCGTCGTGATGAGTCAACTGACTCTTCTGTAGAAGTACTGGGAGTCTTCATGGTTCCACGTATAGTACAATAACAATAAAAGATTGGAATTGTACACAATCACGGAAACGTCGGCCTCCGAAGCCGGTAAAAAGAGAGTGGTTTGGGGAAACGCCGGCCTCGCAGACTGCCAAGGTTTCAGAGAATTTGATGGGGAGGGCAAAAAGGTTAGCTTACCTTAGTAGGAAGGTACTGAAGTGATAGACGTCCTAGCATCGAATCTTCCCCCCCCCCCCCCATTTACATATCATAGCGGCCTGGGAGGCCGGGGTTTCGACCTATGGGTTAAATATATATATATTTTTTTTAAAGTACTAACCTAACCAAAAACGAAAACAGTAGAGCACCCCAGTTTCTGAGGAGGGTGCTGTGGTTTTTGGAAACCAACTCACGGATTTATGGATTCTGAGAGTTGATTAATTTATCATTTCATGCATATTATTTATTCATTCGGTGTATTGTGGAAAAAAACGTGGAACGTTGAGAAATATCGAGAGATATTTCAGTTCCATTAACATTTAATCAATACTTCACGCTCAGTTGATAATTACTTATCAACTTCTCACGCCACACGTCCTTTACAGACTTTACTGCATACTGATTATAATTCCGAAAAGTAGAGGCGTAGTGGAGTTTTCTACACTGATTACTGACTACTAGGTAGGTTTCTCATATGGTTGAGTACATTTTTTGGAAGATGTCACCCTCCTGTATTGTCGAAAAATCCACGAATTACTTAATATTTCCCGTGAAGACTTGCTAATATGCACTTGGCTCGTTCTCACATGAGTGTCTGGTCGTTGGCGTATTGTCGCCCATTTTGTGAGCTCCCGTTCCACCGCTAATAGACTTTGACAGTCTTGTCACGTTCTGCTGATGAGCCTTGCGATAATGTATCGCCTCCCGTCCCCTACATCCACCTATGCCAGTTTGCTCAGTCGTCTACTACCCCAAATGTCAACTTACTTCACGAGCTGCGTCAGTGTCTTTAGAAGTTGTAGACCCGTTTCTGAGGAGTAGCTGTATACTGTCGCTATAATATGTATTAAGTGTTCCTACGTAATGAGGCTCGCATAGTAGGATCATCACGCATTACGAGGGATCATGAAATAGAACATTCAACCTCTATATTCTCCAGCCTAAAGTACATTTTCGAAAATATATCCCTAAAATAGATCCCATATTATATTATAGGATCTATTAAGTAATTATAATTATAATAATATTATATTAACCTAAGTAATTATAATTATAATAATATATGTAATTATATTCTAATTAATATCCTTCAGGAAACAATAGAAACACTCAATGGATTCGGTGTTAGGCTACGCCTTCAATCAACGCTGGTGAGGGCGTTGATTCAATTGAATCAAAGCCTTACTATACTGATCACACAAGACGCTCTTTCTTCTTGACGTCACGTGCATCTCAATGTAGGTAGCTTCCGATGCATCAACAATAAAATCAGTTTTAAAAGTACACTCGACCAATCAATTACAACCCTGTGTCTCTCCCCGTCATAATTAAAATACTTACCAACTGACCTGTCGTAGAAGGTGGGAGGTATGAATAAGGAGTGCTGGTTTATTACATTATCAATGATTGAGCCGTTTTTTTACCTACATCTTTACAATATTTACGTTCTCTGCCATTGTAATAATATTTATCAAAGTTAAAGTTCTCAGTTACGGTTTCTGTGGTGAACAATAACGGCTTATGTAATTGGAAAAACAAATGATGACGGATTCAATATTGGAGTGATGGATTGACACAGACAGAAACCAATGCCGATGAAAATGTGAGGAGTTACATAGAAAAAGCGGCCAAGCTGGAGGAGCACATGTTCACTACACTCCTTGATTTCTAGATTGGAAAACATTTTCATGGAGGAGACAATAGGAGTTTCATTGTTAGTGGAAACCGGGCAAAGCACTGGAAGACAGCAGTAGGTAAAAACGAAAAGAAGAAGAAAAGTAAAGCACTTTTAGGATAGATAAGGAAATAAAGGGGAACGTTGCAAGAGAACGGAACAGTTGGGGTGAAACTGATAAAGTTTGGTAAAACAGCCGAAAAGAAACGGTTTGAACATGTAGCAGAGAGGTTGCACGATACTAAGTTTCTGGGTTCGAACCGTAAAGGTTATGCTAACGAGTTACGATTTCCAGACATTTGGGGCATTTCGTACGTCATGAAGTTGCAGATCGAAAGAGAAATGCCAATCAAAATACTGGAATATACTGAAATGTTTCAACCCTTCACTAACACCCAAAAACCAAGGGACCTTCGTAACGTCGCGACGTCGCCGGAATATAACTACAGCCAGTATATAAAGCAACTGAGTGGTATATCAATAGTAATAGTCGTTTATTATTTGACTATTATACAACTCGGTAACTATTTTTTACGTAAAATAGAAGTAGTTAAGTGGAGACAGGTTTAGGAACATGCAACTATTTTTGAATAGTGGAACAAACTGACAGGGATGACAAAAACTTTGCAAATTCATGACAAATCGGTTTATTATCTTCTTTATGCAGATCACCCTTCTGTATAGATCCCTAAATGACACATTAATTATAATTATGAATTATCATTAATTAATAATAATTATTATCAAGTAGGTAGTGTAAATTGTCATTCATTATTGTTGGGTATTAATAATTTTTATAAATTATTATTATTCGTAAACTCTACATTTGAAAACCAAGTGCTGTTCGAATCAGCTGAGCTAGTATGAAAATTGACCCGACAAGCTCATGTCTCATGTTGACGGCTTTCGAACTGCCCCAACTTTGAGCCCTCATTGTGAACGATCGGCTGGTCGTACAAAGCTGCGGATGGTGTTAAAACATTCTAAAAAATAAACTCTAACCAAATGTGAACTGAAAACTATACCGTTCCATTGAGTTTTCCGAGCATTACAATCTAAGGTTTTCAACTGGTATCCCGGAACGGTACCTCGACGCTGAGGCTCCTTTCCATGCAAAACGGATTCTCGAACTTCTCAGGTTGTCAATCCGTAATATAGTCAGGTGGTGGATTTATCGAGAAACATGCGAGATCGATCAGAGGGAAATTTGCATCCTGTGTAACTGGAGAAAGCGAGAAACGATTATACATGTTTTTTGTGAAGGTCCCGTATTGTCTCATTTGAGACTCAAGCACTATGGGTTCAAAAGATTAGGTGAAGAACATTTTATTGGAAATTTACTATCGGGCATGAGTGATGTCGGAAGAAAGATGGTGTATTATTTTTTTCTTTTGTACGTTTACAAACGTAGATCCGCACTTAGGCTACTGAAGGAGGCTGACCTATAATTGATCAATACTAATTTTTATAAACGTAAAGTAATTATATTAGCAGCAATATCACGATTAGACCAGTATAAGTATTTAAATAAAACTTGTGCCTTGTGCATTAAACTTTTTAACTACTGTTTACTAGATGCTAAGTCCTTATAACTTTGCATTATTTTAAGTAAGGGAAATTTTTATAAGTAATTATAATGTACAATTGCACTTGCTGTAATGTGACACAAAGTGAAGAAATTATTTATGTTTTTGTGGGTTACTCCCCATGCATTGTATAGGTGTAAGCACCTTAGACAATAAAGACTTTTTGATTTGATTTTTGAGTTGAACCCTCTGCCCTTGACCAAGGGTTATGAAAAGTTTCGAGGATCATTGTGGGGTTGGTCTGAACCCGTAAAAAATTTGTTCAACGCTAAATGGACAAATTGCCGAAGACGGCGTACGGCGGACGGACGGATTTTTTTTTTTAAATTCGATTTTCTGAATTTACGTATCTTGAAACGTGAACCAACTAATTTTGAGGGGGGGGGGGTTAAATTTTTTATTTCTTTGGTCGATTCCAATGGTTCATTATTGAAGATAATAATCCAAAAGGAAAGAAAAAGTGACTCGTTACAAATGATATTAGCACCCCTATGAATCATTCATTGTTCTTTTCTCCAGTCGGTTGTGCGAACTAATGCAAAGATCAGAAGTGGCTTACCGCGATCGGAATGTCACATATTTGTTCACCCATGAAATAAGCTTGAAAAATAGAACTGAAATGTCACCAAAAAAATAAGAGCTGGTTGGTAAAAATCTCAATGCTCACTCAAACAACTTGTCGACAGTTATGATTGCACACCTTTCACGCATCAGTTTTCCGTAACCTATTAGCTGGTATTTGGTCCCAGCTAACCTATGTGTGGTTATCACGGAATCCCATAGTGTGGGAATCCCTAGGGAACAGGACGGGTATTCGGCCGGCAGCAAAAAGGTTCTCAAATGCCTTTCCCACATGTTCTCAAAACATTTATTCCAGTATTAGGGTTTTTCTGGTAATAGTGTATCTGGTATTAGGTTAGTGGACAGTATTAGGTTATTTGAAGCGGTTACGTTAAATATTCCCCACCCCTATCGCGCAAACCGTCTTCATGAAATTAGTGGATCTTTAGCGGTGCGATCGTTGCCTTCTTACAGGGTATAATTTTCCTGCCACCACCATTGTCAATCAATCAAGTGGTACACTGACTTGTTTCATATCGGCAAATCAGACCGGAAGAGTTTCGACGAAGGACGTTGATAAATCACAGTTCTGATTGATAAGCCATGACGAAAATATCTCCTTTTTGCCTCGTTTTCGCATGTACAGCTACATCTTTTAGTTTTGATGTTTACTCCATAATATATATAATATATATAATATGGAGTAAATATTAACTAGATATTAAATTAACTAATATTGGAGTTATGGCCATTTTTGTGAAGGAAGGTCAAAACCATGAAAAAAATCTTAAAAGTGAAAAAACTCGTATTTTTAGTGGAGTAAAAAAAGTGTTATAGGACACTTTCCTACTTAAGTTAGTTGTAGAAACGACTCCCGGAGTTTTGCGGTCCTGTGAGACGCCTTGTATAGGGATTGTGAACCATGCTAGTCAACATATTTCTCCGTAGTCAATTATCGTGATTCAAATACCTGACCCTTATAATGTGCCTGAATAGAACAAAATATTTCATTGAGTTCTGATTATTGTACCTATACCGTCATTCTTACATCACGTTCAGTATATGACGAGTATATCTGTCCTTCACGAGGAAACATCTACATGTTCCTGTTATAGATATATATGAGTTATAACTCATATAAATAGATATATAAAACTCTATAAATAGATATATATACTACCCTTACATTACCAACAAACTCAAATTTCGGATTTATTCTGACTGTGAATTCTCCTGAATAAATCGACTAGCTACGTCACCATTCCTTACCCCAAACACAAACATACAATGCGCTCGCACAGAAATGAAGGAATAAATATATATCTAGGGACGCGGGAGCGTCACGCCCGCCAAGAAAACCGAAGCCCAGAAACGAAGCGACTGAGACGCTGATTACTGATTATGCAACGGTACAAGTTGGGGTTTTCACCCTCCTGTAGCTAGGCCACCTGGGTGTATCAGGAGTTGATGTTTTGTACACCAACTCTCTAGGTGCTTGTGAGGACGTGAACCAAATTTCAACTCTCGGGACCATCAGATGTCGGAGGTATAACAGTTTTAAAACCACTAGTTTTCACATTTTTCGTGTTCTTCTCGTTGTTCTCGTTCTCGTTGTTCATTGACGGGGCTACAGCCCAGCAGACAAAACGGATCGAGCTGAAAGTTTGCACTCACGTTTGTTCCGAGCTACTCGTATTTCAGATTTTCTTTGATATTTTTATTTTGCTTACGAAACTCTTCACTTTGAGATAAAAATGAGCTTCCTCAAAAGAAAAACGAAAGAGTTATGATGGTTTTTCTATATTCAATGATAACTGCCTATAAAAATTAAACGTAATTGGTGCGGTTGGTCCTAAAATGTCCGTTGGGATGTCTGGTATATGGTCAATGATTTTGAACTAAATCTCAATCGATTTAGCTAATCCACAGCCAAAAATACGTGAATGAATCCAACATCTACTAATTTCCTGAAACATCAAAGTTGAACGGTGGTCAGAAAAATTATCATAGAGTAGCGCCCGTCCTGCTAGGAAATGTAATGGGCTTTCGAATGAGTGAAACACTTTTCCCAACGGTTCTCGAGTTATTCGCGATTTTTATTCGAAAATCGTGGGTTTTACGATCTGCAAACTTCTGCAAGGCCTCTTCCACACCAATTATAATGATTCTCAACAAGAAAAATTTGCATAATTCCCAAGGAATAATTCAACAAATTATCAACAACAGAATTTTTTTTTAATTCAAACATCTTTGAATGTTATGATTTTTGGTTTATTATCTTCGATAATGAACCATTGGAATCGCCTAAAGACAAAAAATTTACCCCCCCCCCCCACCCATCAAAATTTGTTGGTTTACGTTTCAAGATAGGTAGATTCAGAAAATCGAATAAAAAAAAAATCCGTCCGTCCACCGTACGCCGTCCGCGGCACTTTGCCCAGTTAGCGTTGAGCTAAAATTACGAAATTTTTTTATGGGTTCCGACCAACCCTACAATGGTCCTCGAAACCTTTCATAACCCTTGGTCAAGGGAAACCGGTCCAATACGAATATTGAAATTTTGAAACTTTCAAAACTCGAAAAATTCCCATCAAACGGTGTAATGTTTAGTTCACTTTTGAATGACCTGGAAAATTACGAATTTTTTAAGACCAATTGGATTTTTGTACGACCAGCCGTTCGTTCACAGTGAGCGCGCAAAGGTTTAGGAGATACACGAAACTTCGCGTCTAAAACGGCCGTTAGGTCAGTCAACCCCCCAGACGCCCATCATTAAAACTACTTTGTTTTCATCTTCCCGGTAAACTACAGACTGGAAATTTTGACCGTGAGTCGGGGATTGACCACATTGCAATATTCATTCGGTTTCTCATCGTAAAATTGTTTAAATAATACCTTTTTGTATAATAAGCTATTGACTTGAAACGTTAAAAATGGGTCAGAACTGGAAGAAAATGCAATATTCACTCGGGTTGTATGACATGGTATATTATTGTATGTATGATTTGGTATAGTACAGTACCTATGATGTGAAAGATATTCGTATGGTATTTTAAATTTAATTTGGATGATGAGCTAGAGTTTCATCTAACAGTTCGTTAATTGGATTAGGGTGATCTGCTCAGAGAAGATAATGAACCGTTGTGTACCAACGCAAAAAGATGTGATATCCCCCCAAAAACAACTCCGTTGTGAAAACTGGCCCGCCAAAAAACGTCCGCAGCCGCAAAAAAGGAATGATATCCATTTTGCCCTCCAGCCACGTATATAGGATGCTCGGTGCTTCGCACCTCGCTGTTGAGTGTGCATATAGAAACCTGATCATACTACCCCTAACCACTACCACCTCCACCAATGTTTTCCTTCTTCCCACAACCCCCTTTTCACCCTCCTCTGTTTCCTCTTTAGCACCTGCAGGGAACTTTTTGCTTCTTTCAATGCTGTTGACGGGAGCTTTTTGCCAGATGAACAAGCCTGAATTGAAGCATTACTTCACTGTTGACTACAAGAATGAAGCATCACTAATGGTGAATGGTATATTAAGAAAGTATCACTGTACTTTTTAATACATTCACGTATGATGTACAAAAATTATCATTTGGTCAGAAAACTGAAGAGTTCATCACTAAGCTGGTTACCACTTCACCCCCTAAATAATTAACCAAAACGTAGAAAAATAAATGTCTAAGACTTCTCTTAATCGCATTGTATTCCTTAGGCAGTAAACTTGAAGAGGATCGGGAGAAAATACTTCGCGTTGATTAAGCAAATGGCAGCCCAAACCGATTTTTACGATTTGACCCAACTGAGCGTGGTGTCGCTTTTACCGATCTTTGCCGAATATGTACCGACCTTGCTGGGGTACTGATAACTTTGAATGGTGGGTGACGTGTGGAAAACAAGCCCTTGGAAGTTACCGAGTTGGAGACGTGGCTTCAACCACATTATGTTAATTTGGAGCCGATCCAAACAGCTTCTCAACATTAGTTGGTCCTATTTGAAAGTGATAACGGGAGAAGGGAGCTGTAAGGATCTCTCTGCTATCATATACATGGGATACGTTCCTCCCGTTTCACCATCACTCGACCAACATCCCCCACAGACCCTAATAAAGGAGAGTTAACATCTCTAATCTTAGTTAGCACTCCGATCAGACCCCATTACAGCCGGCTTGCTAGCATATCTGAGCAATCGATCGACACAAGTGTGGTATTCAAACGAAGGCGCCACTCATGATAATTGAATTATTTGATTGTACTCCAGGTAAATAAGATTTGGCATATTCTTGATTAGAACGGAAACTTTCCTCAAAGATTGCATAGTGAACGAACGCAGAGAACTTTAAATTTATTCTCCTGTCGCCCCATCTGCCAGAAGCCTTCTGCAAAATGTTTCTTGGCTCTTCGCTTGATGAATACACATTTTTGTTTATTCATAATTATGACAAGTTCATGACAAGTTCAAAAGCTTGGCGATAAGCTACACCAACCACTGGGTGACTGGACCTACATATTTTACAAAATACGTTCAGCGCTTTTTGAGTGCGTTGACGGCGAACGAGCTAATTTCTTGAGTTCTCACTTGTTATGCACCAGCAAAACGACACTGCCTTCACTATTCTCTAATTGGTATTACTGAGACCCGTATAATTGCCTATAAATTGCCTATTATTATTGGTTGTTCAACATCAAAAATGGTACTCCTGGTAAGTTCTCCCAATTCGTCCTGATGTGCGTCAACAAATCGAATGTTAAGATAAGGCAATAATTATAATTGACCGGATACATACGAGGTACTGCCTCAATACGAATAAATTCATCTAATGCGAAATGAATTGGTTCCAATCAAAATCAAATACTGAAAATTAACAAGGAAACATTGTGAAGGCATACTGAACAAACATCAAAATGATGTCGTTATAACTGAACAAGGGGCCATTTCTGCAAGTTTTCAATGAAGTCATCTCTGATCGTTTGCCCGTTCATACGATCTTGAAGCCCTCTCCAGTTGTAACATTAGATAAATCCGTCTGCGTTACTGCGTTATTCGATGAATTGATCTTTGTAAAAACAACATCCGTAGTCATTACATTGAGTTATGACTACAGCTCAAGATGTGGGCTCTGCTATTGAACACGTGAATACTGGTAAAGCTTCTGATTCATCAGAGACTAAGCATAATTATCCCATACGTTCTCCGTTATATCACACTATCCCCACTTATGCTTGACAACGATGACTAGATTAGAAACCACAACGCAGGATTTGGTTCCGAACTGGTGGTTCGAAAGAAACTACAACATGCTAGAGAACGTTCTAAAAATGAAACTACGTTAATATAAACTAAAAGACAAGTTGACGACATTATGTGCGGAAACAGGATGACTGTACAGGGTCCAAAATTATCAATCAAGATACACAAATCCATGACGCAATTGAAAATGAATCTGCAATGGTTTTAACCGAAAATGGAAAAAGCTGATTGCTTTGCAGTTACCTATCTTGGAAACTCGTTTCATGCCTCTTTCCGACCTAGCTGGAGCTAATGGACAGTGGAAGATGAGTGTTCTTACCCTTCCCCTGCCAAAACTGCCATCGGAACTGTGATGAAAACCGAAACTTGGAAAGCCTCAGGAATTGACTTGATAGTTTGGCCATTTTATCGTTAACTTTTCAAGCGGAGTGTCAGTACACCGATCGGTGGCACCTAGTGGTTTGCTCGACGAGGTACCGGTATATCGTTGGCCCCATTTCCAGAATCATCGCGCTCTCTATGGTCACCTAATGCTCAAATGCCCATTCCTATAAACGAAATATAATACGAAAGGAGGCATCAAATCAATTTATAAAGGAAGAAACAGCGAACAATTGAAGGTGTAGGGAGTAGGCGAATGCGAGAAAATGCTGTGTGTGAGAAACAACCGTCCGTCGGGTCGGGGGCTCACGCCAGGTAATCCCTTCGTCAAGAAAAGGACAAGGCTCCTCTCGAAATGCAGGTTCTACTATCCAAAATAGTCATCTCCTCTGCGCGAATTATCTCAAAGCATGGAAGGAAACATGCGATTATCTGCGTGGTACATATACCTGAGGAGCCAGAGGATTCACCGACTCCCAATAGATCTATCAGCCTCCTCTCCATGCTCTAGCGAGTCTCCTTCGTCAAGGGACTTCTTCCCAAACTAATGAAGTATAAGGAATAAGTCTTATGCCTACCCAGCAGTTTGGTTTTAGAACATCGCATACGTGCTCTAATTCACGATTCCAACAGCCCAAAACCAAAATTCCACTATTTCGAAGGAAGATTCTGCTAACGCCAGACTTGTATTAGGAGAAGAAGTTGTAGTTTAAGATCCGAATCTTCTAATTTTCTGTCCAAGATCGGGATCCTGGCCCGGTCTCCCCAGCTCTTCCAAGTCCGTTTCTCCGCTACTACCTACCAGGCAAATCGTCCGCTTCACCGTCTTCTCCTGTCTTCAGTAAGGAAATTGGTCGCCTCCTCCTATACGATGTGCTCGTAATGGACTGATTCAATCCAACCGTACTTATAAAAATAAAGAAATAGATAAATAAATAACTGCCCTGTCAAGGATCATTATGCTATTACCATCAGCACTTCGACATCTTCAAGTATGGAGAATATTTCCGGGTCATGGGATGTATTTCCGTCCCGTATTCGTTCTTCAACGCTGCGGGCATCCAAGAAACTTGAATGCTACTTATGTATTTTCCTGTGCTTTGCTACAAAGGCTGTGCATATAGAGGTAGCCACTGATCTCAATACTCCGTCGTTTTTACTAGCATTCCAATCTTTTGTTGCTATTCGAGGACTACCACCAACGGTTTGGAGTGACAACGGTAGGAACTTTCTTGGCGCAGCAAACGAGTTAGCAAGGCTCAAGACTCTGATCAACTCTCCAGACCACTAAAATACTTTAATATCAGAAGCAGCTAGATATTCTGTGGAATGGCACTTTAGAAGAATGCTGAAGAACGAGATATTAGACATGGACGTTTTTCAATCATTGGTTGCTCAAGTTTCTGCCGTCCTAAACTCAAGACCACGAAGTGCAATTTCAAGTTCGCCAAATGACACCTTGATATCGGTATTAACACCTGGATACTTTTTAGCTTTCCGCCCACTAACTGCTCCCCTCATTGATTGTAAACGAAGTAACCAAGGAGTTGCCGCGCCTCCACTACATCTTTCCAACCCCAAGAACCAGCTGCTTGTTTTTCGTCTTTTGTTTTGTAGATTTTTGATCTTCTTTTCTTGTTCTGTATTCAGATGTTCACAAAAAAGAGTATTAAACCTTTCTCTCAAATACCGGTACTTTTTATTATTTTAATTACCTAAAGTGCGACGCACATAAGTGCCGGACATCATGCAAGCATATGTTATAAGGGATTTTCATTTTCAGCGTGGACAAAATGAAGTACAAACAAACCAACACGCTTTGGGATTATCTCATTCCAGCAGAATAGTTGAAGTTGGATTGGTTTATAAAATAATATTATATATTATATTATATAATATTATATTATACACCAACAATAATTATTGAACACTAGAGACTAGAGTGGAAAATGACCTTCCTTCACAACAACACTTGCCGGTTCTTGAGGGATTGCCGGCACTTGACAAATTAGTTCAGTAATTCCGGGATTTGAAGATAAAGACGATTACGCGTTCAGTGGTGAAAATTACCATGGGATATAATTTCAATTCATACAGGAACCTCTGTGGACTCCTGCACTTTATCTCTCATTCCAACCGTGGCTATAAATACCTGAATTATGGGGTGAACCCCTTGAACGTACTAATACTCAGGCTCTGAAGAGTTACATCCATGATTTCTATCCTTGGATTTGTAAACAGGTTGACCCGAAATGGGTGATGGTGTGATTTTCGTGTGAACCAGTAACCTGATACGTTTTCATCACATCAACTGTCGATATCATTCTGGTTCTAATGAAGTCAGACATTATCCTCATTATCCTCTAGGATCATTGACGGGAGTTTCGATGTAGGCAAAAACGGCTTGTATTCTGAGAAGCGTTAGTTTTCCTCTTAAGCTGGTATCGCCGGAATAATGAGGCGAGGTTATTATGGTTATGAAAACCGCTCAGCTATCACTTGAAATGTAAATCCCCGTCGTAAGTATATATTATGCCTTGTGATAGTGGTTCATCAATGGGGAATAACCACGATCTACGCCAGATAACTCGGTCTATATTTGAAGGGTTCTTAAAAAGCTGGTGGTGCAGTAGCCTCGCGTGAGATGGAGTCTCCATCATGGAGGTATAATTGCAGGAATTCAGCCATTACGTGAGTAGGGCGTTCCTTTGCGAAGGGTCGAAAGATTGAGGGATTTTTCCGCAAACATTGCAATTGCTCACCATTTCATGATGCAATAAAAGCAATACATATAGGCATCGCGCTACGTGGGGCATAATTCTTCGTCCGAAGGATAGTGATGATCTAATATGATGTACCTACGTCCGATTCGAGATTAAAGTGGCAGCTTGATCTAGGGAAGCGAGAACGTCCCGCCCGCCAAGAAAACCGAAGCCGTGAAGACCGAAGCGACTGAGACACTGATTACGCGACGGAACAAGTTGGGGGTTTCACCCTACCATAGCTCGGTCCCCTGAGTGTCTCGAGAGTTGATTTTTTGTACACCAACTCTCCAGGGGCACGTGAGGACGTAAAACAAATTTCAGCTCTTGGGAACATCAGGTTTCGGGGGTATAACAATTTTAAAACCACTATTTTTCACGTTTTTCGTGTTCTTCTTCTTCTTCTTCTTCTTCTTCTTCTTGTTGTTGTTCATTGACGGGGCTACAGCCCAGCAGACAAATCGGATCGAGCTGAAATTTTGCACACACGTTTGTTATGCTCCAAGGGAGTGCCTTTTGACCATTTTTTCTCCCTCCCCCCATTTCCCCCCCCCCCAATTAGGGGGGAAATAGTGTTTTTTAGGAATTTCAAATGGTCATAACTCCTTCAAAATTGAAGCTTTTTCAGATTTTCTTTCTTAGTTGTGTTCAGCTTTTCAAACTGTTTAATTTGAAATCAAAAAATGCTTCCTAAGGGGGAAAATAAAGGAGTTATGGTGATTTTTCTATTTTCAACAACAACTGCCGCAAATATTGATGAAAATTGGTGCGGTTGGTCTTAAAATGTCCGCTAGGTTGTCTAGAATATGCTCAATAATTTTGAACTAAATCTCAATTGATTTGACTAATCCACAGCCAAAAATACGTGAATAAATTCCACATCTACTGATTTGGCTAATTTCCAAAAACATCAAAGTTGAACGGTGGTCAGAAAAATTGCCGTAGATTGGCGCCTGTTTATTATAGCGCATGATATTAATCACCCTATATGGTTAATGGATGAATATGCTAAAAATTTTCGTAAAGAAGTATGGTTTAACCCTATAATTGCCCCAGTATTGGTTGATAGTATAATAATTATTATTGTTAATTTTCTATCTTCTAAGGATCGATAGGAAATTTTATGGGCTTTTGAATGCGGGTAGCGCACTTTGGCACTTTTCCCAACGGTTCTCGAGTTATTCGCGATTTTTGGTATAAAAACGTGCGTTTTACCAGTTGCAAACTTTCTCTTTCCTCTTTCTCTTCGACACCAATAATTACAAATATTGTAATGATTCTCAACAACAAAAATTTGCACAATCCCCAAGAAAAAATGCAACCCATTTTCAAAAAATTTCTAATTCAAATTTATTCAAATTTCTAATTCTTTATATTTTTTTAAATTTAATAATAAGAATAATTGTACTAAATTTTAATAATTGTTTTTAAATTGTTGATTGTTTTAATTAATCGAAAATTTTAAAACTAATATTTAAGCAATTCGCAAAAATTTTAAAACTACTTATTTTTCAAACACATTTCAGATAACAAACATTATTTTCCAAAAAATAATTATTCTTGTCACAAAAACAAGAAACAAAAAGGCAAATTAGTAGGCGTACTATTTTTTTACTAAATTTTGACTAGGATAAAACTTCATTTAGGAAAACATTTACTAGTTACCTCGTAGGTACTTTTGTATTGTATAAGTTGTTGAACCGTATTGTATAAGTACCACTCGAAAACTAGCCATGCAAAAAGATGTGATATCCCCCCAAAAACAACTCCGTTGTAAAAACTGGCCCGCCATAAAACCTCAGCCGCAAAAAGGAATGATATCCATTTTGCCCACCAGCCACATATATAGGATGCTCAGTGCTTCGCACCTCGCTGTTGAGTGTGCATATAGAAACCTGATCCTCCTACCCCTAACCACCACCGTCAATGTTTTCCTGTTCCCTGTCTCCTTCCCACAACCCCCTCTCGCCCTTAGTGCCCCTCGGTTTCACCTAATATGTTTCCTCTGTTACACCGGCAGGGAGCTTTACGCTTCTTTCAATGCTGTTGGCGGGAGCTTTTTGCAAGGCTTCTGAGAATTAGATATACAAGTAGTAGGTGATGATGAGTACTTAGTGTTGGTACAAAAGTAAAGTAATGAGCCATTTCAGGCTGCCTGACATTGCAAAAGCAAGGCGTCTAAGAATGATAATATAATTATAAAATATAATTATAATTATAATTATAATTAAATTAATATATTAATATATTTATAAATAATTATAATATAGTTCTAAAATATAATTATAATTATAATTATAATTATAATTATAATTATAATTATAATTAAATTAATATATTAATATATTTATAAATAATTATAATATAATTATAATATAATTGAAGCATTACTTCATTATAGGTGTACAACCTCTGATTACTCGTGACCACCAGTAATACATATAATATATCCAATAATATATTATAATTCTCAGAAGCCTTGCAAAAAGCTCCCGCCAACAGCATTGAAAGAAGCGTAAAGCTCCCTGCCGGTGTAACAGAGGAAACATATTAGGTGAAACCGAGGGGCACTAAGGGCGAGAGGGGGTTGTGGGAAGGAGACAGGGAACAGGAAAACATTGACGGTGGAGGTTAGGGGTAGGAGGATCAGGTTTCTATATGCACACTCAACAGCGAGGTGCGAAGCACCGAGCATCCTATATATGTGGCTGGCGGGCAAAATGGATATCATTCCTTTTTGCGGCTGAGGTTTTTTGGCGGGCCAGTTTTTACAACGGAGTTGTTTTTGGGGGTATAGAATTACAGTCCGTGAAATGGAAGTAATTGTTAGACATATTAACTAATTATAAATAATTGTTGGCTATCCCTTTCATAACATTCTAAATTTTTGACGTTCGAGGAGACGTGTAGGTTGCGGGTAGATTTTGATCCCCCCAAAAACAACTCCGTTGTAAAAACTGGCCCGCCAAAAAACCTCAGCCGCAAAAAGGAATGATATCCATTTTGCCCGCCAGCCACATATATAGGATGCTCAGTGCTTCGCACCTCGCTGTTGAGTGTGCATATAGAAACCTGATCCTCCTACCCCTAACCTCCACCGTCAATGTTTTCCTGTTCCCTGTCGCCTTCCCACAACCCCCTCTCACCCTTAGTCACCCTCGGTTTCACCTAATATGTTTCCTCTGTTACACCAGCAGGGAGCTTTACGCTTCTTTCAATGCTGTTGGCGGGAGCTTTTTGCCAGATGAACAAGCCTGAATTGAAGCATTACTTCATTACAGTTGTACCACCGCTGATTACTCGTGACCACCAGTAATACTTATGTTAGCTTGTTCATCTGGCAAAAAGCTCCCGCCAACAGCATTGAAAGAAGCGTAAAGCTCCCTGCTGGTGTAACAGAGGAAACATATTAGGTGAAACCGAGGGTGACTAAGGGTGAGAGGGGGTTGTGGGAAGGAGACAGGGAACAGGAAAACATTGACGGTGGAGGTTAGGGGTAGGAGGATCAGGTTTCTATATGCACACTCAACAGCGAGGTGCGAAGCACTGAGCATCCTATATATGTGGCTGGCGGGCAAAATCGATATCATTCCTTTTTGCGGCTGAGGTTTTTTGGCGAGCCAGTTTTTACAACGGAGTTGTTTTTGGGGGGATATCACATCTTTTTGCATGGCTAGTTTTCGAGTGGTACTTATACAATACGGTTCAACAACTTATACAATACAAAAGTACCTACGAGGTAACTAGTAAATGTTTTCCTAAATGAAGTTTTATCCTAGTCAAAATTTAGTAAAAAATTAGTACGCCTACTAATTTGCCTTTTTTTTTCTTGATTTTGTGACAAGAATAATTATTTTTTGGAAATTATTGTTTGTTATCTGAAATGTGTTTGAAAAATAAGTAGTTTTAAAATTTTTGCGAATTGGTTAAATATTAGTTTTAAAATTTTCGATTAATTAAAAAAATCAACAATTTAAAAACAATTATTAAAATTTAATACAATTATTCTTATTATTAAATTTAAAAAAATAGAAAAAATTAGAAATTTGAATAAATTTGAATTAGAAATTTTTAGAAAATTGGTTGCATTTTTTCTTGGGGATTATGCAAATTTTTGTTGTTGAGAATCATTACAATAAATGTAATTATTGGTGTCGAAGAGAAAGAGGAAAGAGAAAGTTTGCAACTGGTAAAACGCACGTTTTTATACCAAAAATCGCGAATAACTCGAGAACCGTTGGGAAAATGCGCTACCCTCATTCGAAAGCCCATAAAATTTCCTATCGATCCTTAAACAGGCGCCACTCTACGACAATTTTTCTGACCACCGTTCAACTTCGATGTTTTCGGAAATTAGCCAAATCAGTAGATGTGGAATTTATTCACGTATTTTTGGCTGTGGATTAGTCAAATCGATTGAGATTTAGTTCAAAATTATTGAGCATATTCTAGACAACCTAGCGGACATTTTAAGACCAACCGCACCAATTTTCATCAATATTTGCGGCAGTTGTTGTTGAAAATAGAAAAATCACCATAACTCCTTTATTTTCCCCCTTAGGAAGCATTTTTTTATCTCAAATTAAACAGTTTGAAAAGCTGAACACAACTAAAAAAGAAAATCTGAAGGAGTTATGACCATTTGAAATTCCTAAAAAACACTATTTCCCCCCTAATTGAGGGGAAATGGGGGGAGGGAGAAAAAATGGTCAAAAGGCACTCCCTTGGAGCATAACAAACGTGTGTGCAAAATTTCAGCTCGATCCGATTTGTCTGCTGGGCTGTAGCCCCGTCAATGAACAACAACAAGAAGAAGAAGAAGAAGAAGAACACAAAAAACGTGAAAAATAGTGGTTTTAAAATTGTTATACCCCCGACACCTGATGTTCCCAAGAGCTGAAATTTGTTTTACGTCCTCACGTGCCCCTGGAGAGTTGGTGTACAAAAAATCAACTCTCGAGACACTCAGGGGACCGAGCTACGATAGGGTGAAAACCCCAACTTGTTCCGTCGCGTAATCAGTGTCTCAGTCGCTTCGGTTTTCAGGGCTTCGGTTTTCTTGGCGGGCGGGACGCTCCCGCGTCCCTAGATTGGATGCATACTAGTTGATAAACCTACCCGCCACTACGTACCCTCGACATATGCTTTCGTATTGATAAAAACTCTGCAAATTCTTGACACAACGGTTTATTATCTTCTTTGTGCAGACCTACCTACCCTTCTGTCTAGATCACTAAATGGTAGATTGCTTATTCCACTGGTTTACAAAAAAAAGGTCCGGACTATTTGACCGGACCATGGTATTCCGAGGTATTTCTGCGTCCTGAATCCGATTCCGAGGTCATCTGAGCCCCATCACGTCAGAAAACAAGATTTCAAGGTCATTTAGAGGTTACGAGGGACGATCAAAATGTAAGAATACAAAACGTTTTGCGTAGCGGGAAAAGTTTTGTTTTCAAATCAGGAACCCCCTGCGTTATGGGCGGGATCATTCTGAACAAAACAAGAGGTCCGGCGTTTAAATACGACCGTTTGTTTGCTTTTGAGAGCATTTTGAAATGTGCGCTCCGATGAACGCTCCGGCCGACTCCGCGAACAAATACATTCCTGCTGCGCAAAACGTTTTGTATTCTTACATTTTGATCCTCCCTCGTAACCTCTAAATGACCTTGAAATCTCGTTTTTCTGACGTGATGGGGCTCAGATGACCTCGGAATCGGATTCAGGACGCAGAAATACCTCGGAAATACCATGGTCCGGTCAAATAGTCCTAACCTTTTTTTTGGAAACCAGTGTTATAATTTAAAGTCGGTACGCAAATTTTGTATGTATATTAGGTCGGTCAGTATTAGAATAGGGCGTAAAGTACCCTCCCTACCCTCTGGGTAAGGGGGAACTCACGAGTTCAAAAAACATTAATTTTTCAAATCTCCTCGTCAACAGCTTTTATTTGAACCCATAAATTACAATCACAATCATTAATGTCGATATCTTAAAACCATGCGCTGTTCGAATCAGCTGGGCCAGTATGAACGTTGACCAAAACATTGGCCGCATGATTGAGTAACTTTGAGCCCTCATTGTAAACGAACGACTGGTCGTACCAAGCTGCGGATCATCTTGAAAAATTCTAAAAAATAAGCTCTATCTAAATGTGAGCTAAAAACTACGCCGTTTTATTTGAATTAGCCGCCAGTGATTCATGATTGTATTATTGTTGTAGAATGAAATCTGGGGGAAACCCCCAGACCCCCAGATCATGACAGTTTAGATCAAGGGTCAAGGCAAGGAAACATGGAACATGTTTTTGAATAGGTTCATAACAATGCAGTGGAAGAATTATGCTTATTAATGCGCGTAAGTCACCTCACACTTGGCACCCACAATGACTTGACACTCACAAGTGAGCAACCCCACACCTGAGCACGAGCGAAACACATGGAGAAACATTGATGGACTGGTAAGGTCCCGTTTCAAACCCTGGTGAGCAAGGAGGTGGGGGCGTGGCCAAATGTGGAACAGGATGGCCACGCTCTCCGAACCCGAATCACGCCCGTAAAAGCATGTTCCATGTTACAAAACTACTCGCTTCAATTGCTAGAAGAACCTTTTTCTCTTTATGAGCAGACTGCATAGAGCCGTTCCGTAGGAGTAGTAACTACTGTTGATTAACATAACTTACATAACATAAACATACAGTTCTTTATCATACATCAGTGTGAATTGTGGAAATCAACAAAGTTATGTTAAGCCGTATCACTTTCTGATTCAAAAACATTCGATACCTACTGATACGCTCACGTTTAATCTGTTCTACCGAGGTCTACGAAATCCTGATTCTCTCAGGGCTGGTCTTCTTTTCGTGAGGAGGAGAATTTATTGTACAAGGTCTTTTCAATGTAGCTGACGAACAATGATGCCAAAATCACTCATCCTGTCTCGGGATTTTTTTTTCCTTTTTTTAGCGGCAGCGCTGGAGGAGGTTCAACAATAAGGGCTTAAATGGTCTATCCGGACGAATTAGGGGTACTTTAAGTCCTTCCTCGACCTTTCAGCGCTCTTAAAGATGTTTAGTAATAGTAAAAAAAAAAAAAAGAGTGAAGGCACATCTTTTATTCGCAACTCCTGCTTCCCTACAAGCACCTGTTCAAGTTTCCGATGGCAGATAAAATAGAAGAACGAGCAAAAGAGGAAAAATGTTGCGTCTATAGAAACCTTTAAATTACATCCATCCTCGCATCTCTCTTCGGGTCTGAACAGCATTGAGAGATATTGGAAGTGTAAAGGTACTCGCGACGCACCAGGAACAGCAGTTCTGATTCATACCATAAAGGATTTTATTTTCCTTTGTTCTAGATTCGTTACCTAAATAATATTCAATTTGTTCTATGATCTGGGTTTTACATACAACCCCATAATCTGTACATATCATAAACCTCGAAACGGTCATGCTCGAACGATCGACGAGGAAACATCGCTCCATTGAAATTGAAAAATGGGGATGCAGTCTGGATTTACTCGGTCTCGGTCGCCGTGGTTGATACTTGAGATGTTCTTCATGGACATCATGTTCTTTAATGAAGACATTTTATGTACATAAAACCAATTATTTCTAAGAAAATTCGCTGCATGACCGGCGATTTTCATTTTGTGAACGGAACTCTTCTTCCTAACTCGGGCATGAGCCCTCACAGGGGAATATTTTCCTAAGTTACAAATTGTTTTTCATGTATACTGTTTATTCTATGTGGAAATAAATATATTTAAAAAAAATGTATAACCAAAAGTATCGTGTTATAGCGAGATACCGCCTTCTCTGACAGGGGTTGTTTACTTGTGAGTGTCAAGTCTTTGTGGGTGTCAAGTGTTCTCCTACTAGGTACTGTTTCCCATGTTATTATGTAAAAATTGGAAAACATGGTTTTCAAAACCACGTGGTCTCTTGCTTCGATCCTTGATCCAAACTGTAATAATCAGGGGGGGTCTGAGGGTGTCCTCCAGATTTCATTCTACAATAAATTTACCGTCATGAACACGAACCACGGCCGTATAGACACCCCCAACGGCAACGCGTAGGTTTTTTTTTTAACACGTTAGTGGACCAATTGCAGTTTCTGACTCCCATATGACGTAGTCTAATATCGCAGAAATACCACAACAAGAAAAGGAGCTACAATGATTCTGTTTACCCCTTTTGACAATAAATATAATGATTTCCATTATACAACGAAAACACTGTTTTTTCTCCGTTTTATTTGGCATTTTACATAAAATACAGCCATGTAGATGCAAGTAAATAATTAAAAACTTGTACAAATGAATACCAAAAACTTGAATCAAAACTTCAGTCCACAGTTGGGTATAAACTTAAAAAACTCTTCATACAGGAAAACATTTCGCAATATACAACCATACTGTTAGTTATATATACGCAATATATAACACATTATTATAGGTATAGGTGGCATAAGTTTGCGATATTGTCCGGTGATGGGGTTTGATGTCCCAATCTAGTTAAAAAGGGGCTGGCTGACTCAAAGGGAACGCATATTACCTGATGAACATAAAGGAGGGATGAAACGTTTTTTAATCATTTTATCCCTAGTCTTGGAGGGCAACTGACGCGGCTGTTTTCGGCGCGTGTATTTAGCCCCTGGGGCGGTTGGTTAGTTCGCTCAGGCCACCAACACGTTGAATGTAGAGGGAAACAAAAACGCTGCAATTTACCCACACCGGTTTATTATATCATGTATAGATCATCGTTCTGTTCGGTTTTCCGATATCAAGTTGATTAATACCTAATTATCATCAATTGCTAATAATTAATAGGTAATTATAATTAATAATCTTTACCAATAATTATTAATAAGTAACAATAACTATTTATCATAAACAATAATTATTACTTAGTTAATAATAATAATCAATATTAATTATTTTAATCAATAATTAATAATAATTTACACTTCTTGATAATAATTATCGATAATTAATGCTAATTCATAATAATAGTTAATAATAATTAATCTATAATTTAGTGATCTATATGGAAGGGAAGGATCTGCACAAGAAATATAATAAAGTCAATATAATATGTCAAGAATTTGCAGAGTTTTTTTTTCAACAGTTTCCAGATTGATTCGCCTATCTCTGTGTACAAGGCACATTAGTCCATAATCAATGGGATCGGGACTCCTCCTATACTCAGACAATTCTATGAAGTTAATTGTCGGACTCGCCTTTTATTCGAGGAATCATCTGATCTGATTTATTTTCTAAATTCTGCTCTCTTTGGTTCTACCAAAATCCTTATTGTGACCAAGCAATTTGAACTTATTGCAGCGAGCTTTACGGGTTGGGCAGTTGAGTCATTTTTCAAGTGTTCAAGTGTTACCGAACCATATCGGTAACAAGATAATGCGTCTTTATTTTCCTTTTTCTGATGTTCGTGAGTTTTGGAAGCTGAATGTTTTGACGAATAAGATTTTCGATGGCGTGCTTTGTTATCAATTTGAGCTGTTAATGCGTGATTTTCGTGAGCTTTGATTTGAACAACGAGTTTGAACATCGACTTTGCAAGGTCTGAAATTTCCTTGACAGTTATTTCAGGTTTTTTCAGAAGCTCGCGTTGAAGTTCCATGGAATCGCAGGACATAATTATTTGATCTTTCAAACGTTCTTCAAGGCCACTACCAAAGTCTCAATGTCGGGCTTTGTCTCGCAAACGAGCTACATAATAAGCCATCGTTTCTTCTTGTTCCTGTCGCATACTACCGGATTCGAAACGCTCGAAAGTAGAATTTTCCCGAGGTAGAAAGTATTTGTCGAGGGCTTCTATCACCAAGTTATAATCCTCTTTGTAATACGCCCGAATCTCTTCTTCCTTGGACCTTGCCGTTACAACTGCCGTAGGTGTTGTCTCTTCTCTGAGGAGATTGTAATAAATGTCCCGAACGAGGACACCAGCACAATGTAATAATAAATTTTTCATTCGCTGATACCTGGTATCTTATTTGCTAACATGTAAATGCTGAAATGTTGAAAATGTGGTTGTTTCCACGTGGTACACTCTTCGCCTAAATTTGGCGAATTTATATTGAACAAAGACATTTTTGTGATTTCACTAGCGAACAAAGTCGCGTTCAGTCAATTGAACAGGAAACACCTTGGGTGAACCTCCCTTACCGTTCCTATTTTCTCTCTTTATTCACGAGACATATCTCACTCATCTTATCAACTCATCTCATCGGTCATCACCGTCCATAGGTGAGTCACCATTTTTTGTCTCATCTGTTTATCACTATGACGGTCTCCGAGGAGGAGGATGAGTCCAATACAGATGCCAATAATTTATTATTATCTGATTCCATTATTATCGACAACACTCCTAATCCTCTCATGAATAACAATCTGACATCTGATTCATCCATTGCTACACATTCCAATTCGTTTAAGGCACCAAACGAACGTCATTTAATAAGGAAATCCACGATATACACTCGATCAAAAGATGATATAAAACCACCAATAACGTTCGGCAACCAATTCACTCCTCTTCAAGCTAGTGCTATTCAAGTAACGAATGCGAACCAGCCCAACCCTGACATTGAAATGAATGATAACAATCAGGCCCCTTTCAATGAAGAAAAACTCGGACTTACTATCACCTGCTCTTACAAAGGGACAAAATCAACTACTGAGTTTATTCAGTTCATAAGACAGATAGATGACACGGCCTACATCAAAGCTTTAGCAAGAAATGAGTACAGAATTATTCCTTCCTCTCAACTGATGTATAGAGAATTCATCTCTAAACTTGCAGAACTAAATGATACTGAATTTCAAACGTATTTACACAAGGAACAAAGACCACACCGAATGGTTCTCCGGGTCTTACCCTCTAATATGGATTCGTCTTATATAGCTCAGTGTTTACTTGGTGAATATGGAGTCTCCTGCCTTAAGGTAGTCAATGCTAAATGTCTCTCAGGTATGTTAAAAGACACGTACATGCCTATATATTATATTGATGTGTCCCCAACTGAAGACTATGTCAAATTACTTTCCATCACCCGTCTCACATACATTGCTTGTAAAATGAATGAATACCGACCGAGGCCAGGCCCAATCCATTGCAAGAGGTGTCAGATGTGGAACCACGCGCGTGGTCAATGCTCCTGTCCCGGGCGGTGTGGACTCTGTTCAGAAAATCATGACACTAGACCCCACAATTCAAACAATCATGCCCGAAAATGCGTCAATCGCTCTGTTAATTAGAAATAAATCGTTTTTAAAAACTCTTTCACACGATTCGAAATCGTAACTTGTATACGTGAGTGAAAGGCCCTGAGAACTAATTTCTGGGCGTCGCGCTCAAATACTTTCCCGAGCCTCCCCAATAGTCCCAATTAAACCCGGAGTGCAGTTGGAATCATTAGAAGCACATTCCACGAAAATACTAAAGAGGATATTTAGAAAATATTTCAGAAAATGTGAATAACCTGAGCGCCGCGCTCAGGAATCGCCTCTCGTGAATTAGATTCGTTTTTCTGAATTGAAGGTTACAAAAAACGTAATACTTCCAATTTTGGGGGTTATACCATTTTTTCCCCAGCTGATTTCAAAGGTTCTTCTTTGATAATAATGAACCAAAAGGAAAGGGAAACAGTAATTTGAGGAAAATGCTTTTAACAAAAAACAAGCGTAGTATTGATTATTGCTTCCCTTTTGAACTCACCAAACATCTGGTGCATCTGGTGGACTGTTCCTGTTTTTTTTTTTTTTTTTTTTTTTTTCATTTCTTTTCTTCGGCCTTCATTCTCTATTAGCCATCATTAACACAAAATTGATTATGTGTAAAACATATTCATCATGAATCCTTACAGCACTATACACTTTGGTTTTTTTCAGTCTGTATGATCGTGGACATCGAGAAAGGTTGCTGAAGGTTGCGGACGATCTTCTCGATGAGGGGTTTTCTAGCATAGGGCATAATAACAAGTTCCTGTGTTGACGTCCCATTCCTAGCGAGAACTGGTCAAAGCTTAACGATGTCAGAAAAATACTCAAAAAAGGATGAGAGTGAAGAGTTTGGTTAATGAGACCTGATAGTTGGGGGTCAACTCAGGCCCTAAACATTTGCAGTGAATGCAGTATACGTAGCTTTTGGCGCCCCGTGGGTGCCAGACAGCGGCACGGGGCTACTAGAAATCATTGCAATGGTGTCATAAATAATATAATATGTTGCATTGGGTCCTTGAACTTGGATATAGTGAGCTTGTTAATAGTGTTATTTAGGAACTCGACTTCCACACAATTGAAATAGCGTTGGAATCTGTCATTTCGATCTGTCGGCCTTGGGGAACTTGGGCCAATAGTGAAACAATATTGGTGAGTTTCCCAAATCCGTACTACTTTAGAGTTTAAGAACCCAGCTTGTTAGTGTCTGGAACATTGAGAGAGCAGTTATGTGTTCCATCTCAAAATATAGTTAGCTGTGACTGCTGATGTTCAACTCTGAATATAACGTAGCAAATGACGTCAAGAATGCCCTGGCGTAACAAATTGATTTGGATAGGCTCCGGATGATCATGGATACGCCATGAATTTGTATCAACTGAGGTTTCACGATGAAATCGTTTGGACAGAATATTTTTGATATGCGGTTCGTATTGAACTTTAATCACATCAAAAAAGGAGCCTGGGAAGCGGAGTGAAACCAGAAGAGAATCTGATTGATCAGAGCTTTGTATATAGGTTTTGAGAAAATGCCGACATTAAATCTGACGTTTCACAGTGACGAGCAACGACCACCCCCCAATCTACTCCGGCGTACATGAAAATCGGTCATTCAAGTCATCATCGCAAATCGTCGTCGTTTTTCTTTCTGAGCCCACCCATCATTCAACCCATGGGCCAACAGTCTCCAAATTGGCACAGAGGTCTGGTCCTCTCCCATTGGCAGCTCCGGCCATTCTATTTCTCTTATGCGTCCTCAAGACGCCCCCATACCCCCCAAGAGTATCCTTCAGCGACATCCCTAGGGACAGCGGGCAAGCCGTAAAAGAAGCTTCACCCTGACCCCTATCAATCATCACCTCCCTCGACCACCCATAACAGCTCTCTTGTCCTTCTCTCTTCACCCGCTTCAACTGCACTACGAAGTAATCGATTCACTCACACTCGTTGTAGAATATGCTGCTATCAATATCGAGTTCGTAGGATAATAATATTATAATATTCTAGTTCCATTTCAATGCTGTTCTTATAGATCTGGGCTACGAAGGAAAAGAAATTGATCGCCCGGGAAAGTCCTGTGCAGTTCCTCACGACAAATATAGATTCATAATGACCAAGTCATAAGAAAGGATCTGCAACATACATACGAATAACGTCATCGTTGAAACAAAAAAGGTTGTACCTAGATTATTTTCATATAACAAATGAGACTAGTCATTTGTAACGTAGTCGTTGAAATTTGCGGATAACGCATGATTCAGAACACGACATATTTTAATTATGATTATGAGTAATAAAATCTTTCACCAGGATTCAAATGTAATCGAATTTGAAGTAAACGGCAATAGATTCGGCTGGATTATTTGATTATTGATGGCGTATTAATATCGTTTTACGATGCCAATGAATACTTTCGTGATCGAATGCAATATGAATTCGAATAGTCTTCTATTGCTTTGAATATTCGAAAAGTATTCGGTTGATCACTCCACCGAAAATCTTCGTATTTGTTACCCACCCCAACTCTGTTAAAGAATTCAAATAAAAGCGGTTCAAGCTTATCTCTGACATATTTTTTGTTTATTATTTCCAAATATTCATTGTAAGAATTAGTCCTAGTACTATCCTCGTACCAGGGATGATCAAGAAGGACAATGAGAAGGGATGGCGAATAGGGAATGAAATTCTCCAAACGCCATATTGTGCGAGTCGCCACCCTGCGCGTCCCGAATGGAGATAGATCTGCAAGACGTTATGTTTCACAAGACCCGTAACCATAATTATCCATAATCTTCAGAATACGGGTTACCCCTGGTGTCATCTGACGCCCATAGTTTCAGCGAATTTTTGTTTCAATATGTACCTACATAGTGAATAATGAATAGTTGGGGATCATTTGAAACTACACGACGCTGCCAAGACTAGACTCCCCTCTTCCTTCACATTCACTCTTTCCTTTCACGATTTTTAGCAAACTTTCGATGTAAAGGAAGCTATTGTTCTCGGTCCAAGTTATTTCTTCGAAAATTCGCTCTTAAAGTCATAGCTGTTTAATTTTTTATTTTCATTATAATTTCCTTTCTTTATTTATTCATTTATTTTTTCTCGAAAATTTAGCATACCACGCATTACTAGGGCCTACTCTCCCAAAAGACGGTAGGAATAACCATATTGTAATGTTTATTTGTCATGGAAAGATGAAATTATTTCCATATTAAAAATAAATTTCATTCTTGACTCATTACAGTATATTGAATTGAATTCTGCGGCGATTGAATAGAATGTTTAAAATAACCGAAAAATACTGTTTATTGGCTTCATCTAGAGGCTAACGTCGGTATTCAAGTGATTATTTCAAGACAAGAACGTTGTAGGCTATCTAACTATTTGGGATGGAACCTCAAGTAGTTCTATCCTCAAGTAGTGCTATCAAAAACTCGGGAACCGTCACAGAGTGAAGATGTAGTTTGATTTAAACGCCTTGTCGAGGGCCCTGTAGCCACTCTGGACCTTGGCCAACATAGTTCTCGTGAACTTAGGAGTGCTCGACGGGGTTATGTAGGGTGGGAAGATACTTCAAAATAATATTATGTATTTAGATGACGGCTTTCTAAAAATGTTCATACCGAGGTTGAGTAACTCTATTCCTACACCACTAAGGAGCAATGCGAGTATAGAAATGAGGAGTATTAGAGTTTATTTATTTATTTATTTATTGATACGGCCGAAGCCATTTTACAAAGAAGGAAAATAATTCGAGATTTCACCCGTAAAAGAAACTTAAGGTACTTAGTTAAGTGTGGAAGAGCGATCGAGAGCGAAGGAGATACATGGAAGCCATGAAACGGTGAGGTAAGGGGTTAGGAGAGGGGTCTGTTTTCGGTGGTAAGACGTTAATTAAAGATGTAGCATCTCCTTGAGCTACACGAGGATACACGTGAAGGAACATTTTCTGAAGTTCACTTGATGGGATAGCCCGAGTAACCAAACACGATGCCCTAGTTTTTACTGTGATCACAGTGAAACTTATCTGAAATCAGAAATCGACACCTCGTGATTCACCGTGTAATAATGCGCACTTGGGGTTCACGTCAAATTCGATTTCGCACAATTTCATCCGTCGGATTGCGCGTTATAAAAATCAGTGGTCAAATTTTCACGTAATTTCACGTATAATCCGAATGTGTAATAAGGATAATAGGGATTACGGTTTGAAAATGAATAAATGTTTAAAAACACCAAAGTTGATGCCTGTTGTTATTGATTGTTAAGACTTTTTCTTAACTAGTACAATTCGGGGAAGTCTTATGAGAAAAGAATTGTTATTTTTAGGGCTCCACTAATATCGTTAAATTTAAGTTGAATGCTACTATTTACATTATAATATAATATATATTATACACATCTGGTTTTTGGCCACAATTATTCCCTGAAGGGAAACTTCCTAAGGTCTAGGAGCAGATAACCACTGTAGCCGAGGCTCAGCTAAACTCCAGGGCAGATATAACTCTTGAGGAGAAATATATCTACCCTGTATGGGAGCAAGCGAAAACAGCTACACCATACAGGTTGTGGGAGCGAGTACTTCAAATCAAATAAATCTTTATTGACAAGGTGTCAAACCTGTTCAACGCATTTACAAACATTACATATTTTTGAGATGAGAAAACTTAATATTAGACTACTTCTACTCTACGGGTACATAACACAGAGGTAACCTCCTCCAATAATCGTGCTTCAAATTTCCTTAGAGTTATGTACACCCTAACAAACGATGTCACCATATTTGTTTCTTCCTTATTCAATCCTGACAGCAAATTATTGACTGAATGTCTGGCACTCAGTCTTTTAAACCCAGGTATTTCAAACGGGCATGTGAAAGGAGAGGTCATTCACAAAATATGTAGACCATTGTTTGTCAATGTCAAGGGGCGAGTACTTCTTCTGAAGGAAGAAAACCGCTACACCACGATACATGAGCAAAGTACTCACGTTACACTGTATGAGAAGGAGCAAGTACTTCCCGAAGCTACACGTTCATACAGGAGCGGATACTTTCTCAAGGGAAACAGCTGCGCTCTATTCTTCATGGAAGATACAAAGTACTTCCCAAAGGGAAAACAGCTACACCGTGTAATGAAGGATGCCAAGTACTTCAAACGGAAAACCAGCTCGCTTCACACATTCAAAGGTTGGTAGGAAATAAATATAGACAAGTTTAGGTTTTAGGGAACAGAGAAGCAAGGCAAGAAGTCAGGGGGAAAAGTGATTTGATTCGGGTCTACCGTGAGTTTATACAGGGTGTCCCAGTATGAATGGTCCACGTCCCATTTCCACGTTTTTGAAGCGATGCTGTATCAATATAAATTCTAAACAAAAATCATGCGCAGACCCCATTATGGAAGAACTTGCAGCGTTTTGAACAATTGAGAATGGTTTTTTTCTTTATATTTGTGTTTTATTATGTTTGTACATCAGCGAAGTGAGTACAAGTTCTGACATTACATTTTAGTTTTGGAGTACCTAGTTAATGTTCCGGGATATACATTTCATGTTCATAAAAAGGAGGCCATTTTGGGTGATTGTTGTTAGATAGAGAATAACAATGTAGGTAGATACTTAGTGTACAGTACTATAAATACGCATAAAAAGAAAAGTAAATAAAATATTAAAAAACCGCCATTTCTAGCGTAGGCTCTCCGTCGACCATGACGAGAAGACTTTGTTCTGATTATTTCGCTCATGGCCACTCATTGACTCGCCCCCTTGAGCGGGGAGGAGTTCATCCAACTGCTACGTGGGTCATACTTGGACATGGCACCATTTACCACTCCGGTAAATCATCCAAATACTTACTACGCTCGAAGTGTCTCAACTTCGATGGTCTAACGAGAAACGGAGTATTCCATAATATGGTGTCTGGATAACTTTAGGACCCTTACATTTCCTTACTAGGGTCATATACTGTATAGTGGTCACGGGGACCCCTTCCACGACTTTTGGAGCGGGAGTTTTGACGCTTGGTACCTGCTACCCGCCGCGGGACCGCTTCGCTTGGCGACAAAAGCAGTACTCAACCGAACATTGTTGGTGACACACCTAGCTTCCAGCGGATATTTTACCGCAAGTTTTTTCGTTCCTAACCAGTGAGGTTTTTTTCATTTTCTTTTCAAATCAGTGAGGATTTTTCGTTTTGTTTGCAAAACAGTGAGGATGTGAAAAACAGGTGAAAAAATATCCTGAGTTATGGAACATAGGAGTTGAGAAGTATAAGAATAGAGGGAAGAAAGATGCAGCATGGGAGAATGTCGCTAAAATTATCATAAGGGATTATGAGGAAACAACGGTTTTTTATCTTCTTTATGCAGAGCACCCGTCTGTCTAGATCGCTAAATGATATTGATTATTATTACAAATTATCATTGATTGTTAATAATTATTATCAAGCAGTGTAAATGATTAATATTTATTGTTGGTTATTAATAATTTTTATGCTTCACTATTAATAATTATTATCAAATATTATTTATTAACTCGATATTCGAAAACCATGTGCTGTTTGAATCAGCTGGGCCGGTTTGAAAATGGAACCGACAGGCTGCCTCTCTATTCACTCTCATGTTGACGATTTTCGATCTGCTCCAACTTTCACGAGAGCCCTCACGAAAGACATAAGCGATTAGAATTAGCTGTTCCTCTTTGAAAATTGGCCTGAGTTTTTACCGTTCCATTTATGTTCATATGGACGATGTTTATTTTGTCATTTTTTCGTTTTCGATAATTTTTTCTTGTTCAATCCCAAAGGCCAGATCATTTTTTCTCGGAGGATTCTATTGCTGAAGATAATAAATCATTACAAGGGATCTTCATGGTCAATTTTGTGGTGCAAAGATGTATTGTTTTTCACAGGTGTTAGTCCACTCCGCCTAACTATTCATGTAATTCATAACATAGTTAAGGAATCACGGAAGCAGTAGCTGCAAGAAGATACCAACTTGCTTTCCTTCGGGCTTGGGCTATTTTTCAGACTGCCTACAACTCATTGTATTTTTTTTCCATTACTTTTTCTCGAGGGATGAAAAAGGCAGTTACTGGGATGCAGAAGGAGCGGATCGTGAATGAAAGTTGTGTTATGGTTGGCGAGGCCCGAGGGCCTGGGGCTATTGTTCTTGGGACAGGATCGCGTGCATGGACCGCTGGAACGCTCATGCCCAACGAGCCGAGACCTGGTGGTCTTCTTTATAGCCGAAACGGGGGGTAAGTTGCAGAGAGAAGGGCAGAAGATAACTTCTGCTCTGGGATGAGACCTAGTTGCATCCCGCGATGGATATGGCCAAAAAATCCACCAGCATCACAGTAGAATGCATGTAGTTTTCTGAAATAATTACAAAACTGAGCTAACAGACCGACAGAACTGAGGGTGGAATTAATAGTCGACACTTGAGAGTCAGAAGTATTAATAAACGAGTTCTCAAGTCTCCGATCGGTAATAATAGGCTGATCAAATCTTGAGGGTCTTTCAGACCCAAACTTCCCCCGTATTAATATACAAAATTCACTGCCGATTTCAAGTGGGACCCGCCCTTGAACCAGCCAAATCCCAAATAACCCCGAGTGTCGGTTCGATCTTTTCTATAACGCGTTTTCATCACTAACAAAACTAATGTGCTGTCAAACTAATTTCGTCTATTCTCTAATTAATTAAAATTAAGACCAATCTCGTAAATCGTTATTTCTACTTGAAGTGATGTAAACTACTTTGATCGTCAGGGTTCCGAAGAGGTGAGTTATATGCAACTTTTAAGGATATGTTGAGCTAACTGGATTCCGTGAATGAATGAATATTCTGTAGAAGGGTATTAGTCTCAATGCCGGTTTTTGATTTAAATGATTATCATCATCATCTGAAATAAATGTTTGAGAGTCCAGGAAACTTCTCTGGAGGTGTTCAGCAGCAAGAAACTGTTGTCCAAGTACTGTCAACTAGGCGTTTTCGCATAGTTGATTGCCAATCCATTTAATTGATTATCAAATAATCTTGTAGTAAAATTACTAACTTTTGTTACCATTCCACCTTTGGCTCTACCAACATGGTGCGAGCGGATCGTACACGATTCGTGAGCATTATCCTCTCGACGAAAATTTGGAAAATTAATATTCTTTTCTGGCCAAGTTTCGTGGAAACAAACAAAACTATAGCTAAGAAGAAAATTAAGTTTACCTGGGGTCAATATTCTGCAGTCAGTATTACCGATTATCTCCTATGTTTTCCATTACGCTCGCTCGAAATGTCCCACTGGGTCTCCTTTCTCCACCTTCGCTGTTCTGGGTAAGATTGATCCTCTTCTCATTTCCTTCGTGGCGGGGTCTAGAGTGTTGCCTGCTGACGTCCCATTTTTCCAACTACTCTTTCCGACCGGGGCTGCACTTCAAAAGGTCTGAAGCAGCTCTCTTAGCAACCAAGCTTGTTTATTCACAATCAGCTTGTCGTATTTAGTATACACCTGCATCCCATCGTTCATCGCAACTTTACGGTAATTCACTAACTCCTTCTGGATTTCCCGTACGCGATGTGGTAGGTATTAGTGATATTAGTTCCCATCAACTTTTTCGCTGCCTGGAAGCATTCAATTTTACATCAGGGTATGGAAAAGGTAATCGATGCTGGATTTGGGGCCGTAGCTCTTTCACCCAAGAATTTGACCGTTATCACCCCCCTGTCTGAAATAATCAGTTGTAGTTTTGTTTACAATGGAATATTTATATTTTGGGCCCAATTGAAGATGATGAGATTATTAATCCATTCCCGGTCCCGTGTGTGCTGTATAAATTCCTCAAATTATGCACAATTATCCTCCACTTTTTTGACTCGGGTGGTTAGCTCGTCAAGTTTCTTCTTTTTTTCATTCATACTATTTCATATCAATTCAAGCTTCCCCACCTTCTGATTTATTACCTCTAAATCGTCTTTTATTGTCGCCAGTTTATTCAGTTTATCCAACACAAATTCCAAAGTCGCAGCCATTCTGCCAGTAATATTGTTATTGTTGATATCAAGCGATACCGATGATAAGCTTTAAGCTTGGAGATGATTTTCTATTGTGAGATTTTTTTGATTCGCCAAAACGGGTGAAAAATGTATTTGAGAAGGAAAATTTGTCAAATCTTATAAATTGCCTCTTTTTTCAAACGCTCATAGTCCACTATAATCCGGCACGATAATTTTAGCCTGTAGTCCTAAATTTTGCACCTGAATATCAGCATTTCAATGGTATCAGCAAAATGATGTAGCAATGCATTTTTGAGGTAGAAAATGACGTTTGAACCAAGAAAAACGTGGTTTTTCGGAGGAAAGTCCGGTTTCCTGACTCGTCAGGTAAAAAATGAGTTTGAAATCGGATTTCATGTTATTCTTCTAGTAAAATCTGTTTTATTATCAGGAGAAAACTCTAGTGCCACAATTAAGATGTTTTGGAAAGGGTGTCATCTTTTCAGAACCGAATATTACGAGTAGTTTTGTCCTGCAGCTTGATCAGCAAATCCACCACTGAATGTACTGGAACAGCAGGTGAGAGGAAGTGGCCCATTCGTTGACTTTGGTCTCGAAAGTAATTCACAACCTCGCTAGGAACTAGTTTTCCGAGTGAATGTGCTCTTCTTCTTGTGATCAAATGCCATTCATGCTGCCATTGTGATTTTTAAAAAAGCCCGTAAATTATAGGTAAAAGTAATCATTAAATACGAGGAAGCAACCCATTAAATGGTTTCCGCAGCGTGACTTCGAGGATTCATGGTAACCGACCGACTGATCATATGGCAGGATGAGTACCTACCTAATCGAACGGGAGCGAACATTGTCAAGATAGAATATATATCAGCTGAAAACAACAAATTCCATGTTTCTTCATTGAAACATTACTATTGAACCTGTCAGGTGACATTGTCACTTTCAGAAGAATGTTACTATCACAAAGGTCGGGGAACGCACTGGCGCCTTTGTCACACTAATTAAGGAGGATTGGCGCTTATGGTATTCACCCCACAAGGGCGCCCGCCAAAGAAGCCGGTTTTAACATGGAACTAGCTAACTAAGGATATAATTATGTCTATAGGTCGATCAGTATAGGACAGTCTCTTAACTGGTTCTCCAGAACCGATTCTCACAAAGTTTTCAGAAACCAGATACTGGCCTGGACCCATCTGAGCTATCATGATATCATAATGAACTACAACACTTATTGATATTATTCAAGGATGAACATATTTATTTGTAATTTATGTACTCACGCCTCCTTTTAATTTAATTGAAATTGAATGCACCAACCGACTGTGACCACCTTCGTTATAATGTAAGGCTACACTGCCTATAAAGGCTATATTGCCTATGCTGATGCAAATTGAACCAGGAAGCAAAATCTGAGTCCGTAAAAAAGAAGTGAAACTAGCTTCCAAATGGGCAAAAAGAAAGGAAAATATGAGCAGAAGATTATTATTTATCCACGTAATCCAATCACAAAGAGAGCAACAACTTCGTGGGCTCAACGGCCAATAGCTCGCCAAATAGCCTTTGATCAATCAACCAATTTTGAATGTATTCTGAGAGGTTTCTAATTTGTTCATGGATGGTCCAAATGCATGCATGAGCTACGAGAAACATTTTTTCACACACTGGTTTCGCCATATTCAGTTTTTATACAGCCGAGTACTTATTACTTACATAATGCGAATCCGTTTCACGAAAAACCTTCAAGTTGATCTGTAAGCATCAATACGATATGCATAGGGATGAATCTAGTATGGATTGTCCTGGTGAATTACTCTAGTAGTTTCCAAATGAGTATGAGCATTTCGAATTCTGAAGCAGTAATGAAGTGAAAACTACAATTATGCCATGAATCTAATGTTGACCAGTAGGGGTGTGAGGATACACTATCAGTCCCCTCGATATGAGGGACCAGTCTGACTATAGTGAAATATCAATGTATATTTAATACTATATTCAATCTAATAATTATTAGATTAATAATGGATATCCCCCCAAAAAACACTCCGTGTAAAAATCACCCCGCTTCGCAAATATCATTCTTCAGAGGCCGGAAAACGTTATGATATCCACTTTCCCCGCCCGCCCTTTTCCTCATTAAGGAGCTAAGTATAATGAAAAGCTTAACCACTTCACAAGCACCGTACCCCTTTCGAAATCTCCCCTTGGCGCTATTGCGAGACGTTTTTATTACTTCCACAAGCAACTAATACTTGATGGTGGTGGTTAGGGGAAGGAGGATCAGGTTTGTAGTGAAAGTAATAAAAATACTACGAATACAAAATTTTTATACAAGTATTACATAAGTATTACTGGTGGTCACGAGTAATCAGCGGTGGTACAACTATAATGAAGTAATGCTTCAATTCAGGCTTGTTCATCTGGCAAAAAGCTCCCGCCAACAGCATTGAAAGAAGCGTAAAGCTCCCTGCTGGTGTAACAGAGAAAACATATTAGGTGAAAACGAGGGTGACTATGGGTGAGAGGGGGTTATGGGAAGGAGAAAGGGAACAGGAAAACATTGACGGTGGAGGTTAGGGGTAGGAGGATCAGGTTTCTATATGCACACTCAACAGCGAGGTGCGAAGCACCGAGCATCCTATATATGTGGCTGGCGGGCAAAATGGATATCATTCCTTTTTGCGGCTGAGGATTTTGGCGGGCCAGTTTTTACAACGGAGTTGTTTTTGGGGGGATTATTAATACCTAACAATAAATTATAATAATTTTCACTAGGTACTCGATAAAATTGTTAATATTGAGTGATAATTGATAATAATAATTAATCTAACATTTAGGATCTAGACATTTGGACCTAGTGGTCTAGACAGAAGGGTGATCTGTACAAAGAAGATAATGAACCGTTGTGTCAAGAATTTGCAGAGTTTTTTTGTTTCTAAAACTTTTTTTGGGTTGAGATAATGGGTTGAATCTTATATAAGGCTCTGTCTCAAGGTTAAATGAAGCTCTGTGCGAAATTTCAAGTCAATCAGTGAACGTGGAGAGGCTCCAGCCTTGTCTGTCCGAACAAGGAGAAGAAGAAGAAGAAGCAGAAGCGGAAGAACAACCTAAGGCCGAAAACCCGGGTTTTTGAAGTTATGTAACTCGGCTCCCTTTAGACCTAGCGACTTGCAACTTTCAGGGCTTTCTAATATCCACTCCAAGAAGACCCATACTAATTTTCAAGTTGATCGGTCAAATAGGAGCCGAGATATGGATACCTCGAAAACGCGTTTCGTGACGTCCGGTAAACATACACTCGGCACCGTTCGTTTTCTCAACTTCTTTGCTAGGCGGGGCGGAACGCTACCGCGTTCCTAGATCTGATGCAGATGGAGATTTCCAAGACCATTTGAACTTGGAAACTTCTATCACGTAGAGACCCACTCATGAATGTACCCATTTTAAGATTAAACTGAACATTTCAAATGTACCGTAAATCTGAAACATATATAGGAGAGAAGGGCACTTGCAGGTATTCACGAATTTGACATTTCTTCCTGTTCAAAACCCCTTGCTCCTCTGGAAACTATCAGATGCCTACTTTTACTATTATTTCACCAACAGACTTTATTGCTAAGGCCTTTTTTTCTGACATGCCAACTTGTAGCAGATTGCCACTATTGTCCACCATGAGTGCATACATGACCACTAGAGAGCACATTCAGCTGAGTTAGATATGGTGGGAACTCTTTCTTCATTTTAGGTAGTAATATTTAGAAAAATAAGAGTATTTATTGAACCCATACGCAATCACAGTCACAGAGTCACGTAACAGGTACCTATATGCTGGAAAAATTGAAACTTTTTAAATAAGATAAAACTATGTTGTACAATTATTGTATGCGTAATTGGATTTAAGATTGATAAAAATTGTTTTTCGATGGGAGGTTTTGAAAATGACTTTTATTGTTTAAATTTAAATTGACTGAAACAATGAACCACCAATAGGTTTTCAAATGTTCCAATGAATGGAGAGAAAGGTATTGGATTATGATAACATGAGATGTTAAGATAAATTGTTATATACCCTTAGCTACGGAGGATTTTACGTAACCGGTAGAATTGGACCCGCACATCTTCAGTCTTGAAATATAGCAAAAAATTCAAACAGAATGAGGTTGAATATAGAGATGAGTCTCGTCCTGTCCGGGGCTACATGTACCCCATCATCACCCTTGTGGAAACAATCAAATTCTCCACGAGTCCGCGTTAATAAAGGAATAGTGAGGAGTTCAAAATCATCTCTCGTAATATGGAGTAATGGTTTGGTTTCAACAAAATCGATGGGGAAGAGTGGAGTGTAAAAAGAAGCTTGCCCATATTGCAACTTTCCACTTTCAGTGACAAACTGGAAATAAAGACAGTTTATTCCAGGTGATGGAATGTATTCCTCGAAACCCCCTTCACATTGCCGTCAAAATAGCACACTGCACGATGGCTCGAAAATTCTTGGATAATTGAGATCTACAGGTGATCAGGACTGTACTGCTTATCGCTATGTGGTGAAAAAAAAAAGTGTGGGAATGAGTGTAACACGAGCAGAGAAAGATTGGACAGTGCGAGGAGTTGTGTCAATGCACTCGATCAAGTTACACGCTTACAGCTCAAGAGCTTGGCCGAGGTGAGTGTTTGGTTGTCATTACACCAGAGAGTCTCTGAAGTGTATTATTCCACTCTCTACCTCTCAATAGAGCCAAGGATTTCAAGAGCAAGCCGAGTATATTTGGAGTAGGTAACCAAAACCCTCTCGAGTTCTTTGTAGACAATTCCATCTCCGAACTTCGAATTCACTTGTCCCGCGGAGGCTTCCAAAGTTTACTGTTAGTTTTGAGGGTTCTATTTTGTTTTTTGTTTTGTTATTATTTTCTCCCATATTCTTCGTCCTCATTTTAATTGAAATTCGCGGGCAACCCAGTTAATTTTAAATCAGAATGTGCTGTTGACGCTGTTACCAAAAAATATAATTATAGCTGAAACTAGCTTGAGGAAATGGTGATCCACCTCGCAGATATCATTCTACAGCGGCTGGAAAAAGTTATGATATCCACTTTCCTCGCCCGCCTTGAAGATATGTCCTAACCACTTCAGAACCACCGTACCCGTTTCAAAATCTCCCTTTGCCGCCATGTCGAGACGTTTTTATTGCTACTCATCTAGGTATGTATTAGTTGATTGTGAAAGTTAGTTTCACACTGACTGTTTTTCAGGGGGATATCACATCTTTTTTTGTTGTTGAATTTGTAAAGGCCTACAGAGGCAATACGCAAGAATAATTAGGGCGAATAATCCACAACTGTTCAGTTTCCTATGAAAAGATAGTAGCATCAAACAGCGTATGTAGCAAAATAATTAAGCCAGCAATTAGCCTACCACGTGCAATTCCAGCTAGTCCACATTCACTCATGCACCTCACCGGCTGGCTCGAAGAACTACACTGGATGAGGGTTGCCCGGCTCATCCTCCACCCCAACAGAACTTTCGCAGTGTATTATAAAATAATTAACATGACCCAGTGTCATTTGAAAGATAACTATTGCTATCTAACTATTGCCCAGGATGAGGACCCATCAAAGTAGCCAAAATTACCCTAAATTTCAGTTTTTAGTTCGTAAAATTGTCTTGCGTTGAGATAATGGGTTAACTCTTCCCAATGGCACTGGGTGCAAAATTTCAAGTCAATCGGTTGAAGTGGAGAGGCTAGAGTCTTGCCTAACTGAAGAGAAGAAGAACAAGGTAAGTGCGAAAAACAGGGGTTTTGACGTTATATTACTCGGCTGCCTCTAGACCTAACGACTTGAAACTTTCAGGGCATCTTATTATCTTATTATCTACACCAAGAAGATCCACACCAAATTTCAAAAAGGAACCTAGATACCTGAAAACGCGTTTCGAGAGGTCCGTTAAACATACACTTGGTACCTACAGTTTCGTTTTTCTCAACATGTTTGCTTGGCGGGGCGGAACGCCACCGCGCTATCAGATAACCAAATTGTCCCCGGATCATTTCTCAGTGTGATTGGTTTTATTCTCCAGATCCATCTAGTCAAATAGACCATCACGTCAGTGACTATGCTGTTTCAACCCAGTGTGTCAAACATTAAATTTTTCAGTCGAGTTCATCAATCATTCGAAAATCAAAATTGCAAATCATGGAAAGGAGACATATTGCAGTTCATGACAAGAGAGAGTTTGTAACATCATTCCATCATACCACAGTTTCGAATCCCCTCCAATTGATACCGATGGAACTTCTTTCACTAAAACCTTTTTCCTCTTCGAACGCTTATAATAATTCGACTGGTGGTTGCTATTGTTAGGTTTCGTGACCCGGATTCTGTTGGTCAAATTACGGAGAAACCGCGTTCAAGGATTTTCGTTGATTGGATTCCGTCATCGTCCCTGAGGCCGCAGATTTTTTTCCCTTTCAATGATCGTCTCTTCTTAAGATTGACATCTATGGCCTAACCCATACTACCTCTGAAGCATTTGGAGCTAAGACAAGTAACCACGGGGAGACTGCCACGCCCTGGCGCTTCTTTCATCATGTATTACATTTGTGTGATAATTATGTCAGTGCCAAATATCAATTTATGAGAAAGGGCTCTCATCCCTCTAGCCCTCATTCAACTTGGAATATCAATATCATTGTAGCCTCTACCCACCCAATGAAATATACGTGTAGCCATGATCGGAGACTGAATTCCGGGAATTTAGGGGAGACAATTTGTCTGGTCTCCCTCTCCAGACCAAGGCTAAAGAATTATAGCGTTTCCTGGTATAGAACCCAGTTTGCGATTGGGCACACATAGAGTTCTATCACCACTGGTGTCACCATACGCTTTGAAAAGAAAATACGTTTCGCTAAAATAAAATTTATATTTTATATTTTAATAATTTATAATTATATTTAATATAATATCGGTTTTCTCGCATTTTTGTAGGTACCTCTGGCTAAGTATACGTTTCAGAATAATACCAGATCGTAGTTGGTCACACTTAAAAATAGGCTAATATAAGTAGTCATGCTACATGATTTTTTTTTTTCTTGCAATCATCTGCGATCATCTAATCTCCCTCTTTATTTCTTGACTCAATTTTTGAATAAATATTTTTATTCGAGGATCGATACAGTAACTGAAAGATGTACAAGACTTAGAAATGAGGATCCCTGATATGAGGATGCCGCATCTGATGAATCAAAGTTGTTCGATTATGTAGATGTAGGGATTTACGAGTACATTCACTTGAATCTCAAAGTTTCGTTATCAAACTTCGAGGCTATGGGCTGCATCCTCCCAGACCCGACGGTAATGCCGAGTTAAATGGGTTTCTAGGGTACATCAAGGCTAATGACAGTTTACAGATAATAGGCCCATTGCTATTGTGTGATTTTCAGAAGTAACTTTCAACTCTGTCGTGTCGGTGAATCGTTGGCAGCCATGCGAACCATAATAAACATCTTCATCATGGAACTGTTGAGGAGAAATTGTGGAATGTCAGCAGGGCAGTGAGCTGTCATGTTACCCATCAAAGTGCATTGGTATTTTAATAAACTTAGTCTTAGTCAAAACATCAAGTAGGTACATCTTTTATTTTTTATATTTGTATGAAATAGGAACCTAATTAATTTGGATTGCATTTTTTTCCTTGATGTTTGAATCACATCCTTGGTGAGCACAGCTAATGTGATTATTATTATTATTTTTTTTAATTTTTTTTTAGAACTAATTTCTTTTGGTTCACGTGAATATAAGGCATTCCTGCCTTTGGTTGTTAGAAAGCAAAAAATAACGAAACAATAGGACCAAAGAGGACGATGGATGAGAAAACACAAATCTCTGAACCACAACTGAGGTCTTACCATGGGTCGAGTGACGTTTTTCTTATAAGTTTCGATTTGTTTGAACCACGCAAAAGTTTTGTCGTTAATGAAAACTCCCTCTCTAACTTCCGGGCGGGGGTGAAAATCCAAAGCGCAAATATTTGTCCTCCGACATTTCCAAATTATTGAAATACCTCCCATAACTTCTCTCTCATTTTTCAAATTTCATCATTGGGCGCCATTTATTTATTTGTGCAAACCAAGTTAATTCCTAGATTACCTTTATTTCAAGAATGAAATAGGAGAGGTGGGGACGAACCCAAGAAAATAGGGATAAGGTAATTAAGGTATGACTCGTGAAGATAGCCAAAACTAGGTTTACTCATATAAAATCATTTTATATATTCGCAGTTTAAAAAAATTAAAAGTAACACTGGTACGTTGAGACTCGTCGTCAATCGTTTGCACAAACAAACAGTAGGTATAAATAGTGAAAAATTAAATCTTTAATCGAGCAGAATATCGGTCGTTTGCCGTATTGACTAAGTGTTTGCCGTACGATAGGAAAAGAGGAGAGGGAATTTTGTGGTACTTTGGGAACTAAATCTACGACTTATCGGTTCGGGCCTGAGTAGACGACAGCAGCTAGTCTGATGGGGTTGCCGCACCGCGGTCTCGATTCTGCCGATCTGAAGAATTTTCCCAGACGAGAAGGCGAAGAAGTAAGGGAGAAAAGAAGGCGGTCGAGTAATTCGACACAACTGAAAAAGAAATTAGATGTCAGTCGGCGAGCACATGTGGGCTTGTAGGTTAACCTGGTAGGTAAACCTGAGGAAAGGTACGACTTTGGGAAAGTATATCGACACCTACCCTTCTTTCTTGCGTAGAGCTCGCAAACGCGAAAGTCAAGAGAAGTATACCCAAAGACGCAGGACGTAGTAATACTTTCAATTTGAAGACTGAAACAAAAGACGTCGTGCTGAGCTACAGGTGTGATTCCACAACAGGTTTACGTAACGTTTCACCGTGAGAATTTACATACCGTTGATGAATCCAATCCACAGACGACTCGTAGACACTAAAATCCACTTTCTCAGGATGAAAAGTAATAAAATATGTAGTTGAGTTGAGACGAAACGAGATGAGATAAGCGCGGTAGCATGGGAGAAAAATTCCAGGACAAAAGTGATGGTGGACGGCCACACTGCTGCCAACCAGACGGCGGACAAGGCCTGATTGATCGCCTGCTACCGATAAATCTCATCCATGATGGATCTTAAATATGAAATTTTGATAGGAACTTCTTGTAGTACGTTGTATGACTACGTATGAGTTGAGTGCTTATTCATCGCCCATTGTTGATGAAGTGAAACCAATAATTAGTTCAATGTGAATGGTTGAGGAATTTCATTCCTGCTGATTTCTTTTAATTTAGAACTTAAGAAGACAGTAATGGGGAAAATTAAAAATGATGAGTCTCAGGTGAGAGTTGAATCCTCTTCCAGTAATTATCGGAATCAGTGAATTCCCCTTTTTACCCGCTAAGAACCTTGAAGGGCAGATCGTGGAGAAGAGTCAACATCCTCTGCCCCACATTACTTCACATTTTTATTAACTAGACCCTTTGATTAGTCATCGCTAACGACACAAATCAACAATGGTAGTTGACACGTTAAAAAAATGCAAAGCAATGTGTATCGAGAGAGTTTCGAATAAGATGCAAGCGTTTTCTCTCAAGAACTGGTTGAGACTGATATGAATGATGAATACTTGAATACACACTCAATCAGATCAGTTATTCAATAGTAGTGAGTAGCCGCAGTGAACATCCATTTGCGTCATCCCTTCCTAGCTTGTGATCGTTCGCAGGTGACTTGTTGCAGCCCGTTGGCAGCTCCTGAACAGTAGATAATTTACTGCCGAATTTCCATTTTGTTCGATCTATTAAATGCTCCCTATGATCCAATTGCAGCGCTGACGGATTAGTAGTGATTAGTTGAAGCAAGATAACATGTTAACTGTTAACAGTGAGAACTTCGGGACAAACTAGACGCCCCAGGCTCCGGGGTTGGCGCTCACCTAAATGATAGAGGAACGGCATGTGGGTTTAATAATTAATGAGTTTTTGTAACTGATCCGACCTGTGTGCCCTCGTGGGAATCAGTAATTGGCCTAGTGGAAGGGCGTCAGAGTCTCTTCATGACGACGTCAGCTTGAATTATTTCATTTATACCCCATGGTCTCTGAGCATCCTACTTAAATTTTATTGACCATGGTGATCAAGTACTGAACTTTTGGTGTCACTTATGAACGAACTAGCAGTTGAAATTAGATGTGTCTATTTCCCAGATTTGTCGGAATCCCATTTCGGCGATCGTCTTGAAGATGTTGACGGATCAAATCTATTGGACGTTTGAATAGGATTTGTTTTTGCGTTTTTAGTAGGTCGATTAGTTGTATAAGCAATGTCATTCCTATTTGTGCTGTTTATTATTATCATTATTATTATTATTATTATTTTTTTTTTTGGAGGGGCTTTGAACTGATTGGAAGTAAGCAGTGCCGGCTGCGGTGGGGTAGGGAGTGGTGGTGACGGTTAATGTGCTGGGTTATCGTGCCATCACTATTCGTGATAATGAGTTTTGAACGATGGACCGGGCGATAAACAAAATATGCGAATCACCTTGAAGTGCGCGTTTAAAACAAAGTAGAATGAAAGAAAACTTAATACATGTTACCTGTTCGATTGAACGAACGCGACTGATCATTTTGTCATCCTACGCAGATTCTACTGATTCTTCCACCGCTGTTCCGTTCAGCGGACAAAATATCAAGTCGAAATATAACCACGCAATTGTCAGCAGCGGTCCTTATCCTATTTGTTGTGAGAAGCATTTTCTTTAGAATTCTTGAGAGGATCTTTACAGCCCTCTTTTCTATGGCTTCCATCTAACCAATGGAGTCTCATCTCCCGATATCCTATACGCCAGATCGCGGTCACCAATAAAATATTTCTTCACACGTTACAACACAACACTTGGACATATAAACTCAAACTGAACCGTTTAATATCACACAGATTATTTTTAATGTATGGCAACCTTTTGGTTGTACCTGTGAACCAATTATGTTAAGGGTTTTGGGTTATTCTGTTTTCCCCAAATTTTTTTCTGATGAAGGGTCTTACAAATTTACTATCATAAGCCTGTTACGCATGTCGAATTAGTGAGCTCTTCTATTTTCACTTCCTTGGTAGTAAACAATAACAAAGTTCCAATACCCATTGTCATATGTTTAGAATTTCATGTTCGTGGCACTGAACCGTAACTCCTGGTTCAATTTGTAGAATTTCAATGAGACTAACTTTTAGGTTGTCACTCAATGTCCCAAGTTTAATTGGAGTCAGACCATACGTATGGGTGTGGAAATGCAATTAGTCTAACCCGGGAGGGGTTACTCAATCAAAACTCCAACTAATGTCTCGATTTTCAACGAATCAACTGAAATATTTCCAACTTCTCGCATTGGAATCAAACGAGGGACGTTCCAGCAGTTTTTATTACGCCACATCCAATCAAAGGGCGGACCCTTAGAAACTCGATAATGTATGTAATGTTATCGTCGTTTTTATGAAGTTTTCATATTATTTAACGCTTTGAATGGATTTTCAGGGATACAACCAGAGTTCCTCGGAAAGTCGAGCTCGCTGAAAGGAAAATAGCGCTTCCCTGTCCACTTGGTGGATTAACCTTTCTACTTAGGAAACACAATTACGCATAAATCTCCTTTCTCTAGATCATATAATCAAAATTACTAACAATAACCAACCTAACTGACTGAATCTTGAACATAGATAGCTACATGAACATAGATTCTGCAAAAATGTAAAAATGTTGTAAAAATTCTGTTGAAAATGTTTGTAGAAATGTGGCTATATGTTACTAAACAATGCCAATAATTTAAAAAAATGAGACTGTTAAATAGGAACTTTTTTTACTCAAACACAATAGTATAAAATAATTATCAGTTACAATTATTAGCAATAAAATGGTAAATTGTTATAATAAATAAATGCGATTGAGGAAGCCGTACAATTGCAATGAATTATTAGTATTATTAAAGAATACTGTCAACACCAAACCGTGCATGGCCATGGAGTAAAATCGAATGCAAAACTTCTATAATTTATGGCTTAGTTATAATAATAATATTATGTTATTAGCTGATAAGGAATTTAATGGGAACAAGCCTGAATTGAAGCATTACTTCATTGCAGTTGTACCACCGCTGATTACTCGTGACCACCAGTAATACTTATGTTAGCTTGTTCATCTGGCAAAAAGCTCCCGCCAACAGCATTGAAAGAAGCGTAAAGCTCCCTGCTGGTGTAACAGAGGAAACATATTAGGTGAAACCGAGGGTGACTAAGGGTGAGAGGGGGTTGTGGGAAGGAGACAGGGAACAGGAAAACATTGACGGTGGAGGTTAGGGGTAGGAGGATCAGGTTTCTATATGAACACTCAACAGCGAGGTGCGAAGCACTGAGCATCCTATATATGTGGCTGGCGGGCAAAATGGATATCATTCCTTTTTGCGGCTGAGGTTTTTTGGCGGGCCAGTTTTTACAACGGAGTTGTTTTTGGGGGGATATCACATCTTTTTGCATGGCTAGTTTTCGAGTGGTACTTATACAATACGGTTCAACAACTTATACAATACAAAAGTACCTACGAGGTAATTAGTAAATGTTTTCCTAAATGAAGTTTTATCCTAGTCAAAATTTAGTAAAAAATTAGTACGCCTACTAATTTGCCTTTTTGTTTCTTGTTTTTGTGACAAGAATAATTATTTTTTGGAAATTATTGTTTGTTATCTGAAATGTGTTTGAAAAATAAGTAGTTTTAAAATTTTTGTGAATTGGTTAAATATTAGTTTTAAAATTTTCGATTAATTAAAACAATCAACAATTTAAAAACAATTATTAAAATTTAATACAATTATTCTTATTATTACATTTAAAAAAATAGAAAGAATTAGAAATTTGAATAAATTTGAATTAGAAATTTTTTGAAAATTGGTTGTATTTTTTCTTGGGGATTGTGCAAATTTTTGTTGTTGAGAATCATTACAATAATTTTAATTATTGGTGTCGAAGAGAAAGTTTCTTCTTCTTGGAGTGCCGTATCCGAATTTCGGACGTTGGCGACCTCTCATATATAATCCTGTGATGCACGTCTTCACAAGTTATACGGGACCTACAGTTTATCGCCGGTTCCGAACGGCACTATTTGATAGGCTGTACTAGGCAAATGATACTGGTGGTAGTTTGCCATTGCTTTCCACCAGGTGACCGCCGCAACGGCTAAATATGTGAAAAATCCTTTCACGCCAGCGGGTATTGAACCCAAGATCTTACGCATCGCGCACAGACGCGCTTGTCCACGAGGCTACCGGCGGCCACAGAAAGTTTGCAAAACGTAAAACGCACGTTTTTATACCAAAAATCGCGAATAACTCGAGAACCGTTGGGAAAAGTGGCGAAGTGTGCTACCCTCATTCGAAAGCCCATTAAATTTCCTATCGATCCTTAAACAGGCGCCACTCTACGACAATTTTTCTGACCACCGTTCAACTTTGATGTTTTCGGAAATTAGCCAAATCAGTAGATGTGGAATTTATTCACGTATTTTTGGCTGTGGATTAGTCAAATCGATTGAGATTTAGTTCAAAATTATTGAGCATATTCTAGACAACCTAGCGGACATTTTAAGACCAACCGCACCAATTTTCATCAATATTTGCGGCAGTTGTTGTCGAAAATAGAAAAATCACCATAACTCCTTTATTTTTCCCCTTAGGAAGCATTTTTTGATCTCAAATTAAACAGCTTGAAAAGCTGAACACAACTAGAAAAGAAAATCTGAAAAAGCTTCAATTTTAAAGGAGTTATGACCATTTGAAATTCTTAAAAAACACTATTTCCCCCCTAATTGGGGGTGAAATGGTGGGAGGGAGAAAAAATGGTCGAAAGGCACTCCCTTGGAGCATAAAAAACGTGTGTGCAAAATTTCAGCTCGATCCGATTTGTCTGCTGGGCTGTAGCCCCGTCAATGAACAAGAAGAAGAAGAAGAAGAAGAAGAAGAAGAAGAAGAAGAAGATGAAGAACACGAAAAACGTGAAAAATAGTGGTTTTAAAATTGTTATACCCCCGACACCTGATGTTCCCAAGAGCTGAAATTTGTTTTACGTCCTCACGTGCCCCTGGAGAGTTGGTGTACAAAAAATAAACTCTAGAGACACTCAGGGGACCGAGCTATGGTAGGGTGAAAACCCCAACTTGTTCCGTCGCGTAATCAGTGTCTCAGTCGCTTCGGTTTTCAGGGCTTCGGTTTTCTTGGCGGGCGGGACGCTCCCGCGTCCCTAGATTTCAACTCTCGGGACCATCAGATGTCGGAGGTATAGCAGTTTCAAAACCACTATTGTTGTTCATTGACTGGGCAGATAAAACGGATCGAGCTGAAATTTAGCACACACGTTTGTTCCCATCCGAGGGAGGGCCTTTTGTACATTTTGTCCCCCTCCCCCCATCAACACCCCCCCCCCCCCCAAATTAGGGGGGAAAGAGTAATTTGCAGGAATTTCAAATGGTCATAACTTCTTCAAAATTGGAGCTATTTCAGGTAGCTATAGTTCTCGGTCCAAAATTTTTAAAACTCGAATTTTCGAAAACTTTCCATACCAAAATCCGTTTCAGACCATCCTGAATTCACTGCCAAAAGACAACAAAAATTATATGTATAGGTATAGGTTAGCGTTATGAAGTTTCATATTTGTTTATTATCAGACCGACCTATGCGTTGAGGTCGTTGTACTCCTCCCAGTGGTACTTCCAGTTTCATTGGTCGGTGACGTCATCGAACTGAAGAGTCTTGGTCGACAGCTTCAATAACGTCCCACCTAGTGACTAACCCTCTTAACTTGATTTTTTTTTCTACTTTTTTTAGGAGCCGGGCTCTGAGTCAAAACGTCGTTACCTCTTGTGATAAGACAGCATTCTTATAAAGACTACACACGCACGGTTGTATTCAATGTCAGCTGCAATAACTCGTTGTCATTGTAAGGAGTGGCATAAAATAATTGAGTAAAATAGCCAGCTGTTACATTCATCAAATTGCCAGCTGATTTCTTTCAAGAGATAGGGAGAGAAATGAACTACGTGAATCACTTTTAACCACTGAAACTCTCATACATTGTCCTAGACAGAAGTGATGATCAATTTTTCCCGCTCACGCAAGGTAGGTATAGCTGTTGGGCGGGATCCGATGTGGAGGTAGGGCAACCGAGAGATTACCCTATTGTCTGATAGCGACCCTCTGATGAACCGTCAAACCCACTGAGCAGAGCAGGCCGGGATAAACCGAGAACAAAGGCAGAATAAGCTGTGTATTCTCAGTCAAATGACATAGTGCCTGAGGTAAATGTGCTTGCTAACTGCTGGTAAACTGTCAGTGATTCACTTGTGAGTCCCAACTCGTTGTGTTCCTCGGTGCGAACCAACGCTCGGCACCTGACACCTAACCTACTAATTTAGTTGGATGATTTTTCTTTTGGGTGATTCCTAGCGTTTTTCACTAATGGAAATGAATAAATTCTCCTGAATACAGCATGAAAGATATTTTGAAATTCTCCCTCGTATAGATAACCAGTATTTTCAGTGTTATTTCTCACGACAACGTCTAGAAAATCTAAAAAAGAATGATGATTTCATCAAGGGTTGAAAACCCATGGGATACCTAGTGGTTTCTGTGAAGATAAATATCAGAAGTCAATGTTTTCTATATGGGTCTTTTCAAAACTATAGGTTATTTCCAGCTAAACTTTTTTTGTGAACAAACCTCGTTTTTTTTTTTTTTCCATGTCTCTATGTGGGTTCGTTAACAAGTGCATTAAGCGCGCACACACTTTATTGGATAGTTTGGGAAATATTGAATTTTGAAAATTTCAAGTTTGTGGGGGGAGAGAAAACAACGGAAATTTGAACTTTAAAGTTTTATTTCAGAACAAGAAAACTATCCCCATCGCCGTATGTATGTTCCTGGAACTGAGGTTGAGGGTTGAGCCCGCAAATCATCTACGAGGGGGGTACTTGAGTTTTGGTTCGGTGGTTCTTTAAAGGCTCCCGATTCTTGTTGAATCTCGCCTTTATTTTTTTATTTACAAAATTCAACGAGCAGATGCCCAATTTACAAGAAAAATATATGTATTAGTAAGTAATAAAAAATGAAAAATAAATATACCCAAGCACATTTGAAAAGCAAAATATAAATAATACGGTTGGTATAAATGATCGACATTAATTTAAACATGATAATAGCCGCAGACATGATAGGCAGAAGACGCTCTTTTTGGTAGTCATAATGTGCTACGTCAAAAGCCACAAAATAATTAACCTACGTACTTAATAGTTAATAATGCCGTGATTAATAGTTACACTTCTATGAAGGCAGTATAATATAATACAATTTTAATATAAATGAGATGGTTGAGCCGGCCAAAAATATGAGACCAAGGGAACTACAAAAGAAAGTGCATAGGATTTTATTTAGTGTTTATTTTCAGTGGATAGGGTTATATTTAGTGTTTATTTTTAGTGGATAGGAATATTTTTATTTTTAGTTTTTCGGAAATATCATACACACAACACACCAAAACCCCATAACACGTTTTATTCAAGGAACTGATTGTTTTCATAGAGTCAAACATGGATTAACTTACGGAATTCCATTGAATCAAGTGATTCTAGAGCGAATCCCTCCACTCACCTGAAACAATGATTCATACGTTTTAGAGGTTGGTTAGTGAACAGTAAATCTACAATTAACATGCATGGGTATGATGCCATGGGCTAAAGTATTGATCCACCATTCCGACGGTAATAACTGTTGATTTACCTACTATCATCATCACACTCACAAAGTCTGATGTCTCCCAGGTCTATCTAATAGTGTCGTGAATTGTGGAGCAGTTTTCAATAATTCTCCCCAAGTTGGTGAGGACGTCCGTGGCTTCCCTCTGTTGAAAACCGAGAGAGAGATTTTCATTGTTGATAACAAATTGATTATTCAACAGCTAAACTGTATTTTCCCATACTTGTCCGATCATTGTCACTAAACATTGCATCCGATCTTTGAAATTCCTGATCTAGGGACGCGGGAGCGTCCCGCCCGCCAAGAAAACCGAAGCCCTGAAAACCGTAGCGACTGAGACACTGATTACGCGAAGGACAAGTTGGGTTTTTCACCCTCCCGTAGCTCAGCCCCCTGGGGGTCTCAGGAGTTGATTTTGGTTTATTATCTTCGATAATGAACCATTGGAATCGCCCAAAGAAAAAAAAAATTTAAACCCCCCTCAAAATTTGTTGGTTTAGGTACGTTTCAAGATACGTAGATTCAGAAAATCGAATCCAAAAAAATCCGTCCGTCCGCCGTCCGCGCCACTTTGCCCAGTTAGCGTTGAGCTAAAATTACGAAATTTGGTTTCTGGGTTTGGACCAGCCCCACAATGATCCTCGAAACTTTTCATAACCCTAGGTCAAGGGTTATTTCAAAACAAATTTTGAAATTTTGAAAATTCCATATCTCAAAAAATTCCCATCAAACGGTATGTTTTTTATTTCATATTTAAATAGAGTTTGTTCCGTAGAATTTTTTAAGACCATCCGCAGCTTTGTACGACCAGCCGTTCGTTCACAATGACGGCTCAAAGATTGTGCCTCACAACACGATCGTGAATCAAACTGTTGAAATACAGGTCCATTTTCATACTAACAAGCTCTTTGGAACATCATATGGCTTAAGTGATGTCGAGTTTATTGTTCTGAGGTGCGTTTCGGCTACGGAAATGAAGGTAATTTCGAATGTTTGTTGGTAGGTACTTCTTTTATAAAAAAAATTATTACCGACGTAGTATTAAAAACCCCAGAATTATATCGTATTAATTAATCATAATTAATAATGATTATTATTAATAATAAATACGAATTATTAATACCTAACAATAAATTATAATAATTTTCACTAGGTACTTGATAAAATTGATAATAATAATTAATCTAACATTTAGGATCTAGACATTTAGACCTAGTTATCTAGACAGAAGGGTGATCTGTACAAAGAAGATAATGAACCGTTGTGTCAAGAATTTGCAGAGTTTTTCGTTCTCTGGGCGCACGTTAGGACGTAAACCAAATTTCAACTCTTGGGCCCATCGGCTGTCGGGGTCATAGCAGTTTTAAAATCGCTATTTTTCAAGTTATTCATGGTCTTCTCGTTCTCGTTGTTCTTGTTCATTGACGGGGCTACAGCCCAGCAGAAAAGACGGATTGAGCTAAAATTTTGCAAACACGTTTGTTTCCATCCAAGGGAGTGAGTGCCTTTTGTACATTTTGTCCCCCTCCCCCCATTTCCTCCCCAATAAGGGGGGAAAGAGTAATTTTCAGGAATTTTAAGATGGTCATAACTTTTTCAAAATGCAAGCTGTTTCAGATTTTCTATTTGTAGTTTTATTCAACATTCAGATCTCTTCAATTTGAGATCAAAATGAGCTTTCTAATGGGGTTTTTGTGAATTTTCCTATTTTCAACGTTAACTGCCGTCAAAATTGATCAAAATTGGTGCGGTTGTCCCTAAAATGTCCGGAAGGTTGTCTAGTATATATACTAGACAACCTTCCGGACATTTTAGGGACATCCGCACCAATTTTGCTCAAGCATATATGCTCAATAATGTTGAGATAAATCTTTACCGATTTGGCTAATCCACAGCCAAAAATATGTGAATAAATCCAACATCTACTAATTTCCGAAAACATTGTTGAACGCTGGTCAGAAACATTGTCGTGGAGTTGCCCCTGAATAATCCCGATAGTGCCCGAGTAATCACAAAACATAGTGCCCGAGTGAATCGTGAGGCAAATTGTCGGGTTTCATACTGGCTCAGTAGATTTGAACAGCACTTGGTTTTCAATCGTAGAGTTAATTAATAATCATTATTAATAATTAATAATAGCAATTTATGAAAATTGATAATAACTGACAATAAATAATAATAATTAACACCACTCGAAAATAATAATTATTAATCAATGATAATTCATAATAATTGTTCTGACTCCTTTACTTGAATTTACTAATATACTTGTTAAAAGCTTCCCAATGGAGTTAGTATGGTTTTGTAAGCTCTGTTAGTAATTCGCTTAGGAATCTATTTGTTAGACGAATTACTAAGGGAAGTTTTTATGGGCGCGCACACTTGGAATTTCTTCGACTTCAGTACCCAAGTCTAGTCACCAATGACGAACTGAGTGGTCTCAAAGGCATCCGGTCAGACGCGCTATGATATACCCCATAAGTCAAAGCTAGAATATCCGAAAGGCAACCTTGACAGCGCGCTATCGTATGGTTCTGAATGAATTGTTCCAAGTAGGCAACCTAACTTCCAGAGTTTACTAACCAGCTTACCTCCGTTGTTGGCTAGAAATTTAACAAGGTAAAATTGAAGGGTAAAGAAAAGAAGATAGTTTTTCGTTTTAAAAATATTAGACACTGGCACAAGGGTTAAGAGGAGAAGTTACTGATTCAAGAGCAAAAATGTATATCGCTTGAGCTCTGATGCTCAGTGGCTTTATACTAGAATCCCTTCCCTGCTAGCGTTGGTCAGGAGAGTGGGACCCTCGTCAACAGGGAGGGGCAAGGTGAACCGAGGGGTAGGGATCGCGGTTCCCGTCCCTTCTGGAGCGAGGGGGGTGAATTTTCTCCTTGTGCGAGGTCTTGTCTTTTTATTCAGTATTTTGATAGATTAATAAATGAAATATGTTTTGCTGGGGCATAACAATAATAATTAATCTATCATTCAGTGATCTAGACAGAAGGGTGATCTGTCCAAAGAAGATAATAAACCGTTGTGTCATGACTTTGCGGAGTTTTTTTTTTATCGCAGATTCGGATTCTACATCAAACATGAACTTTTTACTTCTACAACTTTTTTTTTTTTTTTTTTTTTTTTTTTTTTTTTGGCGCACCCAGAAGCGCCTAAAGTTTGACCGACCGCGTTTGCTCGTAATTTCGGTAAGACGGAAAAAGTGTGGCTCATGGGATTAAATTTCCAAAACCAAAAATGGATTAAGATTCCAAGAAAACTTTCGATTTCCTTATCGAATGTCCATCCGGTTTGATCGCGTAAAGACGTATACATACATAAATGTAAAATTAAATTTAAATTTAAATTTGAAATTTAAAAATTTAACATTTTAAAATTTTGAAATTTAAATTTAAAAATTAAATTTAATGTGAAAGAAGTAACAGAATGTAACAGAAGTTTACATCATAATGTAAAAGAAATATTCATGTACAGAATCGGATACACCCGAGTATGGATGGATTGGTAGCGGACTGTATATTTGTGGGTTAGATCAATTTTGAAATGAAAAGCAAGTCACCATTCGAATTTTTTTACCAACTCAAACTTAAAACTAGAACAACTGATACAACTGAACTCAACTTCAATTGTTTTTTATCAACACCAAAATTCTCTAATAATCATTCTCTTATCTAATTTTTCTGTCTTTGGAAAGACATTTTCTTCTTCAGCTATTTAATTTGCAGCCTGGACATGATTGACATGGGGTATTCCATCGTCAAGCAGAATTTCCCACATATTAATATAGGTAATTAAAGTGTACCTGCTCTACACATAAATCAGAGAAAGGGAAAATGAGGACCTATTGGTGTCACACCGATGGACGAAATAAACTACATACGAACAGGCGATACATGAAAGGAAACGAGGAATGTAAGGTACCTTTGGTATTGTTCGGTTTTCGATCCTCCAGCTGCCTCCCTGGTGCACCAGGATTTCTAGGACACTATGAACGAGGTGTCCCGCTGATCCGGTTGAGTTGATATCGCAGCACGATTGAATAAACTTCCGGAAACTAGCAGGGGTTCAGGTTGATTTTGGAAGAATGGAAAGAGGGGACATGTCAATTCCTGATGTTGAGCACTCCGATCCCACGTAGTCCAAATGTTACGTTTGCGCCTCAATAAACTACGATTCCTGCTTCAACCAACTTCTACCGTCCCTCTACATCTCCAACGCAGAATTTACCTATCAGTTGTACGACCCATATGGATGTACGGATGCGAAATATGGGCTTCTGCTTGTGATACTCAAATCAAGAGAGTGCAAACCGTCCAAAACCGTGCCCTTCGTTTGATTACCAATGCACCGTGGTATATGAGCAACCACAACATTCACAAGGACCTGGTAATACCCACTGTGAAGAACGTCCTACAGACAGCAGCTGATCGCTTCTTCGATCGAATCAACGTGCACCCGAATCCCATCCTCTCCCCGATCGTCCTGGAAACTCTTCCACCCCCCTCCGCACGCAGGCTCAAAAGAAAGTGGCACAGTGACTAGGCACTATGAACAATTATTGTTAGAGAATGATTAGTAATGTTATAGTGAGGACTATCGCTGGATAGGATCCTCACACCACCTTCCACGTTATTATTATTTATTATACAGCACTACTAGAATGTAATATTGTTACAATAAAGTTATCGTTCTTAAAAAAAAAAAAAAAAAAAAAAAAAAAAACTCCGATCCGACAAGGTAAATACCACCAGCCCCGATTCGCGACCCGAACAGTTTAATAATGCGACAATTATGTTCGATAATTATTATCGAAATGATGTTCGATAATTATCGATAATGTCATAATAATAATTATAATTATTGTCGAATAGGTAATGTTCGGGTAAATAGTGCCGAAATTGTATATTATACTCAAATTAGTAGTATAGTAACTATACTACTATAGTAACTATACTACTATAGAAAATATTCACTGCATAACTGTTATGCAGTGAATATTTTCCCTCTCGAGGGGCATTGCGATCCGAGCAATTGTGGAGCTTGCGTAAAATGACTGAGACTCCCCAGATTTCTAGATATCATCTAATACTGTCTTTTTTTTTTTTTTTTTTTTTGAAAATTCTCGAGCCACACAACCAATTCATGGGGTATAATATCTCGAGGGGTGAATGATGGGAACCCTAAGGCGTCCCCTCTAGCTCTAGCGGCATCCGCGGTTTCCTCATTTATTGCTGGAGGACGTCGAGATAGATAAGACGCTGCTTCTATTTAGGTATAGGATGCGGGCAAGGCCATAAATTAAACGCTGTGGAAGGTAATATAGAGGGCAGAAGCCACGAGCTGTATAGGAGTAGGGGTGTGAAGTCATCTACCATTATCCACTCGAGCTGCTTTTACCCGCCACGATCGCTCGTAATGAATGGATTATAGCATAACAGTGGTGCATGGTGGATCAATTATGCATGCCTTCATTAATTATTTGGAGTATAATGAGCCTAGTAAAGCCTTGGAAGACTCCACCGTCTCCATCGTATTTGCATCACTATATCATGCAGGGAGATTTCCAATGAGGGAACCGTAGTTAAGGATGGCTTGTCTCCGCTTCCCCACTCTAAGGCCTTTCCATTTCGATTTTGCTGGATTCGGTAACAAGTCTAATCAACCCCGTCTTTAGGGGAATACTCTGCTACCTTCCGGATTTATATGATACGCATTTGCAGTATCTCTCATCATATCCTCACACCAGGAGACTCAAGAGAATTAATGAACCTCTCTTACAAAGAGCCATAATTTCCACGCATACGAGATTAGGACTATCGAACTAGTTCAAGAGTTAGAAGGAGCTCCTCATTCTAGGTTTGGAGAAGTCCCAAATCTACACAAGCCTAACAATTCTGGGAAAATTTCAACACGTTTTCTGGAACTCAGGTCGTTCACACCACTCACGCTGTCAGTTTTAGGTATAATACAATATCTTATATACAATAATACAATATCGTATACAATATCTCGCGAAGCCTCTAACATGGAAATTCACCACATTTCTATAGGATATTTGAAAAGTTTCTGTGTTTTCGCTCTAATTTGTCTAAGTATATTGCATTTTGGTTAAGCGTAGATTTTTTACGTCGCATATAAAATGAGATAAAAACTAATGACATGTGCCTATAACAAAAACGTAGACATACCAAGCCTTAACCTACACATAGTGTCGATTAGTTGCCCTGAAACGGATTTATAGGCACAGAACTGGTCATAAATACTCGTAATACCTGTTATTTTTGGGGCCCTCGTACAAGTTGAATGTTTGAAAGGAAGAGAACTATTGCATGGAAAAATCCACCAATATACCATCCACCACTGGGCTAACCGGCACAACCAAGCATGCTGACCTAATTTGATTCCATGTCTGCCAGTTGATATGTAGAGGTACTTAATCCGTAACTCCATTTTTAATGAGCTGTAATTTTATTAAACATTTAGAATCTTTGATATTTGATCAACATTTTGTAGCAGATGGTGGATCACTTCATTACGGGTGGAAAGTAAAACTTCAATAATACTAAGACGCATAACCGTGTATTGCGGGTCATTGCCTGTTTTCTTCCAAAGTAGGCACCCTATTGGAAACATTATAACTTTCTTGTATTTTTATTACAATCAAGTTTGTCATTATTTCAGTGTGTACTGCCGAACATTTTTACTTTCCAAGTTATTTTGGAGATACACGTATCTTATCAAGATCTACAGTTCGCAATCATGTTAAGGCACGCTGGCGGGGTCCGTAGTCTCCTAAAATCCGATTTTCTCATGATTAGTCGCACAACGGCCGTCGCCAGAGCTTGTCCCCCATCGCTGATGTCCCTCGTCACCTCACAGGTACACCGGCGCAATTCACGATTTGCGTGTCCTGTACTGTCTTATATTGTTCTGTGTGTATGTGGGTGAGTTTATTTGACTGCAGTATGAAAAGTAGAAGAGTTTTCTTGCGCGAATTGGCCAGAGGACTGGTAACGAATGAAATGGTGCGTCGAAGTAACAAACGGAAATCTCTGCCCCTAAATTTACGGCTACGTATGGCGGAGGTCACCCGACAGCCGATCCAGGGAGTAGCGCTGACACCGCAGAAGAGTGAAAACAAGAAGAGAAAATTGTTTGAGCCTTGTCAACAGAATGAGCAAAACACCCAATATGTTTTTAGCTTGTGGAAAGTACTTGTCTGAGCATCATTACTACAATGTGTTATGCATGTAGGGCTAGTCAATCATAGTCCAGGTCCCTATCCTGGACAATTGAAATGATTTGTAAGTACCTAGGGTAGGAAAGAAACCTGCTCTGTAGTAGCTTATGACCTGAATTTACCTGCTACCAGTGTGATGATGTGCAATTTTGTATTTTCGTAATTTGCGTTTAATTTTCTGTTCTCTAGTTCGCGTTCTGAGATATACATTACCTACCTAAATAAAAATAGACTATTTCAAGTTCAAGATATTCTAAAATTTATAAGTCAACGTTTAGAAAGTTACGTTCAGGAACTTTGTTTAGTGTTAGTATAATAAATTTTATATTACATAATATGTGATATGAACTTCATTTATATTATAAATGAAGTTTCGTACCCTACTCATTTGCCTCAATGTACAACGGAATACAACACGTGGGCAATTTTTCCCTGCAAAGCACCTCTGCACCTCTGAGGTGCAGCGCCACTATTGATATGTCAAAAAGAGGAGCCACCATCGGAAGGGTACAGGTACCCACCCACTTTAAATAGCGTCACAAAATGGTTACCAACAGTGACGTACAAAATGGGTACCTACACGGTGAGGTCCTAACTGAGCCGAAAATGGAATACCGCGCTTGCGTCAAAAGGGAGCAGTTTGAGGGGCATGAGGGTTATAACCCCCCCCCCTCCCCTAAGAGTGGCCCGATGCTGCTAGAATGGACTTTGATATAAATATTTTCCGAAACTGCGAGTTTGAAAAATTTCGAACAGAGAACAATAGCTTCCTTCCTTATCTTCGATAATTTGCTAAAAATCAGCAAATAATACTAACTAATCAGACAACGTCGGGTTACATTGACCTGGACCACATTTTTTAGCGACTTTTTGAAGAAAAGGAAAGTATTGTTCTCGGTCCAAAATACACGAATCTCAAATTTCCGAAAATGTTTCAGAAAATCCGTTCCAGACCATCCTAAACTCACTGCCAAGAGTCACACGATACGAGATATACGATGGATTGGTGAAACTAAAGACACTCGCGTGAAATATGAATTTGAATGGTTGTACAGGAGGATGAAAATTATATATAGTGATCAATTAAGAAAGTTGATCTGCACAAAAAAGGTAATAATTCGTTGTGTTGAGAATTTGCAGAGTTTTTTTTCGATTTTCGGAATCTTCGTATCTTTAAACGTCAACCGCAAATTTTGGGGGGTACCTAAGTTATGGTTTATTATCTTCGATAATGAACCATTTTTTTTTTCTCGCCCAATTCCAAAGGTTCATTATCGAAGATATAAACCAAAAATTTACAATTTGATACTAAAATTTCGAAGCAAGCCTATATATTTATGTATGTGTCTTCCAGACGATAACTTTCAATGGAATTGAGATAAGATATTCAAATTCGCACAAAACATCTGTAATGGCAATCGAAAGCTAAGTTAAATGATTCCAAGTAATTCATTGCTGCGCTCATGGTCATTCTGTGTTGTACTGATGATGGTATAACAGCCCAAACTGGCCTATTATTTAATTTTGTGGAAATAGGCTTTCCCTTCTTCGAACCTCGTCTTTTATTTCAGGGATATTGATTCATGATTGATTCGTACACACAACAGAAATGGTTGAATGAAGTGTTGGTTTGGATTCTATTAAATGTTTCCAAAGGCCATGAAGCCATTGCAATAGCGTATTTGACAATTGCTTCGGCAAATGGGCAGAACGGTGATAAGTTGTTCGGTATGTTTTCAACAGGAAGCTTTCAACACATAGTGGTGCCCTCATTGGTTTCCTCATTATCGAAATTCGCAAGGATTGGTCGAGAAAAGTTGGAAGTGCCCGGATTATATGAGAGAGCTACTCCATCAACAGGGGGAAACGTCATAAAAGGTGAACGTTGGAAGATCAAAATAATAAAGACCAAGATAGGTACTGAGTTAGCAATATCGCCCAAATGCTACGGACTTGAAGCTTGTTCACCTCGCGCTTTGAGATGATTTCTCCTCTCTCGCAGAGTTTTCCTCTGACTAACTCTCCCTTCCCCCTACAAGCCCACCATTGACTACCGCTGCTGCCTGCTCTGCCTCGCCATCACTTACCTCTCCCTCTGCTCCAGCCACACACCCGCTCATTGCTCTCTCTCACGGTTCCTAGTGATCTTTCCGTTCTATTTAACTTGGAGCTCCACACCCCCCCCCCCCCCCCCATCACAGCTTTACACTCCTATAACACCCGCCGTTTATCTAAACCACACGTAGCTGGTAACCGCTTCTCGACTTCCTTCCACGGCCACCATCGCCCTACCAGACACCGATATCTTAATCGCTAACTAAGCAATGACCCACCACAGCTAAATGTACGCAATGATTTCCAAGGGCCCGCTGTGGTTATTAGTGTACCTAATGCTGATATTTCCACTGGTGTGGATCTATCTTGAATCATAAATCGGTTTTCATAATGGAGCAGTCAAAGTTGGTATCATGATTGTAAGTACTTGAAAAAAAAAAAATCAGATTGCCTACTCGATGTTATCATGATGTTTCAACCCACTAGTAGACGCTAAGCAGTACTCCATACCGCATCTGTGCAAAGTCTGAGCAGGGCAGTAAATCTTCGTTTGTTGTCGGTGACGTCCATTGGTATTCCTAGAACAGATCACGTCCACAAATGTTCTTCGTCAAGTTCTATTGTTATCTGCCCAACAAACCCAAAAGAGATACCTTCTAAAATGATTTGGCAACAAAGCATGTGGGGATTTTCATCGGTATTTTTATTCTTTTATTACGATGTGTAAAACTTGATCTCATTACCTGCTCTTATAATAAGTTTGACTGATATTTAATATTAAAAGTTTTGAATAATTTTTATTGTTCCATAATACCTACTACTAATTTACCCACCACGAAGGGTTAGGAAGCACCAATCTCTGCATGGAACCTGGAGTTTTCTGTTGCTTGTACCAGTGTCTCCATTATTCCAGCATTGTTGATCATGCATTTTCTATAAAGATGACACTCCAGTGTGTCCTCAAGACGATGATCAAATCTCAATCAAATATCTGTTCGATATTTTAATGTTTTCTTCAATGAAATCCCAAAATCCCAACCAAATATGATAAAAGTTGCGGAGAGGCTCTCAATACCGTGAAGTGGCGAGTTAAGTGATTTATAATCAACTTATTGGTTGCCTAAAACTAGTAAAACAATTAGTCAAGTAAAACCCTTGAGATATCCGATTACTGAGACGCTAATCCCCGATCGTAATCGCCGGAAGGGTAGAATCTGGTCACCCTGTTAGTGACAGAAAAATTTAAAGTGTGATTGATGAGAAAATCCACGGGGAAGAACAATATATTGTAAACTGTTTTCACCCACCCCGGATTATTCCCGCCTGAATATGAATGAAAAATCAACAATCACCGTGATTCTGGCAATCCTGAAGACAAATGTTGATATCAATTGTGTTTTTTTTTTTTTTTTTTTTTTTTTTTTACTTTGAAACTAATTATATGAATTTATATATTTTTTATATATTTTTATATATTTTTATATAAAAGAGGTAAAAATGAAATAATAGAGAAAGAATTGAGCTGATAAATGTTCCACAGCAGTCGTTCAAATTGACCACCACTGTCTTCAAGCCTGTGTTGCGAATGGGAGAGGGAAAATGATTCTTATGGTCTTATCAAGATAAGAACGGTGCGCCCAAAAAAGAAAAGTTTGCCGAAGTAAAAAGTTCATGAAATTTGACGTAGAATCCGAATCTGTAATAAAAATTAGGGGTTCTCAAGGAAGTTAGTGTAGATTACGCACTATGCGCTCGTGCCAAAAATCCTTGTCAAAAATTATTTAACACGGATTTTTTTTATTATCAAATGTACCGTTTCTATTGAAAATAAAAGGGGTGTTCACGTTAAGTGGGCCACTCTGTATAGGAGTTGATTTTGCCTGCTGAAAACATCATTATTGAAGTTAATGCGTCTTCTGTGAAGTTGACACAACGAAGCGCATCTGCCAGACAAAATACTTTTGACGCATTTTAATTTGGTAATTTCTAATTAATAGTTCCAGAAACCAGTTTGAATTGTACTTGTCGTCTTGAATTTAGACAAAAATCCAGATATTCGTGATAATAGCTTACATAATATATTTATAGGCAGAATATTCGTGTCGTAATTGATTTGATTGTAGTGTTAGTCGAAATTACTAATAGTGCCATTCCAAATATGAAACTCCAATAAATTCAGTCAATCAATCCATACCTACGTATTTCCGATCAACAACTTTACAAATGACACTAAATTTACGAAATTACCCATCAGCTTTAAGGCAGTAGGGTATGTGCTGTGGACGTGGAGTGTTCTAGAACCGCCATTCCACAATACTCGTGAGAACGTGCTCTCAAGGCTGCAGCTGATCGGACAATCATCCCAACAGTTCTGGTCTGGGTGAAATGGTAAAGGTAATACTTGACAACGCTGCAAAAAGACCTAAATGGTGCAAAAATTCTGATAATCTCGCCCCTCAACGATCTCTTTCTTCTCATGGAGGACTCAGCTCCTGCTTACTGGCTTACAAGCAAGTTGGTTGTGGAAAGTTCAAGTCTTAATATTTTATTAATAGATCGATTAAGGAGTGTCTGTTTATGTCGCATCCGTCGTAAATAAGGGAACAACTCAAAAAACGCCATTTTTGAGTTAGCACTGGAATTGTATTATGGAAGGGGTCTATTTTGTCCGTAGATGGTCGGAACGAGGCTAGTTCATTCCTGCTCCTCGAGTTGCCTTGTTGCCAAGGGGATTAGGAATGGCCATTGGCGAAAGAGCAAAACTTCAAACGCGTTTTCCCGAAAATCAGCTTTTCTTGATTGTTCCCTTATTCCGCGACGGGTGCGATGTGTCCATCGGTAAACCGCCTCGTTAATCCTCTACATCTCGACCTCTGAAGCCCGACGTTTTCATGGGACCATCTCATTAGATGAGCCATTACTATCAATGCCACATTGAGAAGCAACTCGGTCCTCCTTCAGAGAATACTCTGTATACCTCGTACTTACATTTTCCCGCAGTTTCTATTCCCGTTCGCTTGTTTCGGCTCATTGTGGGTCCCAGAATCCCGCTGCCATTCGACGAACAGCTCTTTCGTTGACACAGCGATCTGTCATCCCTCCGCCACGAAGAGAAAAAATACGGAAAAGGAAACAATTTCTATTCTAATTCTACCCCACCGGGTCTTTCCTCGAATTCGAAGAGAGGAGGCCGACATTCTGACTAATCTATGGTCATCACCACCCTTCGTCTCCTCAGGAACCCCGAACTCTCGTTTCGTCAACTAGTGGAAATTTACTTTCCAGGTTAGATAGGTTAGATTATTTTAGTTCATGATTATTTTCAAAGCCAGAGAAATTTTGAAATTTCTCATTGCTATTTTTCACTTTACCAGTGTATTACTCCTATCAACTACTTTGCCCTGAGGGCTTATTTCCTATCAATTTATCATTATCTATAGAAGCATTCAATTTTACATGGTCGTACTTGAATTCCTCCTACGCTACCTTGACAAAACGAGAACCTCCTCAATTTGTTTAGGTACTTTATTTATGATCATACTACAATAGATCCATTTCATTATTCTCGATTATCGACAAGAACGCTCCCTTCTAAAAACAACGTAATTAGAACATCGATACAACACATATGTAGCCTAAGCTCATTGCCCTCCTCTTCTCTGCCCATGTACTTTGTTGATTCACTATTTATAGTCAAGTCTTTTTCGCTCAACAATGTACACTATACTCAAGCATTATTTGCTTTTCCCAACGAACTACCCTCGCACAGTCGCCCAAAGTCTTCCGTAAACATACATAACATGCTTTTAAGAAACAATTGTCCTTGTACTATGTGAATACTACAAATAAAAAGTAAGACAGACTCCCTTTGGACCAAGCCGAACGTCTAGGCCCTTCTTTACTTAGGACTTTCACCACTTCCCCAACTTGCCTTCTGTTTTCAAAACATCTTATTTCAATAATGATCCAATAAAATCGAGCAAGAAAACATCATTTTACTTACGTACACCGTCACCGGCACCTCCCCTTTTAAAACAACTCGGTAGCCTTCTTGGATAACCGGGAAAATATGGTCAACGTGACCGTTAATGAAACGGTTGAACTCTAGGTCAAGTTTCATACTCAAAAAAGGCAGGTCGAAACATCAAACGGTTTAGTGATCTCAACTGTATCGTTTTGCATGATTACATAAGCTCACAACGGACCACGTTTCCACCCAATTGATAAAAACTAGAACCTGTAAACTTATACTGTGACATGGAGGTGGAAATTCCGGGGGGCAACACCGTGACGAAATAATTCTGATAAACTGTCAATGAGAAGATCACAAGCCAACAGAAGTTACAAAGTCTTCTATGGAAAAGTTCTAAAGAATGTTTTTAGAAAGCCCTTTGAAACGGTATGCAAACAACTCCCCGCAAAACAAAGGCAGACACGTTAGGCAAACAAAAGCTAATGAAAGGAAGAAACGGGCGGGCCTTCAATTCAGTAACTAATTACAGTTTCTTACAGGAGAACTAAATCCAGAGATCAACCACACCGGATGTAAATTAGTATGAATCAAAAGAACTGCACAGTATTATTGCTTCCGATTAAGCCCGGGTTTGTAGTTTTTCCCTCTGGTAAATGAACTCGAGATATTGATCATGGGAGATGATTGTTCATGCATGTTCGGTCATTGCCCGTCGCATTGGTATACCAATATGAGTTGTTCTTATCAAATACCACCCACCCAGTTCTCAGTGATTTCTAGCGGTCATTACCTCGTTACCAGTGAACAGTGATGTCCAACATCCGTTGATGACCATCCTTTCGCCCCAGAGTGCTCAAAATTAATAAGAAAAGGATCTACCGTCTCTACCCCGTAGCCACGGAAAGTTATCGTCCGCGCCCTACAAAGGTGAGTGACACTCTATCACACTTGCGTAGATTTCTCATTGTATTTTCGAACCCCATCCCGGCAGCTTTCACAGTCCTCTGCCTACATCGAAGAAAAGAGGAGAGGGGTACCTACCTAATTTGTTTCGTTTACAAACAAATCCTAGACTCTTTACATATTTTCAATTATTTATACCTATATTTTTACCTATTTTGTATAATTTATTTATATTGACAATTCTTACGTGGCCGCCAGTCGATGAGCATAGTTTTCTCACTAAATTGTTTCTGGAACGTAGGTATTTTTCGAATCAAAAAGATGGCTAGGGAGGTTGGGTCGGTACTCACGGCGAGAAATAAGACCTTGTTGAAGGTTATTGAGGAAAAGGTGGATTATTATCATTTTCAATTTCATGTCACCATTTAAAAAAAAAAAAAAAAAACTTAGTCGCCTATAAATATAAATATGTAATTGGTGAGGACTTGACACTGGAGAATGTGAAGTTTAAGGCTGTGATGGAGGCCGCGTTCCCTTCTGATCGACGATCTTCACTAGCAGACATGTCCTCTGCCACGATTGCTGGTTCGGCTAGTGGTAGCTTGAATGTTCAGCTTCCTGAGATTAAATTACCTGAATTCAGTGGCGATGTCAGCTTTTGGCATTTGCTGAACTATTCCAGGCTACCGTCGATAAAAATAGCCATCTGAGCGAAGTCCAAAAGCACATGTATCTGCGATCGGCTTTATGTGGAGAGGCTCTGGCTGTGGTTGCTTACCTACCCCTCACAGGTCCTAACTATAAGTTGTGTTGGGAGACGTTGAAGCGCCAGTATGACAATGTTCATCTTCAGACCACTACACATCTGTAAACCTTGTATTCCTTGCCTAGTACTTCGCAGAATCCATTTGCGATCCGTACATTAGCCAGTTAAATTACTGAAGCCACTGGTGCATTAGGCACTCTTGAGTACGATGTTGAAGGGTGGGCGGTGCCACATATGTTGTAAAAAATAAAAATTCCACAGTAAGCTGTGAGAGAACTGGGAACGTCATCTGTTGACTCCACCTGACCAATCGATCCATCAATTCACCTGGTTTCTTCAGGAACAGCCTAGGGTTTCCTCGGGGATCTCGTCCTGCTGGTAATGTTGAGCTTTCATACGTCAGAAGATTGTCATCTAAGTTGGTGGATGCGTCGAGGTCTCATAATCAGCGTCCCAAGCGTGGTCAGGATCACGTGTTGATAAAATGTGGCTCATTCCGCCAAGTTGACCCACCGCAGAGGTTGGCGACTATGTCTCTTTTGTCTTTTCCTTAAGCATTTCGGGACATTTGTCCGCAAATTGGACCTCCTCCACCAGCACGCTAACGCATTTCGTACCTGAATATTATAAGCTTCCTGCAGTGGGGTGTTTTGGGTGCAGAATGGTTTGGATGTACAATCTTGGATGGACCCATTGTCAGATCGGAAGGTAGTCTTTGCGTGTTGAACAGTATCTGGACTGCAGCTGCTGTGCAAAGCCTGTGTATGACTGCTGCAGCAGGACTTTCCACGACTGACACACTGCTAAGAAGATTCTGCGTATCAGAGTAACCCCATGTAACCAACTAACTTCTAACTTCCATGTTTTTCATTTTAGAGCGCTGAAATTTGATACACAGCACCTGAAGGACACGGGGATTGATTGGAGGATGTAAGATCAGCTTTTTGAGAAGTACAACTGAATTCTCTCCTGTTCAACATAGGGCGCCGAAATTTGATACTCAGCTTCATGAGACCACACGGAGTGATGGTTGGTGTTTTGTTATTTTTATAGGCCGTTATCTGCCTCAGCGCTACATTCCTCTTCCAGTCATAGACCCCCATCTCCACATACTAACAGTAAGTTAGTTATTTTGTATTTAAACTTACCAAAATATCCACTAGAAATAATATGGCAAAACAACGTTTGCCGGGCCAGCTAGTACTTCATGGTTTATTACCGGAGCCTACCTGCGTTGGTAACATAATATGCTATATCCGATATATATAACATATATATTATATCCGAAATAACCTTGTTTCTGTTGATAAGATAAGTATCTAAGAACAAGGATGTTGACATCAAAAAACCATGTGTGGTTAAGAACACATGTTCCCCCGGTATAAAAATGATAGGTCCAGATTTTTACCGTTGGAGTAACGCTTTAGACGATATTTTTTTGGTACTCCAAAAGGTCGTGAAAATTAAGCTTATTCAACATCGATTCAAATTAGTCTAAAACCTATGTAATATCTTTGAATCCGAGAAGGAAATCGATTTTTAAAAAATCCAGTCGTGTGAACGGGCTCAGACCATATTTATTCTGTTGTATACCACAGCTCAAAGGAGACATTACTTCAGTCGAGCTATGTGTTGATCAACAGAAGTGGGCTGAGTTCTACTCCTTTCAAATGAGCTGATAAAGCTGATCTGAGTAACCTCCAGGCTCCACTCCGCAGTATTAAACCCTAAAGCCACTTTGTCATAATGTGCTCTCATCATTCGCCTCGAATCAGACTTCAGCGATTGACAGAGCAATGATCCCCCTAGATCTTAAACACAACTTGCAAGTTATTCTTCAAACAGTCAAGAACAGTCTTCAAACAGTCAACTTTCCAATAAACGCTCGCATGTCATGTCTTGTTTAGCGAAATGACATGCGAGCGAAATGACAAACTCTTCCAGATAATTTTTAAAAAAATGTTGGCTTTCATGACTCATACAATAATTGTATTCCAGATAATTTTAGATAAAATGTTGGCTTTCATGACTCATACAATAATTATTATTGAATGAGTCATGAAAGCCAACTTTTTTTTTTTTCTTTAATTATCTGGAAGAGTTTGGATCGGCAATCTCAATTCCGGCTTGTCCGATACCTAGGTAAGTGAAATTGTTCTCTCCCAGTTTACCGCCCTAATTCTTTCATAAGCTATTATTTGATTATGCAGAATTTTTTATTACGCCACCATGATTATTGAAACAATCTCCTCCCTGATTTAGTATCATTTTACATAGGTCCAAAAAAATAGGTGTCTGTGTAAGAAACAAATCCCACTCGAAAAGAGGAAATACTGTACATCACGAAATTGAATTAAATTATTTAATTCAATTTCGTAATTAATTAATTCAATTTCGTAATATTTTAATTCAATTTAGTAATTATCACTCAGTTAACAAGCTAGTTTCATTTAGTCCACGTGTTCTGTATTATTGAAAATAGGAATAGATATTCCAATTATTTTGAGCTCGAGCTCCCGGATCAGCGAAATCGCCAAGGCCTGTAGTTTGGAGAATTTTTTGGATTGGGATTTTACCCCATTTTACCTCAGGTGCGGGGTAAAATGTTTCAAATCCAATATAGATAGAGAATGGGCATGAGAACGATGTATCATTCCAGATCTCAAGTTTCAAGAAAAACTTGGAGGTACCTACATACGTAATATCGCACCTCAAGAATAGGAGTGTGACAAGTCAAAAATCCTAAATGTTGGGAAAACGCATTTGAAGTTTTAGGTCCCAAATATTGCTGAAAATGTCGTTAAATTACTTTCTTTTTTTTTAGAGAAGTGGCTTATGACTACTGTTTTTAGGGAAGTCTGGCCACCTTCTCCATCAACAACTAGCGACTTGAACAAATTCTGAATAATTTTGTTGGATAAATTGAGAAAAAGTTTTGAGTAGTTCCATTACTATCTTGGATTTTTTTTTATTCATTTGCAATGATTTTCCCTGATTGTTTACCCTTTTTTACTTGTTTCAACTCGCAAATTTGCAAAACATTATCCCAGCATCAACATCAGCAATGCAGACGATAACTCTCGATAGAATTGAGATAAAAAGTTCAAATTTGCACAAAAAATCCGTCTTGGCAATTGAAAGGCTGATTTTGTAGATGGGCAGAATCGGGCCGCTCTAAAGAGGGGTTTGGGGAGTTTTAGGGGGGAAATTACCCATAAATTCCGAACATCAAACATTCTGGCAAGTGACCCCTCATTTTAAAGGTTTTTTTTTTCATGCTGAACGCATGAATATATTATATTCTTGTAGGGCTTTTCAAGATCTGTCTGCCTATAGGTATACCTCGAAAATCAATTTTTTTCTATTATGTGTTTCTATTATGTAAAGTCACCAAACGTAAGCCCTACAACACTTTCACCCTCATCTAATAGAATATGAGTGTATTCTACGAGTACATTATCCGTGCGCATCTCCATATTGTTGATCTGTCCTCCGGATAAAATACCATCAAGTCCCATAATATATTATAGCTAACTCCTATCTACATTTTTTATGATGGATTTGTTGAAAACCCGGTTCTACTTTTATAGCGTCACCATCATCACTGATTTGCCAATCGTGTGAGAACGAAAAATGAAGCCTTTTGAGGCAATTCAGGGTCGGGAAATTAATCAAGATATGAAATAAAGGCCATAGCTCAGCTGGCCGATCCACGAGAATGAAGTTACGCCACTCTCATCTCCCCTGTCAGAAAGAAAACAGGAAATATGACCCCATCTGGGATAAAAGTGTCCACATACCATAATAACCCTCTCGTATCCCGAAATAGTTTGATGAAGTTATCCAAAGGGTGACTTTACGTTTGTATTCAAAAGAGATGAAAGGTAAGAGATGTGGAATGCAAAATGGAGAGCACCCTTCTCTTAAAAAAATTGCTCGTGCTGTCAGAAGAGGGGCCCTTATACCTTAGGTTTTATCCCCATCATCTATATCCTCACAGTTGATGCGAGAAGTGGAACGATGATCCATCTTGGCCAGTCATATAACAAATAACCGGCTGCTCCCCTGGAAGTATCAAGTGTCCAAAGCCACAGTGGTCCTTCAGGTGACTTGCAAACCGACTGAAATATTATTACTGAAAGGAAGGCAGCCGCCTCTACTTCAGGGTATACATTACAAAACGAAAAATGAAATAAATACGTTGTAATAATTTAATAAAAATATATTATTTTTCCTGCTTGGACCCCCGAAGGGCAAAATTCCCCAAACTCATGTTCAACAGAAAGCTGAAGTCAAGTAAAATTAAATCGGGGTTCACCTTCAGTAACCGAAATCGTTAATAGTATGATCTATCATGATCGGTGAAGATCATTGATCGTAACAATGCAGTTACACGGAACAAAATTTGGTTAAAATGAAATGAATCTGAACAGATTTAGTGATAAGGCCACTTTCTGGAAAAGAGAACAAAAATTATGGAGGCTAGGTACTAATTATTGTTTTCTGCATACATCATCCCGTCTGTATCAATCCCTCTTGTGTACAGTATCCGTGTGACGTAAGTAAATATGAAAAAAAAAATAATAATTGGAGTATTGAGGTCGACTCCAACAGGTGATTCCAAATAGTTCGAAACTTTTCAGCCCTGACCTCCAATTACATATTCTCCAATTGAGAGACGTATGTTATAGTGAAAATATCGAGATTGCGCCAGAACTCGCACGAACCTATCGTTTTCAATTATTGACTTCGTTTGATAGTGGTGTAAAACATATTGTTATTATTTTCGCTACACTTCAAAAATATACATGTTTCGTATCGCTATCCACAATGATAAATGATACAAAATGAATTTGGAAAATGACACAGTTGAGTTCCCTAGTGATCTGTGAATTTGTTAACGAGACAGTTCAATGTTACGTAGCTTCATGGAGGAGCAACTCCATGTCTTGAAATAGCAAGGGCCCCAGGTATGACCCGGTGACCAAGTAAACGAATTGCCGCTGATCCCAAGCGAATATTGGTTTTATCGGCCACAATTGAAGTCGTTGGGTGAACTTCTTTGTTGAAGAACTGGTGGCGGGAGTGGGGTGGTCGAGATGCGAAGGAGCCTCTGCAGTTTGGGCAGGCGCAGGCGTTCGATGAAATGCTTTGATTGGTCCAGGAAACGCCAGGGCACGTACATCTAACCTTGAAATCACTCTATTGTCACCCATTGATCACATCGCCACTTTCATTCCCATAATATTTCTTTCGGGACATTCTTTTGTGTCCAGGGAACTATGAACTTGCCTACTATTGGATTTTCCACATTGTCCCAACATCCTACTATTCTATTCGGCTATCTGGTAATTTGTAACACGATTTGGTCACAACTTTCATGAAGCAGCTCGATTTAATTCTTGAAATTCAGAAGTAGCTCAAGCCCCATGAATATTCCATTTGACTCTTTCTAGACTCATTTGGCTTTTCAACCTGAACCAACAGATTCGTGCATTATAGACCTCGTGCATTGATGGAACCGTTCGGAGAAAATTCTGCTTCAATGTAGTACATTAATTTACTTACTCAACATTGGACTTTAATTTCAGTTTAATTATCAGCTATGCAGTTGGTCCAATAGTTATTAGTTTTCACTTAGGTAACTGAAGCCACAATTCCGATCATTACAAAGTTTGTCTCACTCGACAATTTCGCTTATCCTCTCCTACCCAAATATTTTGCAGGGTGTCCCTGTTAAGGTGCGACATACTTAAGTTTCGGACTACAGCAAATTTCCGGCGAGGAAGACATTTCTTGAAGATGTCTTCAGTTTTCCAACATTGTATCTCAAAGACGGCCAGAAATCCCTTCAAGTACATTTTGAGCATTTCGGTGGAGCCATATTAAATATTTTGTTTCATCCTAGTTGTTAGTGAGGATACTTGCTGAAACAATACGCTCGTATTTCCCCTACTGCTACGACCACAGTCTTTCAGGAGGGTTTGAGTTTTCAATTTGAAAGAAGGTGTAAAACTACTACCAACATGGATGGTACAATGAGATGTAACCAAAAGGCGTAATGCCGTTTTGTTTGAGGCGGAGCTAGCAAGGAAGAGAAAAGGGCCCTGGGCCGAGAACATTCTGAAGATATTATTTCACGACACTTCAACGTAGATGAAACCTCATGTTTTTTTCTGCCGCCATAATCCGTGGGAGTAATAACTGTTGCAAGCGGTTTTGTAGATTCTGGAAGAGTCCATGCTTCCGATACAACCGGTGGGTATCAAACCACGTACTTGGGATACTTGCTGTCTTAAAACAGGTCTTCGTGAGTATCGAGCTGAAATATTGTAGATTTACATAATATGTAATACACACTTTGTTTTTTCGTCCCTTCAGGTTTTCGTCCGAGGTTTTATCCGAGACGTAATTTGCCTATATTGAACACGTAAGTTTAAAAGACTGTAATATTGCGTTCTAGTTTGAATCTTATCGCGCTCCTTCCAGCTGATCTCGGTACGCGCTGTACGCTTGGACCCTTAACAATCTCCATTAAATTAACCTCGTTGACTTATTTCTGTAAAGATTCTTGCCCTCTGTTATTACTCCACTTCCACCCTAGCACGGAAGCGTCCTTGTGGGTAAATCTGTTGTTTATTCATTGCCAGTCGAGTTACTTTGAGCGGGAATTGGAAGGAGTGTGACTGACAGCCACTCCTGCTAACCGAATCGTTTTTGGTTAGGCCACGCCTGACTACAACATATCACTTTTCCTATCTAAACCCACTTATCTTCATACACGAAATGGCCATTTTTTGTGTTTGTCTTTAACCCCACGTCTCTTAGTTTGCTTATAATTGCGAGAAAGAGCTTTCAGACAACTCGAATCTCTAAACGCCCGTTTCGGTATAAATCCCAGTTACAGAACAGTTCTGGACTAGCGTTCTGATGGGTTTTTGAATGTTGTAAATCATCGCTCAAGTTCTATTTTACTCTACCAAAGAAAATACACTTACAGTAGACAGTATTTTCAGGTCGACAATGTGCTGTTGCAATTTTTTTGCTCAGCTAAAAGATGGAGTTTTTTTCAATTTTAAGATTTTTTTCGTGTTTCCGACTTCATCACACTAAAATGGCCATAAGTCCCTTAGTTTTCATGCGAATTCAAATCTAATTACACCATTAGAAAGAACACGAAATTTCCTATCCCTCTGATGAAAAACGAAATTCGCCAAAACGGGTAAAATATCTACTTGAAAAGTAAAATATGTCAAATGTAGAAATTGCCACTTTTTTTCAAACTCAGATAGACCCCTATAACCCGGCACAATAATTTCAGCCTGTAGTCCTACATTTTGCGCCTACATATCAACTTTCCAATCGTATAAGCAAAATAATGTTTTAATGGAGCTTTGAGGTAGAAAATGACGTTTGAATTAAGAAAAACGTGTTTTTTCAGAGGAAAGTCCGGTTTTCACCGATCATTGACTCGTCAGGTAAAAAATGAGGTTGAAATCGGATTTCGTGTTATTCTTCTAGTAAAATCTTTTTTTATTACCAAAATTCTTATTGTAGGTGTTCGAAATCTCCGTTTGTCTTTGAACTGTGACCCGCTTATATCAATGAGCGATGGAAGTTTTTGCACGGAGGAGTCAGTCCGTCGCGCTGTTCGGAAAAAATCTTCGTGATAATTAGTTGGTTTTCGCTGTTCACTCCCACACCATGCCGGTATCATTGAACAACGTCGAATATGCCGATATGATGCTTGTTTATGGCTTACAAACCAGAGCGCTGGAGAAGCTGTGAGTGAATAACAACGGCGATTCCCCCGCAGGCGGGACCCCAATAAAATCGTATTTCCTCAGGTATCAAGTACCATTCTAATAAATTTTGATCGTGAATGCTGTGCTGTGTTTCTGTCAATTGTTACTCACAATGCGGGGTTTGGTTCATCTGTATTAAAACAATTCAGTGGTAAGTACTTTAAGAATTATTTCAAGTGACCGCAACGTGCTCGTCGGGACCTATTGAAATTATTGACCTAACACTAGTGAAAAGATGTTCGATATGGATGGCTCGGGAACACTTTCCATCCAATGAGATATCTTTAAGATTAGTCACATAAAATAAGTCTTAAAGTACCTACTCACCTCTGAATTCCTGTACTGACTCCTCCGTACACAAACTTGCATCGCTCATTGATAGAAGCGTGTCACAGCTCAAAGACAAACGGACATTTCGTACACCTACAATTAGAATTTTGATAATAAAAAAGATTTTACTGGAAGAATAACATGGAATCCGATTTCAAACTCATTTTTTACCTGACGAGTCAATTCGCTCGCCACCCACACATCACGCCGCACAAAATTCGAAACAAAACACAAGAAATTTGGAATAGAAACACTTGACACCTTCATCACCAAACAGAGAAACAAATTCACAGACAAACTAAGTACACACCAAAACACCCTCCTCCACCACATAAACATATCTCACAAACCCTGATGGGGACAAATCACACGGATGCGGATTTGAGTCACCTCATGTATATATCTTCGTAAATAATCGATAATCTGTAAATATGCAAATAGCCTATAGAATTCTGAATCTGTAAATATGTAAATAGCCCTAGTTTTAAGACCCCCACCCTCACGCTAAGAGCTTTACATTGTTTCCCTTTCTCTTAAAAAATGCACTCTTCCACTCCTGACAGACAAGCGAACGTAGAAGGGTCACTGCATTTTTCAATACCTGCGATAAAACAAATGGCAATGCTATTTAATTGATGCCAATGTGATTGATACCAATTGATTTAGTTGCCAAACTGCTCAATAACCTACAACATCAATTAGCTTGGCGCTAGATCGCTACACAACGTCATAAAGCTTGATGATCAGAGTTCAACCAGAAACCTGAAAAACTAGAATATAGCACTGACAACCACGAGAACCTTACCTGAAAACTCCAAGCGTACTTCACCGGTACAGACCTTATGTGGTGAATACGGCAAATTGACGTTGCATAGTGACGACTCGGACTCAATTTGCGCGAATCCCTAGTGATTTTCGGTTCAGTGTATTTGGATGCATTGGTGCCCCGCTTGTGGGGACGTCTATTACGACAAAAACCTCATGTCCAATTAAAAAAATGACGTTATGTGGTGATGGAGTGACACCTTCGATTTCTTCTCATTATGTCGCAGTAGGTGAGTGTTGGCCGTAATAGTATAACTTATGATGGGGTACTCGATGAAAAACTCAAATTCAATCATCCAACTTCAAAAATATCTATGTGCTCTACTCTCCCCCACTTATTCTTTCGATTTCCTTCGACTTATTTTTAAACATCCCAATTGTCACCATTAGCGGGTAAGAATGTGAACGTCGAGAAGTAGCTGATCGATTGAACGGTTAGGAAGGCGAGAAAGCCGTGGGGGTACCTCTACCTCCCTCATTGCGACCCTTCCCGTCATTCAAATCCCAGAAATGCTCCTACTGTAGTCATGTTGTTCCATTTCTTTCAATCGCTGAACAAACACATTTTCCGATCCCCTCATCCCACCTTCACTCACGCTCTTTCTGTGCCGGTGAAAGCTCTCTTTCGCGTAGAGCGCAATTCCGCTATTCAGAAACTGGTTCCCAGTCGACCTCAGCCTTTATTCAAATGGCTACGGCTATTGAGTGTCTCACGGCTCTTACTCAATTCCGAAAAGCTTCGACTCCACAGCAATGATTTTTCGATGCCAGTGTACCCTGTAAAACGCTTGCTTAACCATGCAATTTCATGATGTTGGTCGTGGGCATACAAGTTATATTCGCTTTTATGCAAAGATTTAAAAATAATAAAAGCTGCCGTCAGCAGTCCGCGCTTCCCTCGAGTCACATCTCGCCTCGGACATCCCAAGGCTCGTTGCAGTCTCTTGTCGTACGCGATTACGTTAGTTAATCTCTCGTGAATTTAATTTTTAATTACTTTTCTGTGAAGTTAATTCGTTATTTGTGAAAAATCAATAAACGTTTTCAATAAACCGTTGTTCGATCTCTCCGAACATTTCTTACATGCATGCCTCCTAAAATTTTTAGCCTCTTCTATATTTCCGTTCGAGGGTCATTGCATTTTCCTTTCTACTTCTGCTCAGTTCCCCCAGCTTTTTTGTCCTCTGTACCGAATCATGGAACATGTTTGATTCTTTGGTAGAATCAAACATGTTCCATGATACGGTACAGATAATCTGTCTCAGTGTATTTGTCTATTAACTAGTTTCATGATAACCACCAGTAGAACTGTTCCTGATGCAAGAACCATCCAAACGGCCCTCTTGACACGTTAGTTCCCCAGAAATTCCCCCCAAGATTAAAATCAAAACGAAGACAAAGGGGGAAAACTGAAATTAATGAACTCAGGTTTTCATTTCGTTACGAACTTTGAAGGATAGAAAGGAAGTGTTTCAATAGACGTAGGTAATGAAAGAGTCTGAAAAATGTTGATTACTGGCAACATCGATGTTCAGTCCGTGTAAAACACAGTATCCCTCAAGGTTTCAATGGTTTTCACTATAATTATACATGGGCCTCATTATTTACATTAAACCCAAATAAAAATTAAACTTTGCATTTCCTTAGCTACTACTGAAAACTCAGTAATTCGCAAATCGGGTTAACATAATTCTAGCTAACGATATTAGATTGTGAGAAAGCTTTATTGGAATTGCTTGTTAAGAGACATGATGTGATTTGAAAAACGTAATACATAAAGCTGTAACATCATCACTTCCTTCACAATAACGCATCGTAGAATAATAAACTCATCAGCTAAGATACGTTGGTTATTAATATCAACGTATTATACCCCTGGTGTGCTACAAATGATTGAGTAGCGAAGCGGGGAAGCGAGAAAGGGTGTGAGCTCGCACCAGCTTATAAAACAGGCTTGTCATATTTACGGTTACGGTCATAAATAATTTCCGGCGACCCAGACGTAGCTTCCTCTTTAATCAACAGCTGGCCGTGTATTTCGGAAGATTTCCTAGCTAATTTATTGTTCCACCTCGTGTACAAGTAGGAGGCTGCGGTGGAAGGATTTGAAACGCTAAGCTGTGGCATGTGTTACCTTTTTTCAATTATTCAGTTTTACTGACTACTCTTTCGTTTCTTCATATATGAGTTGGATAACTAACTCGTAATTCCTATAACAGGTTGATCTAATGGTATCTTACAAACTTGATGTTAAGCAGCCACCATTCACCAACAATAATTTCCCAGCCTCGTCCCAGACTCTTAAATACTTTTTTTTTAAGATAAATGTACGGTTTTTCCAGTTTTCTGCAATATCCAATCAAGAGATGTAAAGCTGCCATAACTTTTCACTGAAGATTCGGGCTTTCATAGTAGCTTTCGATAGTAGGTAGTTAATAATTGTTTATTCACAGGATAGTTCCTAAGGCCATTGATTTAAACATTTCCAATAATTTTGAGGCGCGAGGAAGAGAAGAGTTGACTGAAAGAGGTTTAAGAACGCTATGGGAGATAAGGGAACGAAAGAGAATGTAAATACGCACTTTTAGCATCGCTATCTCCTTTTCCAATTCTAACTTTTCGAATGGGGCATTCCATCTTATTTCTTCTTCATTTGTTCATCTGATAGATCTCATATAGAACTTTCCTAACTAACGGTCTTCAAAATAGAATGGTAAAAAAAGTGTCCCACAGTTTCAAGGTATTCCAATGAACGCGTGAATGACATGGAATCGGAAATGTTCAGACCCTCGAACAGACCCCATCTTACCCCATTGTTGATTTTCCAACTTGACTTTTTGTGTGAAACACTTTACTATTGGATATACAGTGAAATTATCCTTAGGTATTGATGTTAGATAGAACGAGACAAAATTAGTATCAAGTTGCAAGTTACAGTGGAATAAATTTGTTTCCCATTTATTATGATAAACACTCGAAAGATGTTGCAGACAAGAAAGAGATTTAATTGAAGCCCATTCATATAAATATAGAAAAGGCCGGGATTTGGCGACGGGTGAAACCAGTTGGAGGTAAGATTTTCATTGAATTGATGGTTCTCAACCATATTTGACATTGAATGAATGAAAATTAGGTTGACATCACTTTGTTTTGCTGGCTTAGGTGCTGTAAGAAAACGTGTACCGCAGGCGTCATAACATCTGGAGCGAATTATTTCATTTCGGATAAAAATAATCAGCATAACCGCCTTTATCAGAAAAACAGCTCCGAGTGCAAGTGCTAAATGGTTCGGCGAAGAGCAAGGCAGTGGAAAAATTGTCCGAGCCACCATCGAAAGTTCTATGATCTCTGATAACCATAATTGTTGTATGTATGTTTCCTATGAATGTATTGTATCCTATACAATTTTATGAACATTAACTGTTTTCTTTCAATAGCAAATATGTATTCTAAGTTAACCCTACGTTTCCTAATAATAATAATGGTTCCTTTTATTTTTGTCAATATATTGTTTTGTCAAAAAAATAAAAAAAAAAAACTGCAAATTTTTGACACAACGGTTTATTATCCTTTTTGTGCAGATTACCCTTCTGCCGTTGAGTCCAGACTACCAATTTCCCGCTTTTCGGTTTTTGTTGGTTTTTGAGGAAATCATTCGGTCTAGAAGCACCATTCTGGTCTTGATAGAGCGTATTAAATTGTTCTCAAATTCTCTTCTCATGGCCTTTTAGTAGGACCAGTAGTTTGGCCGGTACAAGACTATCTAGGGACGCGGGAGCGTCCCGCCCGCCAAGAAAACCGAAGCCCTGAAAACCGAAGCGACTGAGACACTGATTACGCGACGGAACAAGTTGGGGTTTTCACCCTACCATAGCTCGGATCCCTGAGTGTCTCGAGAGTTGATTTATTGTACACCAACTCTCCAGGGGCACGTGAGGAAACATATTAGGTGAAACCGAGGGTGACTAAGGGTGAGAGGGGGTTGTGGGAAGGTGCCAGGGAACAGGAAAACATTGACGGTGGAGGTTAGGGGTAGGAGGATCAGGTTTCTATATGCACACTATATGCGAGGTGCGAAGCACTGAGCATCCTATATATGTGGCTGGCGGGCAAAATGGATATCATTCCTTTTTGCGGCTGAGGTTTTTTGGCGGGCCAGTTTTTACAACGGAGTTGTTTTTGGGAGGATTTATTGTACACCAACTCTCCAGGGGCACGTGAGGACGTAAAACAAATTTCAGCTCTTGGGAACATCAGGTATCGGGGGTATAACAATTTCGACTAGTCGATTTGACTAATCCACAGCCAAAAATACGTGAATAAATTCCACATCTACTGATTTGGCTAATTTCCGAAAACATCAAAGTTGAACGGTGGTCAGAAAAATTGTCGTAGAGTGGCGCTTGTTTAAGGATCGATAGGAAATTTTATGGGCTTTCGAATGAGGGTAGCGCACTTTGGCACTTTTCCCAACGGTTCTCGAGTTATTCGCGATTTTTGGTATTAAAACGTGCGTTTTACCACTTGCAAACTTTCTCTTTCCTCTTTCTCTTCGACACCAATAATTACAATTATTGTAATGATTCTCAACAACAGAAATTTGCACAATCCCCAAGAAAAAATGCAACCAATTTTCAAAAAATTTCTAATTCAAATTTATTCGAATTTCTAATTCTTTCTATTTTTTTAAATTTAATAATAAGAATAATTGTATTAAATTTTAATAATTGTTTTTAAATTGTTGATTGTTTTAATTAATCGAAAATTTTAAAACTAATATTTAACCAATTCGCAAAAATTTTAAAACTACTTATTTTTCAAACACATTTCAGATAACAAACAATAATTTCCAAAAAATAATTATTCTTGTCACAAAAACAAGAAACAAAAAGGCTAATTAGTAGGCGTACTAATTTTTTACTAAATTTTGACTAGGATAAAACTTCATTTAGGAAAACATTTACTAGTTACCTCGTAGGTACTTTTGTTAAATTGAACCGTATTGTATAAGTACCACTCGAAAACTAGCCATGCAAAAAGATGTGATATCCCCCCAAAAACAACTCCGTTGTAAAAACTGGCCCGCCAAAAAACCTCAGCCGCAAAAAGGAATGATACCCATTTTGCCCGCCAGCCACATGTATAGGATGCTCGGTGCTTCGCACCTCGCTGTTGAGTGTGCATATAGAAACCTGATCCTCCTACCCCTAACCTCCACCGTCAATGTTTTCCTGTTCCCTCTCCTTCCCACAACCCCCTCTCACCCTTAGTCACCCTCGGTTTCACCTAATGTGTTTCCTCTGTTACACCAGCAGGGAGCTTTACGCTTCTTTCAATGCTGTTGGCGGGAGCTTTTTGCCAGATGAACAAGCTAACATAAGTATTACTGGTGGTCACGAGTAATCAGCGGTGGTACAACTGTAATGAAGTAATGCTTCAATTCAGGCTTGTTCATCTGGCAAAAAGCTCCCGCCAACAGCATTGAAAGAAGCGTAAAGCTCCCTGCTGGTGTAACAGAGGAAACATATTAGGTGAAACCGAGGGTGACTAAGGGTGAGAGGGGGTTGTGGGAAGGAGACAGGGAACAGGAAAACTTTGACGGTGGAGGTTAGGGGTAGGAGGATCAGGTTTCTATATGCACACTCAACAGCGAGGTGCGAAGCACTGAGCATCCTATATATGTGGCTGGCGGGCAAAATGGATATCATACCTTTTTGCGGCTGAGGTTTTTTGGCGGGCCAGTTTTTAAAACGGAGTAATTAAAACCGCAACATAAAATTTGCACTTTCTGGAAAATATGGCCTGTTTTTGCAGAGGTCTATCTCGGGTTCTAATTGTCACCCCCACAATGTAATTGATTCAATCCGATCTTGAATACGTTAACTAATTGTATAGCGTCCTATTATTATGTATGAGAGGGCTATACGGCCTATCCACATGTAAACCGTTTTAATGTGTCTGGCGAATTGGGAATTGGTATTACCTAGTAAATCCGGATGGCTGAATTCAATTGTCTTCTATGGGTATAAAGCGAATCCTTGGCCAGATACCAGGAAGAAGACAAAAACTCTGCAAATTCTTGACACAACGGTTTATTATCTTCCTTGTGCAGATCACCCTTCTGTCTATACCAGACTGTGTTGCAAATCGGCACCATACCATATTCTCACCGTTCTCATACCATACCATACGAATTTCTTTCCTATCATACCATACTGTACTATACCATTTCTGACCTATATTTAAAATTTCAAGTATCTAGCTCATCATCAAAATTTAATTTGTTTAAACAAATAGGTATTATTTAAACAATTTTACAGACAAGAAAACGAGTGAATATTGCATTGTGATCCAGTTCTGAACTATTTTTAAAATTTCAAGTCAACAGCTCATCATCAAAATTTAATTTGTATTATTACAAAAAGGTATTATTTAAACAATTTTACAGATGAGAAACCGAGTGAATATTGCCTTGTGGTCTATCCCCGACTCACGGTTAAAATTTCTAGACTGTAGTTTACCGGGAAGATGAAAAACGTAGTTTTATTCTGGGCGTCTGGAGGTTGGGTCACATAACGGCCGTTTTCGACGCGAATGTTTAGTGTTTTTCCTAAACATTTGCGCGCTCACTGTGAACGAACGGCTGGTCGCACAAAAATCCAATTGGTCTTAAATGATTGGTAATTTTTCAGGTCATTCAAAAGTGAACTAAAAATTACACGGTTCAGTTGAATATTTTGAGATATGACATCGTCGAAATTTTAAATTTCGTTTTGAACCCCTTCCCCTTGACCTAGGGTTATGAAAAGTTTCGAGGATCATTGTGGGGCTGGTCCAAACCCAGAAACCAAATTTCGTAATTTTAGCTCAACGCTAACTGGGCAAAGTGCCACGGACGGCGTACGGCGGACGGACGGATTTTTTTTTATTCGATTTTCTGAATCTACGTATCTTGAAACGTAAACCAACAAATTTTGAGGGGGGGTTAAACAATTTTTTTCTTTGGGCGATTCCAATGGTTCATTATCGAAGATAATAAACCAAAAAATGGTCGGCAGAATTATGCTTGGAAATTAAATATACCACCAACTTATTTTAGCAACTGCGATCACGTCATACCATCGATAAGTTAATTAGTCGCCCACTCACCTCGCTAGAACTAATTGCTGACGAAACTTGGGAGTTTGGTTATGTTCATATGATGCCTAGCCTGCCAGCAGTGTTCTATATTTTCAAAACTTCGTATTGGAAGTGGGGACGCATGAACTTACGGTTACATTCGCCGGACTCCTTGCCGTTGTTATGGTCTTGCTTGAAAGTTTGCCAGTTCCATGAGTTGAGTTGGGTTCACCGTGTAAATATGATCTCTCTTCGTCACCAAGGCACTGGAATAAATTTCAAGCTCTTCACCTAAACAAGTTTTTCATCGAAGCCTCCCTTGGTGAATAAAGTATGAATTGGGGATCCAATTTACTTTAATTACAAACTTTGATAGGGGTGAAATCCGTATTCAAGTCATATGCGTTGTTTAACGGTTTAATATTTTCGAAAATAAACCATTGAAATCTACCAAGAAAAAAAGAAAACCCATTTTTTACGAAAAACGATTTTACGTTCCAAAAAATGTAGAATTCAAAAATTGAATTAAAAACGCTACAAATTTTGCCACAATGGTTTCTTTATCTTCTTTACACATCACTCTTCCATTCTGTCTTGACAATAAGAAATAAATAGAGTTTTGAGCTAAAATATTGTTCGTATAGATGACAAAACAATATTTATAGTTACTTATTTATAGTACTTGAACTGACCAACATTGGCGATAATTTATAACAAGAAGTACCAACACAAATAAATATTAGAAATCATGTTCTTTCCGTAGACATGAAAAGTATTCAGAACTAGAACTCTGTATCACAAAACCATATGCTGTACAAATCAGCTGTTCCCCAGCTGTATGAACATTGGCGTGTAGGTCCACCGTTTAATTTGCGCTCATGTTGAAGATTTTGAAATGTTTCTGATATGACATGTTTTGCACAAATTTGGAATAGTGATGAGTGAGTGATGGTGATCAGAGAATTTTCCAAGACCACCCGAATCATTGTACGACTGGCCATTCGATCGCTATGTTAACTCAATGGTAGAGCTGACAAACGGTGGGACTAGAGGCCAATGATCCTGCGAACATCCTAATGTTCTTGCCTAATGTTCTTTGTACGACCAGCTGTCCGTTCACAATAGAGGCTCAAAGGTTGAGCCAATGAAATGCCGCAACGGTCTTCCTACAGGACAGCTGATTCAAATAACCCATTGTTTTGTCCCATCGAGTTCCACGTTCTAAGATATTTTTGGTGTCTACGGAATTACGGATATTGAGAAAATTTGGTGGTACAAGTGAGGTTTCGTGAACACACCTCCCTTCCTTAAGAATGGCGGGAGGGGTTGTCGATTTTGCGAATACAATCTATTGGCTCAAATGAAATCTGTTGACAAGGGGATAGGAAACATTCATGTTTTTTTAGCTACGGGGTACCCCCCCCCCCCTCTTACCACACCCCTGAGTAAAAAAGCTGTTGACGAGGGGTCAGAAGGGTGATATGTACAAAGAAGATAATAAACCGTTGTGTCAAGAATTTGCAGAGTTTTTTAATTAGAATTTTAAAAAGAATACAAAATATATTGCAGAAGCTAATACAACATATAATACCTACACTAATATAATGCTACAAATACAATACCTATAATAATATCCTAACTACCAGGTACCTACTTTGGTATGAGAAGTAACAAAAGTTCTAATTCTCTCCATACAATTTAATTCTCGCTCGCAAACAGGGCACGCGTATTTCATCAAACCCTCATTAACGTCTTCGTATGTTATGAATAGGGTAATTTCACTCTTCCAGTATTAATTTCCTTTTGATTGTTCTCCTCATCCTCTGGGCGAACGCCCCTTTTTGTTCATGTTCTGCATAGTTGTCTACGTAGACTCCCCCAGGATCATCAAGCAGCTAACGACCTTGATACCATCTTCATATACTTATACAGCAGGACGCCGTTCCATTTTAAATTCTCAAGGTATGACTTTTGAAAATTTCAAACAATATTTTGAACTCTCCTAGTGACCAATGGGTATGAAGTGTTTCGAGGATCATCCTGTAGGTACTTGTGATTCTCGTACCTACTTTTCCGGACTTCACAGACTTCAAAATTTGACATAATTCTCTTTTCTACTTTGTTCATAATGAAATTGTACAGCTGGTTCATACTTCGACATCTTACTCAGACAATTGAAGATTTCCATTCGAAACTGAATGACGAGCTGATGATTGTGAAGCTGTTGGATAGACAGTAGGGCTTTTCCACATATCCACGTGGAACCACTTGATAGCCATGGTGGAATGTGGCTTTAACCCTTTTTCTGCAGCTTGCTTGTGGTTACCCGTGAATCCAATACTTTATTAGCTGTGCCCAATACTTCAGCTGTTCTTATTGATCAGTTTTCTAACGATATATCTATTAACCCTGCAGGATACTGAAGCAGCCTTGCCGAATGTACGTACTATGACGTAGAGTATGTACATAAACTGAAGAAGACTTGTTAGGAGGTGTAATGTTGAAACCAGAATGATTAAAAACCTTTACTAAGAAGCTTGGACACAAAGAAAAGGGTTAGACCGTAAGAAGAGAGCTAAAGAGACGTGGGGGGAGAATTACGAAAGGAAGTGAGAAGAAATAGGATGGAGTAAGGAAGGGTCGTTGAAAGAGTAGAGGCTAAAGATGAGAACTAGAGATAAGACTGAAGAAACATTGCACGAGAGTCATTTGTCGACTTCTTTTGTGTTCCGAGTTCATTTCCTGTGGGGAAATAACCTATTGGCCAGGCTCATCCTTTAACGCATCGCTTCTTTGAACCGGAGCAGTAAAGTGATCGCTCGTCCCATACACCTTCCTTTGTGCTGGCGTTCCAAAGCTGTGTGTTGGAGGCTATAGAGACACCCAAATCCTCAAAGTGACACCCCCTCACGTTTATATCACCACATGAATGGGATTCGTACAGACACCCAAACTATGGAAGTAGCTAAAATTACACTCTGTTGACGAGTTTTTTCAGTCGTCGTCTATACTCATTTTGGTTTATTATTGAAATTATTAATAATAATTAATAAATAATAATAATAATAATAATAATTAATAATGATAATAATAATAATTAATAATAAGCCAAAATCCGTCCGTCCGCCGTCCCCCGTCCGCCGTCCGCGGCACTTTGCCCAGTTAGCGTTGAGCCAAAATTACGACATTTTTTTTACGGGTTCGGACCAGCCCCACAATGATCCTTGATTTTTTTCATAACATTCAGTTAAGGGGAAGAGGTTCAAAACGAATTTTGAAATTTTGAAAATTGCATATCTGGAAAAATGCAAAGTTTTTAGTTTACATTTAGATGGAGTTTGTTTTTAAAATCTTTTAAGACCATTCGCAGCTTCTTACAACCAGCCGTTCGTTCACAATGAGGGTTCAAAGTTCGAGCAAATCAAAATTCGTCAACAAGAGGGTGAATGATGCGGCAGCCTGTCGGTTCTAGATTCTAATAGAACATGGTTTTCAGATATCGAGTAAATACCCAATTGTTATCATCAATCATTATTATAAATAATTCATAAACATTATTAATAACTAACGATACCTAATTAATAATAATTTTCACTGCTTGTTTTTCTGGTTCCCGATGAGCTAGGGATTTGAAATTTTAAATATAAGTCTAAACTGGATGACAATGCAATATCCACTCGGGTTTTTGCCTGTAAAATTGTTTAAACAATACCTATTTGTTTAAACAAATTAAATTTGTGTGTGTTTGGACTTGAACACGGGTCGCAGATGGATGACAGTGCAATATTCAATTGGTTTCCTGACTGTAAAATTGTTTAGATAATACCTATTTGTTTAAGCAAATCAAACATGGGTCGCAGATGGACGACAATGACAATTCGGTTTCCTGACTGTAAAATAGTTTAAACAATACCTATTTGTTTAAACAAATTAAATTTGGATGTTGAGATCATCTATCATTTCGTTAATTGGATTAGGGTGATCAGCTCAAAGAAGATTTTTTTTTTTCCATGGTCGATTACAAAGGTTCATTATCGAAGATAATAAACCAAAATTCGTCCGTCCGCCGTACGCCGTCCGTGGCACTATACCCAGTTAGCGTTGAGCTAAAGTTACGAAAAATGTTTTATGGCTTTTAAGCCCACAATGATCCTCGAATATTTTCATAATCCTAGGTCAAGGGGAAGGGGTTCAAAACGAATTTTGAAATTTTGAACATCTCAAAACTCGAAAAATCCAAACAAAACCATAATAATAATTTATTATCAATGAACTGGGTATTTCGTTAACGCGATATACAACCAAAATCATATATGAATCAAAATAGGATAGCGAGTCATGAAATAGATGTAGAAGAAATTGCTAACCGTTTGTATACATTTCGTGAACTCTATGAAATGGAAGAATATTGAAATTTTATATTATGAATGCTGCGAAAACGTATGAAATATACGAATTTATAATAATTATTTACAATTATTGTAATCTTGCCACACGTTACAAAATATTGTACGTTCGTTCAGTTCCATGACCAGGCATAGGATCAAAGACCAGAAAGGTAATCCGACTATAGATGCTATTGAACCATTGCTTAGTTGAGGTTGAATTACCGCACCTCTTTCAGACCTAGTTACCCCCGATTAACTTTCATTTAATCAGTAGTAGACCATTCTTTCCATAAAAGATTCATAAATGTGCGATTACCAGAGGGACCAACCGTTTGGGAAAGGAATCGCTGAGATGATGAGGTCGCCATGGGGCATCCAGTTTCAATCTTCCAAGACGAGTCCACAAGTTTGCAAGACTGTTTAGAACAGTCGCCGCAATCTAATTCACAAGACCAACAACCGCCTGGGTTATTCCCTAAAGCTTCAACTTTGTACTGAGTTGCGCCAACTCAGCCGATTTCTCAGCGCTGACCTTTGCACAACCAGATGTTGCGTAGGCATGATTCCTTGAATCTAGATCACGATGAGGTGATCCGAGGCTAATGGGTGTTAAATAGTGTTAAATAACAATATTAAGACCTACTAGGTGGATTACAGGGTGTCCTAAATATACCTCCCCCCCCCCTTATTATACCTTTCAATCTCCTAGGAAATATAACAATGTAAAATACATTTTCTTCGAAATTCGCTAAAAAAAAAAAAAAATTGTTTTTCATCATTTTATCATCGACTGTGAATGATGTCTTAATTTTCATATTGAAACAAATTATCAATAAAAACGTTTTTAGCGAATTTTCGAAAAAACTGTAGCTAGCTCGTATTTCCTCCGTCCAAAATTTTTAAAACTCGAATTTTCGAAAACTTTTCATACAAAAATCCGTTTCAGACCATCCTGAATCCACTGCGAAAATACACCAAAAATCACATACCTCTATATATATATGTAAATATATATTTATATATTAGTTGGATGATATTGACCGTGAATATTATAACTTGATGAGAAGTATTGTCCTTCTCATCAAGTTATATTTATATATGTGTGTGTGTATGTGTCATTCCAGATGATAACTCTCGATAAAATTGAGAAAAAAAATTCAAATTTGCACAAAAAATTAGTCTTGACAATTGAAAGGCTGAGTACGTAGATAGGCAGAATCGAGCCAATCTATGGGGCGGTTTTGGGCAGTTTTCCTCAGAAATTCCTCAGAAATTCCCAAAATGAAACATTCCGACGACTTTTATTTTTCTATGCTGAACCTGATGGCTAAATCAGAATTGCAATATCTCCCTCAAACTGGAGCAATTTGAAGATGAAGAAACGAGGTTGTTACTTGATATGATCATCATAGACATCATGTTCTTTAATGGAGACATTTCACATAAAACCAATTATTTCTTCAAAAATTCGCTCTTATGGCCATTCTGCATGACTGTGGATTTTTGTTATATTATGCCCGAAAATCTTGTGTTAAGTCCGAAAACATCCATATCGAAATCATATTTCAAAGTCGTAGGGGAAATCAAAAAATATCGATTCCAGCCCATTAATCGTTTCAATCGATTCATCAACGTTCAAACGCAGGTTTTTATAGGACGCAGTATTTTAAAATTCGTGTACACCAATGACCCATCAAATTTTTGGGATGAGGGATGGCAATTCGGCATTGGTTTGAAACGAAAAATTGCAATTACAAGACATTCTAGCATAATTTCATTATTTAATAATGAAATATTAAGGAAATTTTATCATTCATTATTACCGAGCCTTGATTTCTCACCACTATAATTTGCTGTGTAATTTATATGATTAGAGTATTAATATATCGGACAGATATTTAGTTGATGAACTGTAGAGCCCACCACTCGGGTAGTTACCGACTCTTTCCATCCAATTCCATGCGTTTGTTTGTAAGAACTCATTATTCGCCTGTTACGAGGCTCTATTCATCTGACCCCTCTCCCACACTCGGAAATGACCATCAGACTACCCACGATCACCACGCCCTGATCATTGGTAGAAGAGATCAACATCGAACTACAATAAAAAACGAAGGTATAGAATGAGAGAGTCTATTTCCACGAAAACAACGAGTACAATAGTTAAACCGATTTCGACGATTAGGTCATCATCAGTAACAAACATGAACAGTTCATGATGAACAGGTCATGATGATTAGGTCATCATGAACAGTTCATGATGACCTAATCGTCGAAATCGATCTAACTATTGTACTCATTGTTTTCGTAGAAACAGACTCTCTCATTCTATACCTTCGTTTTTTATTGAAATGAGTTTCCACAACCTCGTCGCGAGTGATCTAATTCGTATCGAACTACAAGATGTGAGTTAGTCACCGACTTGTTCCCGTGAACATTTCCAAAATGGTTGATACCCAGGGACCCAAAACGGTTTCAGACTCCATGTACTCTATGGCTAAAAGTTGTCGAGGAGTGGGAGGGAATTTTTACACAACTCAAAAATTTTATCTTAACAGTAGGTAAGCAATTCTTGGATCTTCATTATGTGCATTTTACCCGTAGTTTATTCATTTGTGCATGTGACAATTTTACTGGTAGACGAAGAAATCATAGATGGATTTTTATTGAGTAAGAAATGCAACTCGGGAAAAAAATAAAATAAATAATAACGTTGCATTCTGGTCAGGGAAAAGTTTAGTTGAATCCAAATTCATAAACGTACTGCAGGAGTAACTTAGTTTGTTTGTATCGTTCGTGACTCCGTTTTCATTAGGGCACTAATTATTGTTCAAACAAAGGAAATTGATGAAAGTATCAGGAAAACGACTGAATGTTTTTTGGAATTCGCGTTGGACTTCTGACGAGACTTTGTGAGCTGTGGGCAATGAATTGACCTTAATGGATAACTCCAAAATTTCAAACATTTATCCTTTCACAGTTTCGGCAAGTTCAGTAAATCCATATTAATGATAGGTAATTAATAGTTATATCTGCGATAATTAATAATATAAATTATTATAACTATTAATTATTATTATTATGGCTTTACTAAACGTGCCAAAACTGTGAAAAAATCAATGTTTAAAATTTTGGAGTTATCCGCTTTTGATCCTGAACGCCTCATATATTCTCGAGCTATGTAGTATTATGTTGATCTTCACTCACACTCGGGACTCACAAATATTCGGTTTTTCTCTCTAATGAATGCTTTAATCATCTTTCGTTCCAATGTTGCACCACCGCTTGATTACCCAACGTTCCCTTGATTGCGCATTCAGTCACAATAATGAACCAGTGAATGATTAACTAAATGATCCATGGAAAGGTTCGGATTGGTTTAAATAACGTGTTACCAAAGACGGTACGATTTAATGCGGTTGCAATATATCAACAGAATATTGATTGTCGAGCAGAGACTGGTTAATTGCAATTTCAGGGGCGAAGGGAGGGACCACTAATCAATGGCCCTGGGGTGCTATGAGCGATGAAGGGTTTCAGGATCGCAACTACCAGCTCAAGCGAAAGGAAATGTAGAAATAGCGGGCCCTCGTCGAAGGTGAGCTACAACCCAAGTAAGGTATTCGACAATGGAGTGGATTGATAAGAGCCGGGATTATAAGACTGATTGATTATTGATCATTTCCGAATTTGCAATAGGTATAACTTGATTTGCAATTTAACGGATTTGAATGGAAAATATTGGTTTTGGTTTTGTAACCAATCTGTGGTAGAAGTTCGGTACTATTCATACCTCGATAATTTATATAATAACACATAGCACAAATTATCACTCAGCTAAGTTTCAGAACGTCGGGAATTAGTGCATTATTCATAGTTTCGTAGTTTCTCCTTTCGAGATTTATATTTACATACTTCTTTTTTCGACTCATTTGTATCATGTTTCATGTGTCAGCCCAAGATTTCCTTCGTTGATAAGATTGCTGTCCTTGATGCAACCCGCTCCATTTTGGCCTACTCCTCGCAGGTTTGGGGATTTATCTACAGTGACCTCGCTGAGTGTGTCCTACGGTTCTTCATTAAGATGGTTTTTTCGTTGCCAAGGTACACGAAAATTAGTTTCACGAATTCTATTGTGTATTTTGCTACGTTTTGTTTTAACATGTTCAATTGAAAATTGGTCTACCCTCACTTGCTTGTTATGCCGGCGCTACACGACGCGTCGAATGTTGGGCCAAACGTTTGACCGTACTCAACGAGTGACGACTCGACGAGTGACTCGAGCTAAAGCCCCAGCTACACGGTGTGGCAAATGTTTGATCCAGTGCGATCCAGGTCCAGCCATAGGGAGTTTTTTCAACATCATAATGGAAACGTATGATGAAGAGTTTGCAGCGATTCCTGCAGCACAGTTGTTGCTTTTTTCGTGTACCGAATCATTGTTGAAGCGAAGGAAACGAAGAAAAAGAAGGTGGTGGATGTTATCCGGCCGGTTTTCCCAATTTCCAATCAAAGCGCGGACAAAGATTCAATCATGCAACATTTTGGAAGACCCTGTTATTTTTTTTAACGATTTTTAGCAATTTCTAACAATAAAAACCAAAATTTGAAAACTTGCTTGTGAACCAAAAAAGCTGATCTTCGAATTCATCATTACGTATCCGATTCTTGATTTTTTGGCGAAGGAACGGAATTTCTTAGTTACGAATTTCTTAGAAGTTAGAATTTCTTAATTACTTAGGTACCTATTTACAATGACGTTATTAATTAATATTACGAGTATCAGGTGCAGCGGCTCAAATATGCTGAATAATCTACTGAGGGAACCGTCTGGCAAATTTGAAAACTTTTGCCGAATGTCAGCAGAAGATTTTGAATGCCTATTGACAAACTGAACGCCGAGTCGTGTGACCGAGCTACAAGACGCGTCGAATGTTGGGCCAAACGTTTGACAGTACTCGACGAGTGACGACTCGACGAGTGACTCGAGCTAAAGCCCCAGCTACACGGTGTGGCAAACGTTTGATCCAGTACGATCCAGGTCGAGCCGTTTGAAGGTCGAGCTTCCAAGAAACGAAGGTTCCCGCCAACGTTGGACCCTTCTTTTTCCTTTGACTTGGGCGCAAAGACCGCTCTCAGAGCGATCGCCCTCCAACGCCAACGTTGGACGCTGGCCATTGGAAGCTGGACGTTGGAAGGTCGGCTACACGATGCTACCAGTCACCAAGCGTCCAACATTGGAAGGTGTTGGTAGCATCGTGTGACGCCGGCTTACACGGAATACTATTCTTGTCAAGTTTCTTGTACCAAGTTCCGTGTTTAAGATTAAAAAAAGTTAAAAAAACAAAAAAACAAAAAATAGGAAAGTGCCTGTTATAAAATATAAGTACTAAAGACTGTAATTATGTTTTTGATATTTTTCAGATAATATATAATATATATTATGTCCTATTTTGTTCGAAAGGTTAATAAATAATATTGATACTTCCGTTTGATATTCAATTACAACCTCTTCGGTCAATGTCAAAGGAAAATCGGTCATAGAATGCCCGACGCGACTGATCATGTTTCGTCAAGAAGCGCCATTGCTCTGGAGTTAAAGCTGGATGAACCCTATAATCCAGAGCGTATTTTCGACTAGAATAATGATCTGCTCATACTGGCTCATAATGTTTTGACAACGCTCTCTTTGATATGAAATCAATGGAGTGTGTGAGGACACTGAGATTGTTATCATTACTAACTAGAAGGGAAGAACCCTCCTCACAACGTAATTTACTTCCAACTTTTTTGATAACGTATCCGCTGATATGGTATATAATATTCTCTTTGTAATACCTAGTTTCGTAGTTTTCACCCAATTTTGATAGGACTTTAACGTCAGAGTCAGCAAAAAACGTGTAATTTAATCATTGCCAATTTCGTCTAGTTCTGTACAATTACGGAGTTCACTAGGTCTGGCACTGTTCACCTAAATTTCTTCAGTTCCGAACTCTATATGACTCAAAAAATCAAAGAGACAGGGGATCACCTTTTTACGAAGCAATCCTGGTTTTACGTAAGCTGCTTCATGAAAATGCTTGCTACATAATATGTAGCAATGATATTATCAGACTTTTGTTTGGGATGAAATATTTTCTTTTCGTAGGCATGATCCACTCCTTACCCATGTCTTCCTCATGTTCGGGACAAAATTCAATGGAGAACTGCCACATCATCTGAACAGATCTCACCCTTCTGTCTCGATATATTCATTGTGAATTACAAATTTACGTATGATGCAACATTATCTATAATTAATTTGTATTGGTATATTACAGGGGTTACTACTTGTGCGCACCCACGTCGGCAATAAATAAAAAAAACGATGCGTTACCGTTGGGGTGTCTAGCCGCCAGTGGTTTGTGTTCATTATGGTACATTTATTGTAGAATTGTGGAACATCCCCAGACCCCCGGACTATTACAGTTTAGATCAAGGATCAAAGCAAAGAAACATGGAATATGTTTTTGAATACGTACGTAATAACAGAGGAAACATAGTGGTAGAAGAACACTTGACAACCACAATGATTTGCCACTCACAAGTGAACAACCCCTGTCGATGATGGCGGTACCGTGTATTTAGCTACTGTTGGTTATACATATATGAATCATACATGCCAGTCTCTCCCCTTTCATATGATACATAATCATTTTACCTGTGGCATATCTAAGCTACACATTCATATTACGATACCTATGTCAAATCCATACCATACATGCATATGCGATACCTGTGACATATCTATAACTATACATACTTGTACTATACAATATGTTCAGTGGTGCGGAGCGGGGCTGATCGCTCCGTTGGCGGTTTTTCACCGTCGCATCAAAGAAATGTTCGGAGCCGGGTGAGACAAGTGTGGACGAGTTCGAGCTCCTCACCACATACTTAATTGACGATTGAACTTATTGCCTGTTTCGAAACCCCGAACACTTACTGGAGGAGGAGAATTTCGGGAATTGGGTAATATAATATATAATAATGATGATATAAGATATTATCATGAATCGGGTCGATCGGGCTGCCCCTACTTCAGACATTATTTATTTCGAAATTTCCGATATTGTTGAGCAACTATACTTGAAACTGAGTCAGATCTAAAAATAACCGTGTAACCTTGATAGGTTCACATGCCCAGATGGCGGACTTACTCAGGATTTGGTTTTAGAATGGTTCGAAACGGGTTCCTACTCTGAAAATCATATACAACACGGGCAACCTTCACCTGGGAGCCTCAATCGGTGCGCAATTGAATAACGTGAGTAGTCAGAAAAATCCCCCTAAAAAACAACTCAGTTGTAAAAACTGGCCCGCCAAAAAAACCTCCTCAGCCGCTTCGCACCTCGCACCTCGCTGTTGAGTGTGCATATAGGAACCTGATCCTACTACCCCTAACCTCCACCACCAATGTTTTCCTGTTCCCTGTCTTCTTTCACCCTCAGTCACTCTCGGTTTCACCGAATATGTTTCCTTCACAGGGAGCTTCTTTCAATGCTGTTGGCGGGAGCTTTTTGCAAGTCTTTTTACAATTAGATGATACAGGTAGTAGTGGTGGCGGTGAGTACTTAGTGCTGGTACAACAGTCAAGTAATGAGCCATTTCAGGCTTGCTGACATCGCAAATGCAAGGCGTCCAAGAATTATATAAGTATTACTGGTGGTCACGTGTAATCAGTCGTGGTACAACTACAGTGAAGTTATGCTCCAATTCACGTGTTTATCTGGTAAAAAGCCCCCGCCAACAGCAGTGAAAGAAGCGAAAAGCTCCTACAGGTGCAACAGAGGGAACATATTCGGTGAAACCAAGGGTGACCGGGGGTGAAAGGGGCGTTATGGTAAGAAGACAAAGTACAGAAAAACATTGGTGGTGGAGGTTAGGGGTAGGAGGATCAGGTTTCTATATGCACACACAACAGCGAGGTGCGAAGCACCGAGCATCCTATGTACGTGGCTGGCGGGCAAAATAGATATCAATCCTTTATGCGGCTGAGGAGGTTTTTTGGCGGGCCAGTTTTTACAACGGAGTGTTTTTTTTTTTTTTTTGGGGATATCTCATCTTTTTGCATCGGTGGTGGTGTGAAAGTTTTTTTGAAAATTTTGAAAATTTTTTTGGAAAAAAGACATTTTTGAAAATTTGAAACAAATTTGAATTTTTTTTTTTTGAAAATTTGTTGAATTTTTCTTGTTTAGAATCATTATAATTTGTGTGGAAGAGACTCAGAGAAAGTTTGCAGAACGTAAAACCCACGATTTTTGACCAAAAACGCAAATAACTCGAGAACCGTTGGGAAAAGTGACGAAGTCACACTCATTCGAAAGCACATTAAATTTCATGTCGATCCTAAAACAGCAGGTTAGCTGTGGGGGAGAGCATTGACGCTTCTATGAGCAAGCTCAACCAATCGATTACACAAATCCAAAAATGGACTGCTAAATGGAGAATACGGATGAATGAGGCAAAGTCGGTCCATGTTAATTTCACGAACCGCAAAATCAGCTACTTGCCCGCTTACCTCAATGGCAAAGTCATCCCTTACGCCAACGAAGCGAAATATCTTGGGATGACGTTAAATGCGAAGCTGCGATGGAAATCGCACGTAAAGAAGAAAAAAACCGAACTGACTCTTAAACTCAGAAAAATGTCGTGGTTAATGGGCAGGCGATCAAAACTGTCTGTGCAAAATAAACTAACCCTGTACAACCAAGTCCTAAGGCCAGTATGGACTTATGGAGCGCAGCTGTGGGGCTGCACAGCTCAGAGCAATCGGAAAATTATTCAGCTCTTTCAAAACAGTGTGCTCAGGAGCATAGTTAATGCACCACCCTGGTATATTCAGAATGATAGACTTCACCATGATCTAGAGGTGGAATCTATCGATGCAACTATCAAGAAAATTGCCATCGCCCACCAAGAGCGGCTAAGGGGTCATGTCAACATCGAAGCTGTCCATTTGCTGGATGTAAGTGACCTACTGAGAAGATTGAAAAGAAGGAAGCCTCACGAACTAACACAGTGAATGTGAAGTAATGAATAGTTCAACAGTTATCTGACTCAACAATTAACAAGTTCTGTATCTTGTTTCAATTGCTACACGTAGTAAATAAGATCAAAATTAAATTGCTAATAAGTTGTAAACTTGGTGTAATAAAGAATGTTAAAAAAAATTCATTTCAAATTAAAGGGTTTAGTAAGCTGAATAAAACTATAAAAGAAAATCTGAAATCGTTCTAATTTTGAAGAAGTTATGACCATTTGAAATTACTGAAAATTGCTCTTTCCCCCTTAATTCTGGGGGGGGGGGGGGGGTCAAAATGTACAAAAGGCACTCCATTGGATGGAAACAAACTTGTGTGCAAAATTTCAGCACGATCTGTTCTGTCTGCTGGGCTGTAGCCCCGTCATTGAACAACAACGATGACGAGAACGACAACAACGAGAAGAACACGAAAAAATCCCCAGTCATGCAGCATGACTATAAGAGCGAATTTTCGAAGGAGTAATTAGTTTTATGTAAAACATCTTCATTAAAGAACATGATTGCCATGAAGAACATCTCAAGTAACAACCACGTTTCTTCATCTTCAAAGTGCTCCAATTTGAGAGCGGAATAAGATATCGAAATTCTGACTCCCCCATCTTATTCAGCGTGTAAAAACCTTAAAAATGAGGTGGCACTTGACAGACCGTTTCATTTTTGAAATTTATCGGTGAACCTTCCCCCCCTCCCACATCACCAAAACCCCCCTCAGCTTTTGGACATTACAACGCTGAACACGACGGAGAAGTGAGAATTGCGATATCGCATTACGTCATCAGATTAGAGCAGATTAACCATGAAGAACGTATTCTTCACCTTCAAAGTACTCAAGTTTGCGAACGAAATTAGGGATCGCAATTCTGACTCCCCCATCTTATTCAGCGTGTGAAAACCTTTAAAATGAGGTGTCACTTGTCAGACTTTCATTTTTTGAGTGATCCCCCCCCTCCCCCTCCACCCAAACTCTCCAAACCCCCCTCAGCTTTTGTACATTTCAACGCTGAACACGATGATGAAGTCAGAATTGAGATATCGCATTCCGTCATCAGATTAGAGCAGAATAACCACGAAGATCATTTCAAGTAAAACCACGTTTCTTCATCTTCAAAATGCTCCAGTCTGGAAATGAAATGAGATATCGCAATTCTGATTTCACCATCGTGTTCAGCATGAAAAAACCTTTAAAATGAGGTGTCACATGTCAGACTGTTTCAAATTTGGACTTCATGGGTAATTCCCCCCCCCCCCCCTTAAAACTCCCCTACACCCCCCTTAGAGTGGCCCGATTATGCCCATCTTCGAACTTAGCCTGTCGATTGCCAAGACAGATTTTGTGTGCAAATTTGAACTTTTTATCTCAATTCTATCGAGAGTTATCGTCTGGAATGACACATACATAAATACATAAATATATACATATGATTTTTGTGTCTTTTGGCAGTGAATCTGAAACGGATTTTGGTATAAAAATTTTGCAGAATTTCGAGTTTTAAAAATTTTGGACCGAGAACAATAGCTTCCTTTTCTTTGAAAATTCGCTAAAACGTGAAAAACAGTGATTTTAAAACTGCTGTCCCCCCGACATCTGATGGTCCCGAGAGTTGAAGTTTGGTTTACGTCCTCACGTGCGCCTAGATAGTTGGTGTACAAAAAATCAACTCCCGAGACACTCAGGGGGCCGAGCTACGGGGGGTGACAAACCCAACTTGTTGCGTCGCGTAATCAGTGTCTCAGTCACTTTGGTTTCAGGGCTTCGGTTTTCTTGGCGGGCGGGACGCTCCCGCGTCTTAGATGGTCGGAGATAAGTTGATGAAGGGTGCATAATTACTAGAACCCCATGGAAAGTTCGGAATCAATAAAAAACCATGAGATTAAGAGAATTGGATGTTGATTATTTGTAGCGCGACAACGATTCAGGGGCCTTATAATACTGGTAGTTTGAACGGTCGTGACGGATGTGAATGGAAAATTCGCGAGTGAATACACGAGTGAAAAGGGTTGTGTGGAGTTGACGGCTCTACAGAAGCAGATTCCGTCCGAAAATAATGAGCTGGATCCTCATGTCATCCTGCAATCAGATATGGGAAAGTCAGCGATATTTCGCCTCGAGCTCATCAGATCTACGTTACCAGATCATGAGATTCGGCCTATCGAGTTGTTACGTATGAAGGTACACCCCCCTCCAATGACCTGAATATAGGACAAGGATAGAACACTGGGGTTGCGCAATTGGGGTGCTAACTCAGATAGTGCTTAAATGTACCTATACCAGCACGCCAACTAAGGATCATCCCGAACCATCCAGAACACTAGCAGGGAATTAACAGTAATTACCCATTGGATACTGTGGTGAGGAAAGCAAACACAAACAGACACAGCACCAAACTTTTATGAAACGATGTCGGTGAGCCGAATCCCAGATTCTAGTTGTGGTTGGAATAGAGTTCTTTCCTCCTCTTCTCAGGCGTTAACTGATTGTGCTTTAAAAGTAGTTCTGACAACTAATACGGGCACTGGTATTGAGCGCCTCGGTTCATCGTATGAAATATGTTTTTCAACTAAAGGTCATTATTTTCTCGTTTACTTTCTCGAAAGAACACATGATAGTTCAGCTCGTTACTCCATATATTTTGTAATGTGATCTAGACAGAAAAGTTGTCTGCTGGGAGAATACAGAAATAAAACATTTGCTTTTTTTCGATTCCATGGTTCATCATTGAAATGTATTAACCAGCACATGGAGAATTTGAGCGTACTCCAAGTACTAAAGGGCTAGTGGAACTGTTTCTCTGTTTTCAAGGTTCCAGATTGGTGTTCCTCAGGGTTCAACTATTTCGCTGTTGAGCTTTACTTTATTTATCAATACTGTAGCTAGAAACAATTATTTAAATAATCGCGGTCTCGGGGGATCACCTGGGAGTCAACAGGCCGCGGCGTTTTCGCGATCGCGAAGGCCGTATGTTTTTTTTTTTTTTTTTTGCATTCTCATTTTTGTTATTTTATTGAGTTGTCTTTCTCATTCTCCGTTCATCTTAGGTTTTAGTGGGTTCATCCCCACGCCAATTCAGGTCATTAGTGTTTTCGTTTGGTAATGGCACAATACGTTACCTGCTGCTTTGGAGAAGTGTATGCGTATGTTATAGGCTGATGATCTTCATGCATATTTATCTTCACCTTCTGATAGGCTGGAGGGTTCGGTCACAGTGTAAATCGAGATGCGGATAACATTGGTAGCACTAGATAATTTGCCTAAATGATAATGGCATACCCTCGCCTTATGAAAAGTATATGTTTTGATAGGGCTGCAAGAGTAGTTGTAAATGGTCAGAAGCTATACTACGTAAGACAAGTGAAGAACTTAGGAATCGGGTTTAAAATGTTTAAAATTTCAAGCCTAGCTCAACATCCAAATTTACTTTGTTTAAACAAATAGGTATGGTTTAAACATTTTTACATAAGAGAAATCGATTGAACATTGCATTTTCATCGAGTTCTGACTTACCTATATTTAAAATTTCAAATCTCAAGCTCATCGGTAACTTGAAAAACAAGTACCTAGTGAAATTATTACTAATTATTGTTATTAATAATGTTTATGAATTATTCATAATAATGATTGATAATTATTGACACATTACCTACTTACAATCAGCATCACTAACGACTTCGACGAAAGTACCTACACCATAACATATGAAACAATTAACATGTGACAACAATATGGTTTGTTCTTTTTCAACGTTCCTAAAAGTTGTAATTAATACAAATGCACCAAGTGATACTTGTAATAATTTGTTACTTATACTTTACTTAGTCTTGATATTGTGACAATTATTATTAATTACCTATTATGGATTAACTCGATCTCTGAAAACCACGTGCTATTAGAAACCAGACGGTACAGGCTGACGCATGATTCACCCCCATGTAGGCGAATTTTGATTTGCTCCAACTTTGAGCCCTCATTAAAAATTCTAACAAATAAACTCTATGTGAATGTGAACAAAAAATGATGAATTTTTCAATTTATGAAATTTACAAAATTTCAAAATTCGTTTTGAACCCCTTCCCGTTGACCGAATGTTGTTATTGTCTCTTTTTAATGTAGGTGGTTACCTACATTGACAATAATTTATATGAAGAAACGCCTAACAACAAATATTCCATGCCACTTCCTTTTGTGAACACGAAATGTGTCTCAGAACAAGAAATGATGTGTTGCAACCTGTTTAAAGGAGAATTGGCCTGATGTTTTGCTGTTTGATTCTCGTTATACTTTAACCCCTCAAAGACCATCCTTGACACTCTTCATAACTCTAGTTCAGTAGGAAGGGGTCTGGAATAGGGGTTGAAATTTCCAAAACGTTTTGTCTGGGAAATTTCAATAATCTTCCGTTCAAATTTGATGCAGTCTTGATTCAGATAGTTTTTTAAAGACGACCAGTTATTCGTTCGCTATCATCTTGAGCGTGAATCAAATGGTGGAAATTGAGAAAAAATTGCATTCCAAATAACACAGTTATTCCCAACAACACATCGAGTTTCTTGTTCTGAGATGGTAGGTACTGAGATGGTAGGTACTGAGATTTGATGGTAGGTACTTACTTCTTGTTATAAATTATGGCCGACGTAGGTAAGTAAATGTATGAACTCCGGAGTTGAATAAATACAAATTAGTCATAAATAATTACTTCATTCATCATTTACATAAATAAAACCTAGACGCCACTAGGCTAGTTTTTATTATGCGAGAGGAATTTTCAAGCGTAATAAGCTGAGATCGTGTACATGGCTCTTGTTCAGTGCTTTATTCAATACAAAATTATTGCGTGGGATGGTGCTTACTCAACCCATTTGGCACGAGTTAATGTTGCTCAGAGAACGATTCTTCATATCCTGAGACCAGATTTGAACTACATATATTTCTGTATATTCGGGGAAATTTTGTGATTCTGCATATTTCAAGGTTAACAACTGAAAAGCAATAGGACAACAGTAGTTGAATGAATTATCAATTTCCACTGAAATATGAGAACACTGTTAGACAGGTTTTAGTGATTAAACCATCGTCAGTAACAAAACATAATTGAAGGTGCATTGCAGTGAAATTATATGGGGACCCAAAAAATTAATGGTTGAATAGGGTTGGTTGATACAAGTGAAAGGAGAACCGGATTGATATCGTCTCCAGTGATTATAGAAATTCTATAATTCTGAGTATTCTCACTGATCGCCTCTTGAAGTGTAGGGGAGTGGCTACACAGTGAAAGGTCTAATGGGACTGTTTGAAATGACCTTGAACTTGACCTACTGAAGGTCAACCGACCCCAGATTCGGATTCAGTGACCCAAAAAAGTAGAGGGTTCTATAAGAATATCCTGCCAGATAAAACTTTATTCGTGACAATCTTACCAAAATAACGAAATAATATAAATTGAAAATATATCCATGTTGAAAAGTGTTCAATAAAAACTTTGTGCCTGCAGATTTTGTTCAACATTTTATTGAATTCATTTCCCTACTTATTACTTGTTTTTGTTGAAACTTGTGTGTGGCAGAAGTCTCAATTTACTTTGAAATTTCTATCATAATTATATTGCTATTTTTCCCACTACAACGAGTAAAAATATCATTTTAGAACTCTATTTTTAATATTCGATTACTCCCACCCCCTCCCGACGACACCCTGTATCCCACAGTACCGGAAAGTCTTTTTCTACAAATCAAGCACTGGTTGCAGAGAACCCACGGCTGTACCCATGCAAGGGTCTTTAAGAGGAATTCAAAATATAAGCACGAGGCATCTTTTCATGAATTCACTGCTCATAATGTATCACAAAAAACTCAAATGTTATCGAAGATTGGGAACCACTTGACCCGATATAAACTGGCTGGTAATGTAGTGAACCCCAGGGCGACTCATTTTATTAGAACTAAAACTCCGCAATACGCATGTATTATGTTTGTAGTAGGTACACGGAGTAAAAAGTTCGTCTCTTATATCTCCTCAATCTATTTCGCGCGAGGTAATAAATATGGTTTGCGGATTAGTTTGAGAATAGTAGGCAAATTGTGGAAATAGATAATTTTCATAGTGAAGTAATGCTAATAGAGTCTGGTCAAAGGGGAGACATTATCTTCAATCCTATATTTGATTTTCATCAATTCTATTCATAAACTACCTCTGAATAGCAATTTATACATGCTTACGGACGATTGTGCCTTATTGTGTGGGGAGAACTCATGGGGCGATGTGTTTGAGGAGGCGAACCGTGATTTGGCAACGGTATATAGGTGACTGAATGACCCGACCATTACATTTACATGATGGCATAGAGACCAGAAACGGAGATGAGGTAGAAAAAAATGAGCTGAGATTACACTATGTGGTTCAGGAGGATCTTACATTTGCGCTGTTTTGAGTAGACCCCGATCTTCCCAATATAGGACTAGATTACCTTGTCCTTGTCCTAGACAACCTTAGATGACCTTGAATAGGATGAACATGATGAGTTCATTTTCGATAAATCTAGAAAAATCCTATCAATATTTTAAAATCTAAGGAACTTGAAGAGCATTTCCACCATATTAATAGTGTACGAGGCAATGGTCCAGTCAGGAAATGGTCAAGTCGTTAGGAATAATTGTCTGAGATGGAGCATATAAAGCCATATTAGATCACTATTTGTATACCAGTACGTTATAAAAGTTGTCAATTTTTAGAAAATGTAGAAACAAGAAAGAAGTGCGTAACATGGGGAGGGGGGTGCATTTGTCAAACTTTTGAAATTCACCGAATTAGTTCAAGCAACCTACTTTAGAAGAGCTGGAAATACTACTAATAATATGAGTTTGAATAATATACTACTAACAAAAAGTTTGTTGTCCTGTTTTAGAGTGAGTTGAGTTCTGGATTGATCAGCACTTTCCAATTTTACGGCTATTATCCTAAAAATATACATTTCCATTCGGGCTGCGGAAATATTCACCCGTGCGTTATTTGGGTTATATCCGTCAGATATTGAACCCCATTGAGCGTTAAGTGAGACTTCGTGTGCTCGTTCACCGGAAGAACACGTACTGAACATGAACGGACTTATTGGAGTGCAGTTTAGTTTCTATTCCCTTTATACTGGTGGAGATCTTTTCTATCACTGTTGATTCATATGTGACTGATGAAAAAAACTCTGCAAATTCTTGACGCAACGTTTATTATCTTCTTTGTACAGATCAATCACCCTTCTGTCTAGATTACGGAATGACAATTTTAATTACTAGCTGTCGGGCCCGTCGATTTCGAAATTTTTCGAAAAAACCCAAGGAACACAAAAATCGTCTGTAGATTTAGTTATCTAGTTATATTTAGTTATTTATATAGATTAATTACCAATTATTAATCATTATTATCAAGTAGTGTAAATTATTCATAATCATTATTGGTTATTAATCATTTTCATGCTTCATTATTAATTATTATTATTAAATATTATTTAATAACTCGATATTTGAAAACCATGTGCTGTTTGAATCAGCTGAGCCAGTTTGAAAATTGACCACACAGGCTGACTCACGATTCACTCTCATGTTGAAGATTTTCGATCTACTCCAACTTTGAGCCCTCCTTGTGTACGAACGGCTTATCGTACAAAGCTGCGAATGGTCTTGAAAAAATTCTTTAAAAAAACCAAAAACTATACCGTTCCATCAAAATTATTTGAGACATGAAATTTTCCAAATTTCAAAATTCGTTTCGAACCCATTCCCCTCGACCTAGGGTTATGAAAAACTTCGAGGATCATTGTGGGGTCGCATCGAGCCAGCGTACGGCGGACGGACGGATTTTTTTTCTCGATTTTCTGAATCTACGTATCATGAACCATAAACCAACAAATTTCGTTTTTCTTTTGTCTTTTATCAACAAAATTGTTTTTCTTTCGTCGATTCCAATGGTTTATTATCAAAGATAATAAACCAAAAGTATCTACTCTCCCAATAGAAGAACAGAAAGAAATTTTTGTTTCCAAACATTGGTAGTTGTTATCAGGAATGGCAGCATCAATTCCGCGAAAACGTTACGGCTTACCCTGCAGTTAGGCACCACCACATGCGGTCTATCCAAATTGGAGGAGTGGTTAGATGTCAAACGTATTGAAGAGTGACTAGAGAGTTGTTATGAAAGCTACTAAACAGCATTCACCCGAATTCGGAACATCAAAGTGATCGTCTAATCAGCCAAATTTACACTTGAATTTGTTTCAATTATCGAATCTTCCCCACTTTTTCCCACCATATTAATCCTAATATATCATTATGGCCCTCTTAATGGTTTTTTAATTGAAATAATTATTTCAATTAAAAAACCATTAAGAGGGCCATAATGATATATTAGGATTAATATGGTGGGAAAAAGTGGGGAAGATTCACTTAAGTGTTCACCTTTTGTAAGTATTACCACCTCAACCAATTTTTTCTAATCAAGGAATTTGTTCATGTTTGTCTTCCTATAGTAAGAGCGCCTGTATGCAAAGGGTCGACCATTGAAATGTAATTTTTCAAATCCCATCTGTGAGCTGGTTTTTTCATGCATTTTTAAATGAAGAGATTCTCAGTCTGTAAAAAACCAACGTTTTCCTCGTTATGATCTTCCATGTTGTATTTTAATAAAATCTCTCGGTTAGCGTGAGCCATACAAAGGTTTAGTCAACGGGGAAATTACTCTTCAAATAGTTCGGTCTCGCAACTTCAATTACTCAGGGTGAATAAATCAGAGCGTTGCGGGTGGCTAGTGGAAGGAAAGGAGGTAGCGAATGGCAGAGTCAATTTATATAGGACTGCAGGACGATTTATCGGCGGTCCAAAGGCTCAGGAGTGAAAGAAAAGAGAAGAAGAAAAGGGCGGTATAAAGATGGCATGAGATTGAGGAGAGGAGACGGAATGAGCAAGGCACAGGCTCGCCTGGTCTGTTTCATTGAGCTTGCTTTTGGTTCGGGTTGCTCTGTTTGGAAAGGAACAGTGAAACCCTCCAGCATTTTGAACCTAAGACCCAACTAAGTCCACGCCGTAAGCCCCAAAGAGGACGGAAAGCGAGAAGGTCATAAAGTAAACTTGAGGAAAAGCATCTTCAGAGTGATAATTCAAGTTAAGAGCGAAACCAAGAAACAGTGGGCGGTACAACTTGACCCTCCCTCTTCCACTCTGACTCCGTGCTTTGTTATTTAATCAGCGAGTCTTGGAGTGGAACGAAACATAGTTTGTATTTATCTCACGAATAAAAACAATTTGGAAATATCAACAATATAATTTTTGAAAATTGACTCTTCAAATTGTGCCGCCATCTCAAACGATCGGAGATCCACCATCTCCACTATCGGACTATAATGAACTATAGTTCTATAATGAACAACTCTCATGACTTCTAGTTTGTATGTTGAAATTGGGTTATTTTCCGTCCAGAGCACGAGCATTTTTCCAAGACAAGATTTTGTGAGATTTTTCCAGTTCTCCGGTTTTTTTTTTTTTTTTTCAAATCACCAATTTATTATTTTTCACCCTAATTGTTCACCAAACCACTGAGAATTTTCACTGTGTCCGGCCAACCAACTTATGCACTAAATCGCCAACACGGATGACGTGTGAGGAGCTTGTTTAAGTAATCCTTGGAATAATTTTGATACAACCGGAAAGATATGATTATTGTCCCCGCGAAATTTACCTGGTCTCACATTGATATACGTAAGCCACCTTTTATATATATCGATACCCTCATTCGAATACCACGTATCAGAATTTATTTTACCTTTCAGGAGCCCTCTCCTGTCCCTAATAATGCATTATAATAAAAGCTTTAAAAAAAAAAAAAAAGCACCATTCGATTGGGCCTTTATTCTACTTTCAGGAGCCCTCACAAAAAAACCTAATACATTATATTAAAAAAAGAAAATACTGTAGGGGCCATTAAAAACAGAATTTGGCCGAAATTGATGATACGTGGTTTTAGAATGAGGGTATCGATATGGGGGTCAATGAGATATAATATGTGGAATCCATCCTCAGCCAATTCATTCTGAATTTATGATATCCTGATATCCGATCATACTCAGGACTCTCGGGATTTCTATTGGTATTTATTATCTTAAAAAAACTTAAAAAAAAGAATTAACCCCCCCCCCCCCCCCCCCCAAATTTAGTGGTTTACTTTTCCGTTTTTTTTTAAGTAGTAGGTTATCGTTATTATTTATTATTATTAATTACACGAATTAGTTGGGCGAGTATGAACATTGACCCGACAGGCTGCCGCATGATTTACTCTCATGTTGACGACTGCTCCAACATTGAGCCCTCATAGTGAACGGAAGGTTGTACGCGGTTTTTGGTAGGTTCGAAGTAGGAAGTTGTTTTTTGACTCAAGCAATGTTAAGGCCAAAACTTATATGCCGCAGTTTTATATGCCAAAGTCTCGAATTACGATGGGGGGGGGGGGGGGGGGGCGGTGTGATCCCGACTATAACCCATGATAGAATCGAGATTAAGTCCATATTTGCACAAAACATCTGTGTTGGCAATCGAAAGGCTAAGTTCGTAAATTAGTAGAATCAGGCTACTCTAATGGGGGGTTTGGGGAGTTTTGGTGGGAAAATTACCTATAAATTCCCAAAATGAAACAGTCTCACAAGGAACGCCACATTTTGTAGGTTTTATTACGCTGAACACGATGGAGAAGTCAGACATGCGATATCTTACTTCGTCCTCACACTGGAACACATTGAAGATGAAGAAACGTGGTTGTTACTTGAGATGTTCTTCACGGTTCATCTGCTCTAATCTGATTACGGAATGTGATATATCAATTTTGACATCACCTTCGTATTCAGCGTTGTAAAATCTATAAACTAAGGTGTTACTCGGCGAAAAAAGGAGCAACATTTGTTATAAAACCAGAAAAATGAATACATTTTAAATTAAACTAGTCATTTCTTCAAAACTTCGCTCTTATAGCAATGCTGCATGGCTGTGGATGTTTTCACTAGTGGGGCAGTGTTATTGGCTTATTACGATAGATCATAGTCAGGTTTCCTTTCAATGGTTGAATTTTATGTATAAATACACTGGAGGCCAAAAAAACCGGCGCAGTTGAATTGTTGTCGAAGAGTCAAGTTTAAATCGATAACAGTTGGGTTAGAGTCAATAGTAAGGTCAATAACAAGGTTAACAGAGATTACATGCAGAGGTCCATCCCTGTTTTTCCTTAACTATCCAGTTTTTTCCTGTAATGCTCTCTTGAATTCACGATAGAAGCCTACAGAAGTCTGCTGATGTTAATCTTCACTCCAGAGTCCGTGCTTTAGGTCCTCTACTCACCCCAGCACACCGAACGGCTCGTCTTCAATTTGCTAGAGATCACGCTGCTTGGACTGAGCTGCTTGGGTTTGCAGCAGGATCCTTGGACGCCCTGATGCCGGCCTTCTGGTGTAGCTACCAGTTTCACGGTTTCCTGTAGGCTTCTATCGTGAATTCATGAGAGCATTACAGGAAAAAACTGGATAGTTAAGGAAAAACAGGGATGGACCTCGGCAAGTAATCTCTGTTAACCTTGTTATTGACCTTACTATTGACTCTAACCCAATTGTTATCGATTTAAACTTGGCTCTTCGACAAAAATTCAACTGCGCCGGTTTTTTTGGTCTCCAGTGTATTACAATTGTATTATTTTAGTTTTCCGTATCCCATTGTAGTCATGGCTTACTATCTCCGAGCTATCTATGTACAGATCTTAGTCAAAATAGGATGTTTTTTCAATGAGGAAAGTCTAATATTTGACGAATATGCACGAATCCAAATGTAGCCAACCAGCTGAAAACCCATAAATTCTAACGGGAATCGAGTGGAGACCAAATGTACAATTTGAAGCGTAGGGAACATTCCAGCCAGAAAGCTTCCTACCCCAACTCACCTCTTTCGATGCCGTAGAAGGCTTGTGGAAGAATCATGAAGGTACTGCAGATTTGTGAGCAGCCCATCCCAAGGCATTCATCAATGGCAAACACCGCCTCTCGACTTCCTAGAGCTCATTCGTTCTCACTAACCCTCACCACCCTCAGGCAGGGGGCATTTGGGCGGTTACACCCATCTAAATATCCTTCCCATCATGGAAATTCGTTTTCCGCGTTGGAGTGCGGTTTTATTGCACCTCACGGGCGTCACATTTAGGCCATGGGTCTTGAATCTCCGGGGACGGATCCCTCTTGAACGCCATCCGTATCCCTCCGACAACTATTTTTGTCAACTGATAGACTCCACATCCTCACTCATTTGATTTGCGGAAAAAAAAAATATTGACGCATTGAGGGTGAAATTCTTGATAATAATCTACTTTATCCAAATATCCAATACGCTGATTGAAAGAGTACCGCGGAGGAAAGATATTGATCAGTCGATATTTCAATTTCATCCCCCTTATTACTGTACGTGCATATAGGGATTCAGTTTTTATGAATATCTGCGTAAATGGTGAACCAATAGGACTATAGTGCGATCACAACAAATCGATCTGGTAGATTCCAGCAATGTGGCATGTTTGAAACAAAATGATTTCCTATGCAACATAAAATTAGAAGGGATTTACGATATTTCGGATGAATCTATTGATTATGTAACATGGGATTTAATCGACGAAAGTGCTTCAAGATTGGATACTCCTTTCGACAATGATTTGTGAAATGCGTGACTTGACACTCTCTTTAAGACAAGTCCAGTTAAACTTTCCAAATCCCAAGATTATGTTCGGAAAATGAAAGTGGTTTCAGTGGTTTCCGACGATGAAACCGAAGTTGCGGTAAAGAAAGCAAGGGAAACTATGTTTCAGAATTCAACTCTAATTGAGGTGTGGTTGATCCCGCCAACTTGGCGACTTCTTAGCCCTCGAAGCAATATTTAAACCTAGGCTTCTCGAGCGATGATGCCGAAAGTTATACTGTTTTACAACAAATGTTCGTGTTCTTCATCGGACTACTGTTTCCACCGTAAACTTATTGTTGTCTCATGGATACTGTGCTGCCCTCGCACCTGTTTATGTATATATAGATACATGTATATATATATATTCATATATATAAATATTATTTCAGATTGGGGAAACAAATAGAACAGGTAAAACTCACATATACTCGTCTGAACGTATCGCACCAAGCGTCGTCGGCAGACTCATATATACATAATATTATATTATTATAATAATAATAATATTATAAATATATGTATATAAATATTCATATATAAATGAATTCGTTGATCGCGATAGTATATTCGTTTGAACTCAGGTGAGTGTAGGGTTGTTGAAGTGCGGTCGAAATGAGTTACCAAGTCGTTTCAAGTTACTCCTACTAACGTTTCGTACACCACGTTTCGTATACATGTATTGTACATTATACAATCAAATAATTTATGTCAGTGGAATGTACTGCAGTTTTTGCGGATGTAATGAAATTACCTATTATATATGAAATGGATGTAATTCTAATTTAGGTGTGAATTTAGGTTTAATTCGAAAACACAAATGACAAACTAACGTGTTTTTAGCTGAAAGTAGCAGGTGATAAAATAAAAAATAACTTCAAACAAATTCGAGTTTCAAACAAACAATAATTCAAACAAAAAATAACTTCCATTACAAAACTGAGAAAGGCTAACCTGGTGGTTTTGGTCTACTTACTAGGGTTAACTGTTTTTTTTCTTCTTTTTTTTCACGGACCAGCCTCGAGATGGTCACAAATAATGTCAGCGGATAAAACAAAGCAATACCAAAAGCAATACCAAAGCAAAACTAGCATTCATGTATTCATGTAGTTACGGGTGCATTCTCTCCCCACCCTCACCAACACACGTCTGTGGTACATGCACATAGTAATTATTGCGAAATTATTCGTATCATATTCAAATTGTTATAAGAGTGAAAACGGTCATCGTATATATGTTCAAAGTGGTTTCAAATATTGGGTTTCATGGATCGTAAGTTGACTGTCAAATCGAAAACACATGGCCTGTTCAGAGGCCCGGAGCCTAGGAAACAGTAATTACACAGTCATTTGAAAACAGCTGTTCAGATACCAGCTAAGTAACTTTTGCTCAGTTTCATTCCTAACTCGGAACCAGCCGAAGTTTCATCGAAGACTAATTAACGGCACGCTTTCAAGATGTATGATTTCCAATCATTTCATAATTATTCCGTGTTAGCTGTATTCTGATTAATCAATGTGTTTCAAACTATATAAACTACATTTCTTCCTTTGGATAGGCCCATTTATCTATGCACACTTCACAGTTCAGTAACTTGCAACTTCTCAACTAAAGTGGTTTCAGCAACTTTACTTGCCAAGCGATAATCAAGGGTGCTGGTAATTAATCAACTCTAAATCCCTTCTGAACGTTTATATCGGCAAGGAAACTGTGCTTAATAGGATTAATTTTTCGGGAAATGAGCCGTAGTAAATAATAATCAGCATCGGCTTCTCGTTGATCCATTTTCTCACTGTCACTAAAATTAGTTATACCAGTCGTGATTTTCATAGGTTCAATTCGGTGCCCAAACCAGTCATACCCCCCTAATGTTAATAAAAAGCAAAGCAGAAAAAAACTCGATTCATCTCTGTCATTTGTGTAAAATAATCTTGAGTCGATTGTTCGTACGTTTTGCTGAATTCCTCTAGTGATGGCATCCTTGCTTTCAAGGTGAAGCCGGATTCTCTATTGTAATGACTCGAGTATTTGATTGTTGTCAAGAGGGACGCAAGTGTTGCGTTTAAGTGGTTGAATGAGGATTGTTGACAGTTCGTTCTAAAGATAAATACGCGTCTATTTGAAAGACTCGATTTTGTTACATTAGGGGCCATTTCGGTTGAACTCGTGGACGAATGATCGACGGTCTACAGAGCCAGCGGGCGGATGTGATGCGTACCACCGCGCACAACTTTAACTCGGTGCCGACCAATTGTTAACCCTACGCCATCTCAGACACCGGATGTAAGAGCTTGTTGCCCATGATCCCCGGGATCGAATTCCGTGTCGATTACCTCTGACAATCACCTTTGTATCAACAGACAAATATCAAACACGACTGATATGGGTGGATACACGCCAGGCGGTTCCCTAGGATGGTTTCTGGGGCCACTGCGGCTACCGTCGTTCCGTTACTCACGTTTATAAATAGCTGGATGGTCGCCAGGCAGGTAACTACCATCCACCATCCTACCAACCTTCCTGCAGTGCGGCCTCGGGTAAAGAGTAAGTTGTGTCGATCAACAAATTGCTGTCCTCAAAACTACCTCACAAGACGTAGCCGGAAGATTTAATGCGGTGGAGTCTTTGCCTGACACACTGGCCGGATATACTGAAGCACTTTGGACTCCACTTGCATCTACCTGTCCATGCCTCTTATCAATTAGTTATTATGTTATCAATTAGTTGAAAGAGCGAAGCTTGACGAATCTAGATGTAAAGCCTGGAATCTTCTGTATGACAGGAAGAGCGGGCTACCTAGCCCGATGTTGTACAGATACATAAATAAAGTTATTCTATTCTATTCTATTCCTCTTTGGAGACAGCAGGTGATGGGAAGTTACCAGTCACAGGGCAGTGCATTGCTCACCTTAGTGTTGGCCACCTAACTTTCTCGCATCCCCTATAAGAGATTATTTTGCTCTGAGGATGGGCAACACATAGCGCTGCTCAGCAGGTTCCAGGATGTAGCTAGATCACTCCAACTCAACCTACTGCCTAAGGAAGACAACTGAAGTGAACAGTTCCTACAAAGTTCAGACTTACGGCAAGGCACGGAAGAATACAAGGAGGTCCTCCATGTATTCTCCGAGTACGAAATTGTGTTTGCAATGGATGGGTCTTCAGTTGACAAATGCTGTGGAGCACGCTATAGATACTGGAGACACCAGGCCAATTAAACAACCTCTACGTAGAATCCCCTACTCATCTCAAGGCCATATGGACAAAATGCTGGCTGAAATGCTGGAACAAGGAGTGATAGAGCCCTCACAAAGCCCATGGGCATCCCCTATTGTGCTTGTCCCTAAGAAAGATGGGTTGATAAGGTTCTACATCGACTACAGGATGATTCTCTGAGTCATGGCATTTTCTTATCCAGAATTTCAGGGTACATTTTTTCGTCATAAAACCTACTTTAACGGTACCTATACCTGGGTTACCAATAATTGGCCACTGAAAGGGGTTACCAGTGGCAGAGGAATGATCCCAGTCCAGAGGAATGAAAATCAATCAGCATTCAACTTGTGAAATGAGTGAATATAATGTCTGTGTGAATAAGTAAAGAGTGAATAATGGTGTTTATTCAACATCCTCACTTACATACTTATAAAAAAAACTTTAGTATAATGATTAAAAGTGAAATACACAGTTTTAATTGAAAAAAGAAAAAAAACCGGGAGGAACTTGATATAAATACTTTAATAGGTGATAAACGTAGGTAAACATTAAAGAACACAAAAACTTGTAAAGGATTTTACTTCCCTTCATTTTCAAGGAAGGATTGTCCAGTTTTCTTACCAAGTCCCTTTCTTGAATTAAAAAAACTTTCATTTTCAAGGGAATAGTGCTCAGATAAAAGACCCTCTCTCTGTTTCAGCAGTTGAACAGTAACTTCCCCCAGCTGAGTTTCTTTAGAGATTGGAAGGTACTTGGTTGGTATATTGTGAAAGCTATGTAATATAGAAATCTGCAGCTACTAGAATTTAATATTTGAAACGTTTGTTACCAGTGATTTGTGATGTTAGGATGTATATTAGATGTTATATTGATGTAGGTATATTAGATGTATAATAATGCATATTAGATGAAAATTTGAATTAAATTAATTTATATTAAGACCATTAGTTTATTTAAAGAGTAATGAAGCGAGCACTGTAGTTATACTGAAAAAAGGAAGAAACGACCATCTTCCCGGCACATAGCCATGTGCTAATGCTGTGAAAATGTTTGGTGAAATAAGCATGTACTTTATTGTTTTTTGAAAATGAAGCATTTCATAAATCTAAAAAATCTAATGACCGTTCTATTCCACCCCTTCGAGGAGACACCAGCTGAAAAGTCACATTCGTGAACTAATCTGTCGTAACTCTCCACTAAGCCACGCCAAGAAACCCCTTCCCCACTCCTATTTTTCATTTCGCCAACACCTTTTAAGAACAACTTAGGAAGAAACTCATCGTGGCCGATCACTTCATTTCATCTTGAGAAGTTTGCTTGCTTCCCAACAACCACCACAGAACGGCGCTGTTCATACCCAGAACAGAGTGAAAGGGTATAGGGTCTTCCCTCAACCCCCCGTACCATACCGCCCCACAAAACAAAACCTCTGCCTCTCCTTTATCCACTCCCCCGAGATATTGTTTCTCTCACCCTTTTCCAGCGCCGACGCTTAACTGATTCCCCTGTCTAGAGCATGAAACCAGCTTCTCGGTGGTGGAAGGGCCGGACAATTTGGTAGATAACAGTGATATACCTTTACCGTCTTCACCCGACTATGGATTCAATTTTCTTCGCGTAAATATGCATCTACCTTTCTCATAAATCTTGGACGGAATTAATTTTTTCTTGTATCACGTATATGGGGCCATGTATGGTGGGTTCAGGTGGTTAGTTTGCTTATAAATAACGACCCTGGATGTACTCATGGGGACTGGTTGAGATAACAGGCGTACGCCACTCAACAAGTATAGAAGAACAGAGAATGAACCTATTTTATTATGCAATAACATTTGCCTGCGAGCCACCGACATAATTATCTGTATGAACCTTTGGAATTGCCCAAGAAAACTCGGCGCTTCGCGCCTCGCCAGGGGGGCAAGCCCCCCTGGACCCCCGGATGCTTACCGTTTGGAGCCTGCGGCTAAAAATCGAGAAACATGGAACATGCTTTAGCTATGTCTCCTTTCTCTGTTTGTTTGCTTGCACAACTATAAAGGTTTATAGCACTTATGATTACTCACTACTTCTCAACTCACTATTTCTCACTACTTCTTATAGTTGTCATGACGGCAATGGATACAATGTATGTTTTCTAATTAGCTTCCCTGGTAATGAAGCTTCGACCCTCGCACATAAGACTGTTTACTAACCATTTATAACATCGCATTGTTGGATTAATATCTCGTAGATAAATATAAAACTGCGACATAAATGCGTGATAAATCGAGAGCTGTCCAACGAATGGAGAACGATTTTTGTCCGATGAAAACTAAAGAAGTTTCATTTCCCTAGAAACGACTCGGTTGTACAAAATCATTAAAAAATTTCGTCACCCATTTTTCGTGACACATTCCGCGTGACATTTTTCGGCTAGTTAGTCCAAGGCTAAAGCATGTTCCATGCTAAAAAATCCCCCCCCCCCCCCCCTCGAAACTCGCTGGCTCACGTTTCAAGATAATTACGTAGATTCAGAAAATCGAATTAAAAAATCCTACCATCCCCCGTACACTAAATTTTGAAATTTTGAAGAATCCAATCTCGAAAAATTCAAATGCAAATAATTAATTCGTCATCATCTCTATCATTTAGTTTCTGCGCAAAATAGATTATACGCCGGTGTGTCAAGAATTTGCTAAGTTTTCTTATGCGTGATGCGTTGTGTTATGAGCCATGTATTTATGTTACGGAATTCCTCCTCGTATATTTGTGGTAGCAAGGGTCGCTGGAAGGGATGCAATGGAAGAATGTCGAAATCAATAGATGTGTCTTTCATAGGTTCCAGTTGAACGCTGAGTTATCCAACTGCTATTCATACTCTCTCAGCTCTTAGATCCTTTCAATTTATGTGCTCCTCACCAAATTCATTTACCTCCATCATCAATTTATTTTGCATGCCTTCACGCATTCCCATAATTATTACTCTTGAACAGTTCAAGAGGCCGTAAAACCATTCATTATAATGAATGAGTTTGGACCTCACGATCAAGTTCCCTTGAACTATGAGGTTTATGGCTACTGAAATGGTTTCGTTTGTTGGGGTCTTAGTGGGAGGAAAAGGCCGTGAGCTTGGCAAGATGCCTTTTTCTTTGTCAATAGAAAAGGAAGTGCTCATTAGAAACCTTTTATCAGTCGGAGACGCAGCTACAGTGCTATTTAATTTTCCACTTCACCCCGATTGGTATATAACAACTTCACAGGGTGATAAATTCACCATCTGTCAATTTTTTTTATATGTTTTATTGGCATTGTTTTTTTATAACATTCAGCCATGTTACAATGTTAAATTATATTTACAACTTACATGGAGAAAAAAAAACAAAACTATATATAATCAATAAAAAAAAAACATAACAATTCCACTTCCTGGTGGGAGCATCTTACCGAATACAAATACTACTCAAAGTACGATATTACTTAAATTTATAAATGAATATATTTCCTGCCAGACTTCTAGTTTCCTTACGGTTAACAGAGTCGCATAACTAAAAGGGTCATATACCCACGGGTGAACATGGCGGAACATGATTTCCCTGTTCTGAGCGTAAAGAGGACACATCATGATGACATGCTCCGCATCGCCATATGGCTCTCCACAGTCTTCTCTTTTACTGATCATCTGTCAATTCATAATTTATTGATTCTCGAGGCCCGTTTCACCAGACAGGCTCAAATGAGGGAGTCATGGAATGTACGCCCCCAGCTCATATATGAGTATACTCAAGTCATGGTCGTGCGTAGTCATTTCAGCGGATTCATTTGTATTTCTATGTAATTCAATGAATACAATACATACTATACCACTAAATAATTCAATTAAATACAGGGAGGTGGTTGGGGCAAGCATTAAATACTGACAAGACGGGTTAAATAACAGCTTAACCAGACAGTTGAGAGATAAAACAAAACAAATTGGTGGATTTACGTTTCATGATACTTAGAACCAGAAAAAAGAATTAGAAAATGCTGCAAATTTTTTCACAACGGTATCTAAGCCCTGAAAACCGAAGCGACTGAGACACTGATTACGCGACGGAACAAGTTGGGTTTTTCACCCTCCCATAGCTCGGCCCCCTGGATGTCTCGGGAGTTGATTTTTTGTACAACAACTCTCCAGGGGCTCCTGAGGACGTAAACCAAATTTCAACTCTTGGAACCATCAGGTGTTGAGGGTATAACAGTTTTACAATTTTTTCACGTTTTTTGTTTCTTCTTCTTCACGGTGTTCATTGACGGGGCTACAGCCCAGCAGGCGGAACGGATCGAGCTGAAATTTTGCATACACGTTTGTTATCATCCAAGGGAGTGCCTTTTATGCCTCCCCTCATCCCCCCCCCCCCGCAGTTGGGGGGAAAGAGTAATTTTCGGGAATTTCAAATAGTCATAACTTCTTCGAAATTGGAGGTATTTCAGATTTTCTTTTTTAGTTTTATTTAGCTTACTGAACTCTTTAATGTGAGATGAAAATGACCTTTCTAAGAAGGAAAACAAAGGGTTTATTATGGTTTTTCTATATGCAACGATACCAGAAAACTGGTGAGGAAAATTGTCGTGAAGTGGCGTCTGTGGCGTGAAGGATCGATAGGAAATTTAATGGGTTTTCGAATGAGTGTACAAGAAACCACAATACAACCACCATACAAGAAAGTATCCCTGTACCAATGCAAAAAGATGTGATATCCCCCAAAAACAACTCCGTTGTAAAACTGGCCTGCCGAAAAAACTACTCAACCGCAAAAAGGATTGATATCCATTTTGCCCGCCAGCCAACCTGATCCTCCTACCCCTACCCACCACCACCACCACCAATGTTTTCCTGTTCCCTGTCTTCTTCCTGCAACTCCCTTTTCACCCTCCTCTGTTTCCTCTGCTGCACCTGCAGGAGCTTTTCGCTTCTTTCAATGCTATTGGCGGGAGCTTTTTGCAAGGCTCCTGAGAATTAGATTATAAATGTAGTAGTGGTGATGAGTGCTTAGTGGTGGTACAACAGTAAAGTAATGAGCCATTTCTGGCTGGCTGACATCTCGAAAGCAAGGCGTCCAAGAATTATATAAGCATTACTGGTGGTCACGAGTAATCAGTGGTGGTACAACTACAGTGAAGTTATGCTCCAATTCAGGCCGCCAACAGCGCTGCAGCCGATTAGTCATTAGAAACAGTTGTTATCACGGGTGTAGCCAGAGTGAGTTTATGTCTGTGCAGTATGTTTTTAATTCACGCGTCCTCGTTAAGCTCTTTTCTTGTTTGTTTTTAGTATGGGTAGTTCAAGCAAAGAGCCGAAAACATATCACGTCCATGCAGAGTAAGGAACCGATTACTTTTTTACGCTAGTTAGAGATTGATGCAGAAAATTTCTCAGCTTGTGTTGTAAAACATTTTGGAGGAGATCAGGCTGCAGTTGGAATAGAAGTAGTTGATTTTCAAAATGACCTGTCTCCAAGATCCCTTTCTACCACCGGAAATATCTGGCCTCTGGTCCCCAAAGAAAAGTATCCGATTGTGGTTCAAGTTGCATTGAGATTGAAAGCAATGTTCAGCTCTACGTACTTGTGTGAAACATCATTTTCAAGTAAGAAATTCATAAAAAACCAATATAGGAACAGACTGACCGATGAACATTTGGACAACTGTATCAGAATGGCGGCTACAACATACTCTCCAAACTTCAGGAAAATACTTGATGGCCAGAAAGAGTTCCACCCTTCTCATCAGAAAGGAACATTTAAACTTTTTTGTACATACTACTTCCTATAATAAACGGGTTTTAATTCCATTTTGAGTCCTTTATTCCTTAGTAGCTCACTAACAGGTTTATAAATGCTAGGGTAGATCACTGGCTCAAAAGTTTGGCGACCACTGGTGTAGGTGATCAGATGGTCATAATATATTAGAATATAAGATATTATCCTTGTGTGAAGGATGATTGGAGGAGAGATACAAGTCTGGTGGTAGGTAGTCTGATAGATGATTAGTTTATATAAATGATGATTGAAATAATTATATAAATATGAAATTATTTATAATTCATTTGTATTTATTAAGGTAATTCGTGGGCAACACCCTCAAAAATGATATATCATTTTTGAGGGTGTTGCCCACGAATTACCTTAATAAATACAAATGTATATATATACATCTTGTCATCTATGGGACGACCAGTACGAATTTCCGTGGATCTTAGTAGGAGGGCTTGGTGATTCGTGGTGAAGGTGTTTCAAATTCTGAAGGTGTTTCGGAGACCAGTTGATGGAATTCCGATAGGATGTCAAAGAGACCGTGGTTGCTTTGAGGCAGTTGTTGCATGTGCTAATTGAGAGTACTGTCAAAAGAGTTGAAAAATAAGGCGATGCATTCAAATCTCAAAGGAACATTTCGATTTCAAAGCAACCACCCACCACAGCTATTCGCCCAGTCCAATTTTGTCGTCAAATCGCTACTTACCTATGTAATCGTAGGTGACCTCCCTCTCTATTAATCTCAGAAAGTATCTTTAAAATTATACGATAGATCGATATGATGAAATTAAGGATATTTATGTAGGACTTCACACAATACAGAGAAGAGGTTAATGATAAAATAAAAGATTTTTCAACATTAATACGATGACAATATTATTTCATTATTGTTCTGCCGTGCTAAGATAAAGTCCTCTATCGACCATTTTGGTGTTTTAGCAGTTGGGCACATGGCTGCGTAGATCTCGACGTGGCGCGTCTTTTCTGCCAAGGTAGAATTTCCTATCTCCATTGTATGGTAATAGGTTACCGGCGATTCGAGAACCTTTCCAGCGCCCAACGCGGACTGGGTTTCCAGATCGCCCACCTTTCACGTATTCGTTTTCCGTAACCTATTACCTGGTATTACCTGGAATAGTCCCAGCCAACCTATTATCACGGAATCCCGATGGTTCATTCCCCCAAGTTCTCAAAACAGTTATTCCAGTAATAGGGTTTTCTGGTAATAGGGTATCTGGTATTAGGTTACCTACTAGACATTAGGTATTAGGTTATTTGAAGCGGTTACGTTAAATATTCCCCACCCCTATTCCCTACGTCACAAGTTCGCTATTTTGTCAGGGATGATTATTTGGGACAAGAAGAAAATTTCTATTCTAGAATGCAGTTTTTACAATAGCAGTCTCACTAAATTATTCTGGTTATAGTATTCTCGATAAAACCTTCAACGTCCCCAATGTCCTCTATTTTTCACCGGTTTTAAGGGAAGGTTTTCTAGGGCTAGTGTATGCAAAAAAGTCCCATCTAGGACCGATAATTTTCACTTAACATGTATTGGACATAACGGAAAGTGGCTCTAATTCAAAATTTGAGTTGTGAATTAAAGAAACAAATCGATTGCTGAGTTCAGAGAGCAGTCCGCTGCATTTAGGATATTTCTGACAACTTGAAGGAGAATAATACATTGACAACTAAATGGGTGGGGAAAAGACCAACCGATAAAATGTCCCAACTCAAAGGATCCTTTACATTCCATGATTACAGTGCCAATGAAGTTCATTCGATAAATCGATAACTGTTTCTCTCTTCTCAACTAAAACACGGAACTAAGTGTGTCGATGGTGATTTGAATTGTTCTTGCCTCACCTGACGGTAAAATAGGGGGCAGACCGGCCAAAGCACCCAATATTGGCTTCCTTGGCTGTGTTATAACGGCCTTGATTAAAGGAACCTTTCTCGTTAAAGGAACCTCCAGAATTTACGCAGGACTTCAGAGATGATGTTGTGAAACCAACGGGATGATGAGGTTGGAGGGAGGGAGAACAAGCACCGCGTATATACTATAATGTTCCAGTGACCTTTTCCCCTCAAAAATAAACTAATTATTAGCACAAATAATCATGCTTGAGGGTCCTACAAGCACGAAGAAAAGCGTCGAAGCCTATACATTCTGCGTCCAGAAAGCGTGATCACACTGACGTGACACTCGATTTGGAAAATCACGATTGAAGTAACACCAACAATTTGACCTTTTTAGAAAGAAATTCAGAAGCGAGAAAGCGTTAGTTCCATAGCCCTACACCACCTCATGATTATAGGTTTCAGAGTGCAACAATTTATTATCTCTTTTGTACACCTTTTTGACATCAATGACTATCAATAATTATTATCAAGTAGCGTAAATCATTAACATTTATTGTTAATGATTAATAATTATTGTGAGTTAATAATAACAATTATTATTCATTGATTCGACTTTTTGAATCTACGTACCTTGAAAACTAAACCCTCAAATTCAAGGGAGGTAATTTTTTTCTTGGGCGAATCCAATGTTTCATTATGAATGAATGAATGAATGACTTCGTTTATTAAATTATTCAGTCCATATTTAGGACCATGGGCCCTCTCTTCCAATACATACAGAAAGCATAAGACAACAGCATTAATCGTCAGTCAGTATTACAGGAAACAACTTAATATAATATATAATTATGCAGAATGAAGATTACATGAACTTGGGACAAGGCAATTATCTATCATTAAGAAACGTACCTGGCTAACAATTTATCTTCGAAGATAATAAACCAAAAAAAAACCCGACTTTTGATCAATTTTAGAGCTTTTAAAAATGGCCTGATATTTTCGATTCGGCGCTTTTTATGCGAATTTCAACATGTTAATAACTGATCCATGAATTTTATAGAGAATCGAATCATCCAATTTTTAGGAAAGTCGAGTCGGTATATACACAAAGATTACAAAGCCCATATCTAAGTGAAGTGAGCTGACATTGCAGGCTGGGGCTTCACATCTGGCTGTCTTCGAGGGAAGTGTAATCAGCTGTAGAATCTGATTTCGATCATTGCCCTGAAGGCTGTTCATTACCTCACCGCTAACTGCTATTTCAATGCCAGGCATCAAGTGACCAAGCGCCAACTCTCTTGGATTTCGTGGTGAGCCATCAGAACTTCCAACAGCCCGGAATAAGGTTGCGAAAAAAAACTAAAGTAGTTTCATCTTTTATTCGTAGTTTCGGAACTAAATGAAACTAAATTTTTTTTCCTCGCGTTTTTTACTGATTTGAAGGGGATGTGTGTTTCTACGAAATATGGGTGCTGGATGCGAACAAGTTCTTTTTTTCACGGTCGTATTAGAATAGATTCAAGTTTGCTCCCCTCCCCACCATTTTGAGTTGAACATCAAACGTTTTTAGAAACGTATCGAAGCATTGAGGGTGATGAGTCATTCATTATGTCTGGTCCAGACGTAATGTTTATAAAACATCTTTTCATTAATTATGTCGTTTTTCATGGTCTCAGAACTCTTCTGTTCTGTATTCCATTTTTCAAACAGTTTTATCAATCCAATAAAATATTCATTTTTTTCCTCCAGACGGCCTTCAAATCAGTAAAACACGCGAAGAAAAAAAATTTAGTTTCATTTTTAGTTCCGCAACTACGAATAAAAGATAAAACTACTTTAGTTTTTATCCACGACTTCGAAACTAATCTAGTTCCAAAAGTAAGTTTCGAAAGTCGAACTGAAACTAATAGTTTCAGTTTTTAGTTCCAGTTCGGAACTAACTTCATTTTAGTTTTTTAGTTTTAGTTTCAGAAATAATTTTTGCCCAACACTGGCACACAGTCTGTACAGTTCCAAAACCGTAACACACAGTCACTCAATATAGGAGAGTTGAAATTGCAGGCCTCCATCGGAGGATTGTTCAGAATAATTGCAAATAAGGGAGTACGTAGTTTATCGACTAAATTAACTTAGCTAAATTAACGATATCGGGTACTTCTCAGGGCTGACGCTAAGAATAGTTGTTGCGGCCAAAATTTCAAGAATAAGTGTCTCCTAAAGGTTTTCCCTGCCACATCCGACTGAAACCCTGATTTTCCCTAGTTATCTCAACTTAGTTAAAGATTATTTCTGACAAACGCATTATATACTTAGCTACTCACTGTTTACGAATGATAGTCATCTAAATGCCCACAACCTCAGTCTTCAGCATTTTCGTCCATTAAAACCATCGTGATTTTTTCTCCTTTCGCCATTAAATTTTAACCGAAGTGTGACAACTGTTCAAGTGTACAGAGGCGGATGAGAAAGGCTGGAGTTGTAGTGGCCTCCTATTTGTCGAGCCGACCTCCTCTAAGCTTGAGGGTTGTTGGGGGAATAAAGCGGGGGAAAAACTTCCTAGTGGCGGAGGAAAACAGTTTGGCGCCAAAAAGACAGCGTTTGTCAGCTTGGTGGGGTGAAAACGGTGGCAATTGACGGCGGCATCAATTGCGTTGCCAATTGTTTTGTTGGCTTCCTTCCCTGTTCGCCCTAACAGCAGCCATCAACTGTCGTTAACTAACCTTCGCCTTCCTACCCATCTGCCTATGTACCTACCTAACCACCTACAGAAGTCCATTGCTCTCTAGTATACCTACAACAGAGTGCTACGGCTGGATATTGCTAAGGCATTTTCGTCCAAAAGCAGTAACTCCACACATGAAAATGTTGAAGTCATCAATAGGTTTACAACAGTTTATGGTGACTGCAATATTGTTTTCAGTTATCACATGTTGAGCTTTTGTATCCACAAAGTCACATGAGAAATACGGTCTTGTTTGAGTTCTTGCTTGAAAAAGTCCGATTAATTATTTCTAAAATATTAAAATTGTTGTTCCTTAATAATTCATTAGAAAACTCATCATTATTCAAGAACCGTGGTCGAAAATTAACACAATCTCTCATATTATCAGCCAGCTGGCATGGTTGCATTGTGGTAGCCGTAACCCCCAAAAAACACTCCGTGTTAAAATCACCCCGCCTCGCAAATATCATTGTACAGAGGCCGGAAAAAGTTATGATATCCACTTTCCCCGCCCGCCCTTTTCCTCATTAAGGAGCTAAGTATAATGAAAAGCTTAACCACTTCACAAACACCTTACCACTTTCGAAATCTCCCCTTGGCGCTATTGCGAGACGTTTTTATTACTTCCACAAGCAACTAATACTTGGTGGTGGTGGTTAAGGGAAGGAGGATCAGGTTTGTAGTGAAAGTGATCAAAAAAAAATTACAAATACAAACTTTTTATACAAGTATTGTGGAAGTAATAAAAACGTCTCGCAATAGCGCCAAGGGGAGATTTCGAAAGGGGTAAGGTGTTTGTGAAGTGGTTAAGCTTTTCATCATACTTAGCTCCTTAATGAGGAAAAGGGCGGGCGGGGAAAGTGGATATCATAACTTTTTCCGGCCTCTGTACAATGATATTTGCGAGGATTTTTACACGGAGTGTTTTTTGGGGGATATCACATCTTTTTGTTGTTGAAGTGGATCATGTTATAAAGAAGGTCTGTGCAAAATTTCAAGTCGATTGGTCCGGTTACCCAGGCTGTAGACTCGTCAAAGTTGCCAAAATTAGCCTAAATTTCAGTTTTTTGTCTCTAAACGTTTTTTGGGTTGAGATAATGGGTTAAACCTTTCAAAAGGCACTGGCTGATGTTGAAACGAAGCTCTGTGCAAAATTTCAAGTCAATCCGTAAAGGTGGAAAGGCCTAACTGATTAAGGAGAAGAAGAACAGGTGAGGGTGAAAACCCGGGTTTTTGAAGTTATATAACTCAGCTCCCTTTAGAGCTATCCACTTGAATCTTTCAAAAGGCACTTGCTACACTTGAAGCGAAGCTCTGTGCAAAATTTCAAGTCAATCGGCGAAGGTGGAGAGGCTGTAGCCTTGACCGACTGAAAAAAGTAGAAAAACATGGTAATTGGTTTTTGAAGTTATATAACTCGGCTCCCTTCAGACCTAGCGACTTGAAACTTTCAGGGCTTTCTATTTTCCACACCAAAAAGATCCATACCAAATTTCAAATTGATCGGTCGACTAGGAGCCGAGATATGGCCAAAATTAGCCTAAATTACCCTAAATTTTAGTTTTTTGTCCCCAATTTTTTTTTTTTTTTTTTGAGATAATGGATTATTTCGTTCAAATGGCACTAAGCCATGCTATAAAGAAGATATGTAAAAAAATTCAAGTCGATTGGTCCTTTTGCCCAGGCTGTAGACTCGTCAAAGTGGACAGAATTTTCCTAAAGTTTCTGTTTTTTTGTTTCTAAAACTTTTTTGGGTTGAGATAATGGGTTAAATCTTTTATAAGGCTCTGTCTCAAGGTTGAATGAAGCTCTGTGCAAAATTTCAAGTCAATCGGTGAACGTGTAGAAGGTCCAGCCTTGCCTGTCTGAACAAGGAGAAGGAGAAGAAGAACAAGGTAAGGCCGAAAAACCGAGTTTTTGAAGTTATGTAGCTCGGCTCCCTTTAGACCTATCGATTTGAAACTTTCAGGGCTTTCTAATATCCACTCAAAGAAGACCCACACTAATTTTCAAGTTGATCGGTCAAATAGGAGCCGAGATATGGATACCTCGAAAACGCGTTTCGTGACGTCCGGTAAACATACACTCGGCACCGTTCGTTTTCTCAACTTCTTTGCTTGGCGGGGCGGAACGCTACCGCGTTCCTAGATATTCTCCGTGAACACTACACAGACTTCGCTCGACCTGATATAGCGTTTGCCCCATCAGGAGGACACCCCCCCCCCCCCTCCCTATTCAAGAATTATTGTATCTACCTACTGCACACTGACGTCGGAGGAAAATTTATCTGATACACCTACTTACTGTGAGAATATGATAGTAATTCTGATTATGATATACTGTTCACTGCTCACAGTCAATGATTCATACTGTGCTTTGTGGTAAGGAACGTGGGGAAATCTGCAGGACAGTAACTGTTGATACAAAGTATTCTGTGGTGAGAGAAGACTTCCATCTGACTGTTTTCCATCGAGATGGGAGTCTTTCTTTCCAACACCAATTAACTTGATCGACGATAGGAGTTTGATCAGGAATCGAAGCTCCAGGAGTATTTGTCATCATTCTACTGCAATCTACTCAATACTCTAACGAAATCCTGACATCGCAAATTTCTTTGATAAGTTCTCCCATACGCACATTTTGCGGTCACTGGGTTTGTTTCTTGGGTGTGTGGGGACCTTTCGTGCGGTAGATGTCGAGCTAAATATCTCAAGGTTAAGGTCCAGGTAAGTGGACGACTTTCCCTGTCAAATGTGGTGTTGATTAGTGGCACCGGGTCAGAACTGAAGCTGAGGCCATTCTGATCCACTTGGAATAAATCCAATAATCGAAAAATGAAGGTATTTTTCTTATGAACTTCACTGCAAATTAAGATAAACGTAGTAGCCTCTGCTCACGGGCACAATCGAAGTCTTCGTTATGGCCGTGCCTCTAAAATTGTACCCAACCAACATCACTACAATTACAAGGAGCCGGCGCCCACAAATGACGCCATGTAATGTGAACAGATACTCGATACTAAACACAGTCCTTCAATTGATTCAAGTTAGTAGTATGCATGAAGATAGTCTGGTACAAAGAATTCGTCAGAAGGGTTCACTACGTGGAGCCGATCGTCGTCTTCGTGGTTCCTGGTCTATATAAATTTTTCTAACCTCAGTAGGAAAAGTAGTAGATCAAGTCATATCATACCCCTAAAACAAAATATGGAGTCCACTAATTATTTTAGTATATCAATTACATACTTAATTACGCCACATGATTTACACCTAGCGGTTCTACTCATTTTACTAGCAATTCCTGTAAGTCAATTACTCTCTATTCCGTTCCATGTCCCCAAATCATACAACAGTCATCTCTAATTGATGGTTAAATGGTTTTGTGCCTTTGAGAAATCCGAAATCGAAAAAAGTGATCCAAAACTATAAATCTGCATTATTAATCTTTCCGAACCGGAAGATTATAGAGCAAAAAAACGGCTCGAGGAACACGATATCGTATTGCAACTTGTATATCACCGGCTTTAGAGATACCCCTTTGATCGATCACATTCAAACTTAGCACTCAGTACCGTTAAGCGTTGGTCAACTTGCGCAAATATCAACCGGGGGTAGGATACGTTTACGTTGAAGTCCGTTAAAGCAAAAAAGGGGTTACCATAAAATGTTAACTAAACAGACCTCCCTCTCCTCTACCCGTATATTTGGTTTAACCGATAATGCTCGCATATAGAGAGAATAGCAAATAAGTAGAAGCCTCCTAACTCAACGTAAAGGAGAGGAAAACATTAGTTTTATCCTTTTTTAGCGCTTAAAGTTGGGTCTTCTTGTTTTTGTGTACTTTTCAGTTTCCAATGGAACTGCTGTGTAATCGCTCTTAACTCCAGCTTTTCCTCAACTGAGAATAGTGATATCGTCGTTCTGTGATACAGGGAGTATACTAGAAGCAAAAATATCACCTTTACTAACAGTGCACTGCCTTCGACATCTCCCACCTTACCACGAATTTGATAGATGGCCTTCGGTACCCATGGATGATCCACAATCAAGTTCACCAGTTCCCATATCACACAATGATCGTTTTGCTACACTTCATCCGTATAAATTACAACAAATTATATATTGTTGTAATATATTTGTGATTTCACTTGAAACGATTTGGGGTTCATCTATACGAGTGTAAAAAAAGTTTCAATGTGGTCCAAGCCACCTGATAGCTTTCAGTTAAGTACAAGCATTAGTTTTCATAAGGCCTAATGAGTCATATCATCCCTACGTTTAGAGGTAAAATGAGTACTTATCGCACCAGCTGTCATTGAGTGAAGCTCGTTATTTTCCTATGATTAAACACCACTTACTACCTCCGGCGGTTTCGTGGTTGTTGCGTGGCAATGCCTGAGCTTGATTTGGGAACTCGGCTGAACTTGACGTTAATGCTGTGAAAACATCAAACAAACATGCCAATTGGTCATAATTGGTGTTTGGGTGAACAGCGGCTAGCATGGATACCAGCCTCTTCGTGCATATCTAAATCAACCGAATTCTCATCCACCTGCCCTTATGAAGCTTCCAGCACCACGTATCCCAGCCATTTATCTGCTCGAAATCAGAGAAATGCATAAGGTCCAAGCAAATATCGAATCACTCGATATGAAGATGCACGGCTTGCGACATCAAGCAATGAAGTAAACGTTATAGTCGCTGCAACTGGTCCGTACAAAAAACACATTGTATTCTTAACATACATAATTGACAATATTACCTTTACGCTCTAGGCTAATGTCGACTGACCATTCAGCGTTGTTTTTTCTACGTCAACCTTAAGAATTATAAAAATTCCGAAATCTTCAATTTGATGTAATTCAGTATTCGTCAATGTCGAACCACAGCAACTGAACCAAACATAGTGCAACCAAGCATTAATGGATATAGTGGACGTAGTGAATAATAGACATCCCAAAAATGATTCATACAGCTACTAGGTTGTTCAATGTGACTGCTTTCACGCCACTATTCGTGCTAAGTTCGATGTTCCAATGGTACTGGGCGAAATATTTCCTAAACTGACCTGTTGCCCCTGCGTAGCCCGCCTAGGCAATCCAGAAGAGCATTCTGTAAACCACAGCGATAGCTGCTCCTGCATTCACGTCGCATCCTCGATCAACATGAATATCATTGAGGTAAGTAGTTTATTATAATAAATCGTACATGCACTACACAGAAGTATGTCATCCACGCAAGAAGCAGGAGGCTCGACCGCCACCTAAAGACGTGCAAACAGACCCTTCAAAACGCCCTAACTCTGAAAGGCAATTTGGGGTGAAAGAGGAAATTCCGTTCGAATTGAGGAAGAAGTGAGCCGAGGAGCGCGAAAGTGCAGAAAGTAATGGGAACAATAAAGACAAAAGGAAGCGAAACATGCCGCAATCTGGGAATGAAAAGAAAAGGCCTATCTCACAGTCTCCAAAATTGGGTTTTCCGAAAGCAGCTTCACGCCCACTAACTACTTGAAAATAATCTTCTTCAACTGCCACGGCTGATTTGTTGTAGATATTGGCCGTTGGGGGCAGTGTGTGGGAATCTTGACAAAGTTACGAAAGAAATCAGAGACCTTCATTCGGGCGTCAAAACTTTGGAAGGACGAGATCCATGAAAGTTTATTTACTATAACACTGTAAAGCTCGTGCAGATATGTTTTCTTTTCAATTCCACGGTTTTTGTATCAATTTCTGTTTATTACCAACATATCTGTTGGGTCTTACGCGTGATACCTACGAACTCCCAACTCATTGTACATGTATTGCATAATTATTACCATGCCATAATATACAACTGTTATATTGATATCCTATCCAGATTCGTCAAAACATTATGGGTGGTCAAATGAACTTCGGCCGCTACATCGCTCACCCGGAATATTGATATTGACGTTACATGTTGAATTCATCATTTATGAACCTATAAGGTTTATAAACCTTTAATATACTCGCATTATAAACCTTGTAAGGTTTAACCAAACAAAATTTCAAGTGACGACATGAATAGTATGTGGGTGCGCTGTAGTCAATGTAGGAAATTTATTGCCGGGAGCAACATGCACGACTTACGAGTTCAAATGGTTTATACAATGTTTCCAAGTATTCTGTATGGGAAGTTCTAATTCTGTAACACCCAGCTCAAATAAACACGAAGCCTGCATTAAATGCAAGACTAAGAACAAGGGGTTGATGATAAATCCAAAGGTACCTAATCATCTACATCGTTTATAGTTTTTACCAGTAGTAATGGGACTCCAATTGATTACAAATATTGAATTTTCACTGACTCAGACTACTGATGAAATGATATACTCTTCAAATGCAGTTGATATCCTTGGATGAAATATGAATAGGTAATAGAAAAAGCACTATGAAACTTTCCTAGCAAATATTGATAAGTTCCATCACAACTGAACATGTCACTGACCACTGAAGATTTATCAATGACAGTCAACGAGTCGATTAATGATGTAAGCAGATGAGCAAATGAAACATTCAAGTTTATATAATCTAATTAATATTAATTAGTTTTCAAATCAACATGCGTTTAGTAACTGTAGAAGTAATTAAATTGGTTAACAGCATTCATCTGCGTATTCTATCGATATTATGTGTATGAGGTGTATGAGAACCAATAATCACGACTTGGCTAATTTCATTTGACTTTGATTCTCATATGATAGTGTTATTTTTTTCCAACTCCTTCCTCCGTGTGAAGAGTTTCTGAAGACAATGTATAAGAGATTGGGATATGGACAGGTTGTTGAGTTCTGACAACAAGGTTTGATGATGTATTGTGGTATAATATGGATGTATAGTTTATTTTTCTTTTATTTACCTTCAACGGTGGTTATCGGGGCAGAGTAGATGATGATGAGAACGAACACGACGTCGAGCAGCATTCCCACAATCTTTAAGGGCACGGGAGGATTATCATGACACGGTGGTTCACTCAATGAAAATTGCTTCAAGCTACTATTCTGTCACTTGGACTCCTCTGCGACAGCGTGGTTTAACGTGAGTTGGCTCGATCACACCGCGTGCGGCCACCCGGTACACGCGAATCCCAAACGCAAACTGACTGGAGGCGGCAGGAGGCAGAAAAGTGGACATGCGCCACCACCAACACCACGGTCTTTTTCGTATATCCTACGCCAAGCCGCCCTTCGCTTAGCTCTCCCTCAAAACAGTGGCCTACCCCAAAATCCTTTGGAAACCCTTTTCTACGGCTACACTCACGCGAACCCTCCTTCCACAATTCTGGCTCAGATGTCGGGAAAATGAGATTTTCTTTCAGCACGCCTTTGAAGGAAGTTTGGCAATTTGTTTATGAAGAGGACCTAGAAGTCCAACGACGACGGCGAGGAGTGAGTAAAAGTGAAAGAAAATGAGTTGAAACATCCGCCGAGATGTAGTAACGGAATAATTCCCGGGTCCAAAACTGAATTTCATTGGATGCAATAAATGAGTCATTGTATTCGAAAAGCGAGCTCCTAACTCAATCGGAACTTGGTTCTTTTCCTTCCAACTCATTCCTTAGAGAAAAGTGTCTGTAAAGACAATGCATACATTTTTCGCATGAAAGATCCCCTTTATTATTTTCAATGATGAGCTATTTGACTTGAACAAGAACAATAGATCATATCATTCCTCAAAACCTGGCAAATCACGTTTTGGGAGGACAAAGCTCGAAAGATCAGATAAGAAAATCCGGCTGCCCATCGCACATTGGACCAAAAACGATTTAGTCTCAAACAAATATTTTTGTAGAAAATGCACAATTCCAGTAGATCCAAGATTTGCATTACACATATGTAACAAACGTTTGTATACGAGTATCCAAGTCCTTGCATATTACTGTCTTCAAGTTGTAAAATCCAAGTTATTTGCGAGTGTTGGGATTTATTCAACTATGAGCTATCACCTAATATGTAGTTGTAGTATATTGTTGTGCCTGACACTAAATGCATGTTTCGTACTATTTTTCATGCGTAGAGGAATGATCATTTAATAGGTACGTTGAGATAATTATTGCACCACCCCAGTATCATTTGCTACTGTTTTTTTTATTTGAGTCTTCGATTAACCTTCGTCTGCTCGCGCTAGTGGCAGACTGCCGCATTGTTGAAAAGCAGCGCTAAATTAATGATCTTCTGCGAAACCGGCATGTATTCTCTAGTTGGGGTCTGATCAGCGAGATCAATAACTGGTCCATTTCCCCTAGTTATAAAATATAATAGTCTACTGAATACCACGATATACATGCTGGAAACAGTGAAAATTTACTTACATTCTGCTGACGAAAAGTATGGACCATAATAACACTCCCGCTCGCTAACACTAACGCTAACACTATTATGGACCATGTTATGGACCATGATCCTGTTATTATGGACCATAATAACAGGATTCTCACCCTGTTAACGTTTGATGGGTTAGTGCGGACCCACGGGTGAGCGACGTGATACCTACACCGAATCAAGAATCAAGATTATTCTGATTCTTGATTCAGTGTAGGTAAATCACTAAATGGTAGTTTGATTATTATTATCTAAAATACGCAAATTTTGTTTGTATATTATCTCCTCGTCAACAAGTTTCATTTGAGTCCATAGATTATAATCTTTCTCTTTGGTCGATTCTAATGGTTCATTATCGAAGGTAATAAACTGTAAACTCGCAAATCTCGCAGAATTGTAAATTCGGGTTGGATCATCAAGAATATCAAGCAGATTCCCCTCCCGCAAAAGCGCTTCAGCTGATGAAAACCATCCCAGTAAAATCATCCTTTGCTACAACACCCTAAAATCATCCTTTGTATACAAGCACTGGCTTTAGTTAGTGCTTCACTGGTGCGATTGGCGACTTCTGGGTGTCTATTTAGAAGGCTACGCAACCATGCTCTGCCAGGTATATTGTCAGTGAAAGGGACTTTTTCTCGTGGATTCATATTAAGATAATTTATCGACCTTCAGGTCAGTGTTCCTGAACACTGAACTGAATCTCCATACTTCGGCGAGGCACGCCGAACGCCTTTACTCGGGCCTGTAGTTATCCAGTTGACTAACAATGCTCCTTCTTCCTTTGTGCTGTTTTAGGTCCACTTCATGAGCTCTTGAAATTAGGGCCATTCCTGAAGGATAAAGGCGATTTGGGAACACCATACTTCTTTGCCACAGCTCCAAGGCACAAAACGCCATTGGCAACGTCTTTCACAGCGCATTCCAAATCCACAGGACTTTATTGGCGACGGGGAAAATATACTGAAAAATATACTGGAAAAAATAATGAACCTGTCACGCAAAGCTTTAACACTCTACGTTGGTGACATTTTAATATGTTTGCCCTATGGAGCCTGAGGTTGGAAATCAAGGGAAAACAAGCAAAATACTTATAGCTAGATTATTCTATAATACGTCGAGAACAACATGGGTATTCAAAATGTCTTTAGTCTTTAAACAAAGGCCTTGATGCGTTGTCCGAAGCGCGGTTGCCGCGGATGCGCGTACCGATTCGCGAGGGGAGTACTAATTGATGGTTTTGACGTACCTACCTTGTTTTCCAAAACCTTCGTCCAAACTGGCAGGGTGAGATGTCGAACTGGGGGCTAGTCCTGGTCCCGACTCTTGTCGGAAGTTCCAACAACTCGTCAAGGAGGTTGACGTGGCGGTCTTTGCGTCAAGTCTGAGTAAAACTGCACAAATGAACCCCGATTGCCGGTCGTAGATGGTTTTTATACCTTCGGGCGCTTGCCGGGTGGAGATGTGCTGGCCCAGGCTTTTCTCCTTGACACGACGAACGGTGGGAATAATGTAGAAGCGACTTATTGTGTTCAATCGCTAATGACAGAACCATTGGAATCGCCCAAAGAAAAAAATGCTCAACCCCCCCCCCCCCCCCCCTCAAAATTTGTTGGTTTACGTTTCAAGATACGTAGATTCGGAAAATCAAATTAAAAAAACTCTGCAAATTCTTGACACAACGGTTCATTATCTTCTTTGTACAGATCACCCTTGTGTCTAGATCACTAGGTCTTAATGTCTAGATCCTAAATGTTAGATTAATCATTATTATGAATTATCACTAATTAATAATAATCTTATCAAGTACCTAGGGAAAATTATTATATTTTATTGTTAGGTATTAATAATTATTATTAATTATGATTAATTAATACGATATCCGGCTGTTAGAATCGACTGGGTTCCTTTGTGCAGAACCTGAATGATAGAGATGATGAATTAATTACAAATAAAAGGTACCGATATAATTCTGGGGTTTTTAATACTTTTTTTTTTTTTTTGAAATCTCTTTATTTGGTTGAGACTATTATTAGAAAAAATAATATACCTCATTGGACAGTGTAGGCACGTAAATAAATACATACTTCTGCATGCGACCAACATGGTGGAAGAGCGTTAGCGAAAAATTGTTTGACATTTGTATGAGTTAGGTATATACATTATTGTCACAATCTACAGATTAGTGTCACGGGTCTACCTTTCGATGAAGTCTCGAATGTGCCTGGGGCGGGTAAGGCGACGAAGTGGAGGGGGTTGAAAGCCTTCAGCGACGAGGGGGGTTTTTAATACTACGTTGGCAATAATTTTTCTATAAAAGAAGTACCTACCACCGAACATTCGAAATTACCTTCATTTCCGTAGCACGAAACGTACCTCAGAACAAAAAACTCGACATCACTAAAACCATATGATGTTTCAAACGGCTCCTTAGTATTAACATTGACCTGTATTTCAACCGTTTGATTCTCGATCGTGTTGACAGGTTCATATCGGCTCAACCTTTGAGCCCTCATTGTGAACGAACAGTTGGTTGTACGAGGCTGCGGATGGTCTCAAAAAATTCTTAACAATAAACTCTAACTAAATTTGAACTGAAAACTACACCGTTTTATATGAATTTTTCGAGATATGAAATTTGGAAAATTTCAAAATTCGTTTTGAACCCCTTCCCCTTGACCTAGGGTTATGAAAAGTTTCGAGGATCATTGTGGGGTTGATCGGAACTCGTAACAAAAATCTAGAAATTTTAGCTCAAAGCTAACTAATTGCCGCGGATTTTTTTTTTTTTTTTTTTTATTCGATTTTCTGAATCTACGTATCTTGAAACGTAAACCAACAAATTTTGACATGGGGTTAAAAATTTTTTTTCTTTGGGCGATTCCAATGGTTCATTATCGAAGATAATAAACCAAAAATCCGTCCGTCCGCCGTCAGCCGTCCACGCCGTTTTGCCCAGTTAGCGTTGAGCTAAAATTGCGAAATTTAGTTTCCGGGTTCGGACCAGCCCAACAATGATCCTTGAAACGTTTCATAACCCTAGCTCAATGGGATGGGGTTCAAAACGAACATTAAAATTTCAAAAATGTCATATCTCGAAAAATTTAACTGAACGGTGTAATTTTTAGTTCACTTTTGAATGACCTGAAAAACTACGAAATTTTTAAGACCAATTGGATTTTTGTACGACCAGCCGTTCGTTCACAGTGAGCGCGCAAAGGTTTAGGAGAAACACTAAACTTCGCGTCTAAAACGGCCGTTAGGTCGGTCAACTCCCAGACGGCCAGAATAAAACTACCTTTTTTCATCTTCCCGGTAAACTACAGACTGGAAATTTTAACTGTGAGTCGGGTCATCTGTAAAATTTTTTAAATAATACCTATTTTTTAAGACCATCCACAGCTTTGTACGAGCAGCCGTTCGTTCACAATGAGGGTTTGAAGTTGGAGCAGATCTAAAATCGTCAACATGAGAGTGAATCATGAGGCAGCGTGTCTGGCCAATTTTCAAACTGGCTCGGCGGATTCAAACAGCACATGGTTTCAAATATCGAGTTATTAAATAATATTTAATAATAATTATTAATAATCAACCGTTGTGTCATGAATTTGCAGATTTTTTATTTTTAGGTTCTCTTGAGAAGACTTCATTGGGGTACATGTATACCCCACCTCGTACTTCGGGTATGTGAGTCTTTATTACTTCATTTGGGATTGAAAAAGTGAAATTGACAACTGGTATTGTTAGACTGGTATGCCCTAAAGTGTCTGTAGGTGATAGTACACGACGCGGTTGCAATAGCGACCTCGTGGCCCTAGTTCTTATGCTCATTGTGTTGTTTCAGGTCCTCTGTTGTGCATGTCTCGCGCTTGGGAAAAAAATATTTTCATTGAGAAGGCAAGAGGAAGATGAAGAACTATCAAACGACGACGTTAAAGACGGTATTAAAGAAGTCAATAGTGAAGAAGATGATGATGCTAGCTTAAAAAATTATGATGCAGAAGTTAATGAATTCCTCGCCGAAGATGGAACTGTGACTCTGTGGCCTCCTCCGTCTCTAATTCAGTATCAGAAGATGAAGAAAGAGACATCATTTTGGGAAAGGATAACGTAACTATTTGGACGACATCAACTTTGAAGATCCCTAGTCATGCAGCATGACTATAAGAGCGAATTTTTGAAGAAATAATTGGTTTTATGAAGTCCATGTGCTCCAGTTTGAGAGCGGAATAAGATAATATTATATTATAGCACTTCTGACTTCCCTATCTTATTCAGCGTGTAAAGACCTTTAAAATGAGGTGTCACTTGACAGACCGTTTCATTTTTGGAATTTATGGGTGAAACTCCCCCCCCCCCCCTCCCACGACAACCTCCCCAAAACTCCCCTCAGCTTTTGGACATTTCAACGCTGAACACGACGGAGAAGTCAGAATTGCGATATCGCATTCCGTCATCAGATTAGAGCAGACTAACCATGAAGAATATATCAAGGTTCAACCACATTTCTTCATCTTCAAAGTACGTTCCTACTAAAGTTTGAGAACGAAATAAGGTGTCGCAATTCTGACTTTACAATCGTATTCAGCGTGTAAAAACCTTTAAAATGAGGTGTCATTTGTCAGACATTCATTTTTTGAGTCCCCCCCCCCCCCTCTACAAAACCCCAAACCCCCCTCAGCTTTTCGATATTTCAACTCTAAACCAGACGGTGAAGTCAGAATTGCGATATCGCATTCCATCATCAGATTAGAGCAGAATAACCAAGAAGATCATATCGAGTAACAACCACGTTTCTCCATCTTCAAAGTGATCCAGTTTGAGAACGGAATGAGATATCGCAATTCTGATCACACCATCATGTTCAGCATAAAAAACCTTTAAAATGAGGTGTCACTTCCTTCAAATTCCTTCTTGCTCGGTTGGGGTTTGATTCAAAAGAAACAGTAGTAGGTAGCTGTTTGATTCAAAAGAAAATAGCTGTTTTTATTCTCAATTATTCACAGTAGGGAAGTTATAAAATTAGCTACCTACCTACCTAGCCCTAGTGTCTCGTAAGCTTTTCAATGTTAATTTTCGAGTTCATGTTTACAAAGTTTCCAGTATACATTCATATATTGGGGCTAACTTCTCAATTATTTTATGTTTCGAGTTCATGTTTATAAAGTTTATATAGGTTTATAGGGGCAACGTTTATTCATAGTCTCATATTTATTGGGGCAAATTTTATAATGCATATTTTGAAATTTAAACGCATTTTACTTCGAAATATGAATAATATACCTCTTAGTATGATGTATATAATGTTTTACCCTTGTTCAATGTGACGCCATGGCACCAGCGCCAATAAAGTGAATGGGGTGATGCAATACCCCACATGGTAGGTACTTCTTGCGGCAACCGCCCACCTGGTCCACGAAAGGTTAACAATCACTACTTGTGTATTAGACAAACGGTCAGTTGCTCTCAAGTGGTGCCCAACGACTCCCTCAATTTGAGTAACTTGAGTTTATCAAGTGAATTTATGGTGAATACATTATGGTCAGTCAATAGGTACATAGTTTTGGTTCATTAAACAATTCCAATCATTGTTTTTTCTTAGCAATTTCCAATGGTTTATTATTGAAATTGAAATCCTTAGGGTCATTCATTTAGTTTTATTGCAGAATGAAATCTGCAGAATGAAAAAATGCATAAATATTATTGCAGAATGAAATCTGAAGTACACCCAAATTATTAGGTACAGTTTGAATCGACGATCAAAGCAAGGAAACATGGAAAATGAACAACCCCATGCACAAACACAAAGAGGAACTTAGAAGGTCCCGTTTCAAGCCCTGGAGAGAGGTATGAAGAGGCAAGGAAGTGGGGGACTATGTGGGGTCATGGGACGGGGCAGGACGACCACGCTCTTTCAAACCAATTCACGCCCGTAAAAACATGTTCCAAGTTAATATGTTGAGTTGAACTTATGAAATATCTTCTTCCAGAATGTAAATACTCATTGCCACAACTGAGAATCGCCACAACATCTGCGAAGAGGATGGAAGATAATTAATTAGGTACCTACTTATTCAGAAGGTTATAAATAGCAGGATTCGTCGAATTGATTGTAACTAACTTCTTCATATACTTACAGTTTTCATAAGGATTATGTATAGTATATGCTTTAGTACGAAAGACATCGTAATCAACAGTTCGGAACAGTGCACCATCTTCCTCCATGTTATTTATACCGAAGGGCTCCAGGCCAATCCACTATAGCATCCATGAGGGGTAGAAAACTCCACCACCCGTTATCAGTTATCATTAAGCCATCGATTTTCTCTCGCCCGATTTTCTTCTCTTCAGGCATTATTTTGAAATGTATTGAATACGAATTGAAGTCGACTTGCTTGAAGACGAGAAATGATTACTTCCAGAATGCTGTTGAGGGCTCTCCCTCGCATCAGCTCCTCTATCAGGTGAATTACGGTATAATACCTCACATTACTGGATGTCTTCTAAACGTTAGCTGAGAGACATCTGTCCTTCAGTAATTCGTCTTGACTACAATTTTTCAGTGTGTTTGGACTGTTTGTACGTTTAGACTGTTTTGCACGAATTACCTTGTACATATATCGTACGTATATTGGAGAGTTCGCTGGTTTGACTGATTATCGCCCGTTATTAACCGTCATTCTTGTCCGCTGTGTTGAAGCCTCACTGATTTGGTAACATTTCATGGACCTTCCAAACGAATCTGCCCGTCAAGCACCCATTCCGGTCTCAGCTTTTGATCGAGTACGTGCTGCAGAAGTACATATGACGAACGCAATAGTGGGTATCCTTCGTTGGTTTGGAGACCAGTAATGATAAGTGCATAGGCCCGTTTTACTTGAGATGGTTTTCCAGAGATGTTCACTTCGGGAGTTCAACACCCTTTTTTTTTTAGTCAGCCTTACTACAGGGCTGTTAGAACCGTTAAACCATTGAGAATTCAGAAAGATTTACCAGGAAACAGATTGCTAGAAGTCTGCTCAAGAAATGAGCTCATTGGGTTTTGCTGCATGACTACTGCTTAATAACTCCCTGAATTGTTCCATGATTGAGTGTTGTTAAGAGTACTATTTAATAGTTGTCTCAGACGGATACTATAAACTGTTGTGGTATATTAAACCCATACCATTAAACCACGATAAACCATTATACCATACCATACCATTAAATAACTTACTTGTAGAAGGTTGAGGGTCAGTTAGTTTAAAGACATATTATCCCAACTTGTGTGTTTTGTTTACGTGTGATTTTTCATTTTCAGAACTCAGCCACTTCACGTTTCGTGTGTGGATTTGGCTGAAACTCAACAAGTGGATCAGAAGTATGCTTTAGTAAACAAGAAGGTAGCCAAAGAGCAACGGGATCATATTTCTGCTCGTATAGCTCTTGATCATAAGGTAATAAAATATTATTTCTTTTAAATTTTATAGCAGTAGTGACATGTGTTTCATTATTCGGATAATATACTTTTTTCAGTTGTCGGTAATGATGAGCAGTTAGAATGCGAATGTACAGCAACCTGGTGAATGTTCACTATAAAGTTGTGGTGACCTGATAATACCAATGATACTCGTTACATGCGAATATTCGATTCCCCTCCTTTCATCCTCCCATAAACCGACAAGTTCCAATAGCAAAAGAGATATCAACTTCTCAAACCCAAATTTTTTGTCCCATCTTTGATTACAACAACTTTTCCTGATTCAGGCAGTAAACGGATTTTTTATGAATATTCCAACTTCACTTTTCTATTAATATTTATTACAATTCATAACAACGATGATGACTCGGAAATTTTAATTATTGTTATGATATTAGTTTGTCCATTGTAAAAAATATCATAACAATAATTCAAATTTACGACATTTAATTAGAAAATTTTAATGTCTATTGATCAATGTTGTCAGAAACTCAGAAATTACCTATTTAGTTACAATATGAAAATTACTATTTTATGTTCTAAAATGGTTGGCATAAAGGCAAACGAAATGTAGTAGGAAAAATATTAGGTAATTCAGATTTTATTTGTGAAAACGTCACATGCCACTCAATATTTCTTCAAAAATAGTTTGAAAATGTTGTTAAAAAAGGATTTTAGTGACATAGGGTTACAATTAATGAATAAGATGATCCAAACAGGAGGGTAAACTATACAGAAAAGAATGAACCATTTTGGAAACATTCGAAGCTTTTCTTGTGATTAATGACATCACTTATAATTTGATGAAACTTGATTCTTGTATAACTGACATTATTTCTACTTCTCTAGCCACGATACTTAGGATGACCCAAATCATAGAATCTATTCCGAAGTGGCAAGTTTCCGATTTTCTCATGTTTCATCCATAAGCCATCTTATAAAACGTCCAACTTTTTTTTTTTTTTTTTTTTTTTTTTTTATAAATATATTTTGTTTTTTTAACTGTTTTTTAATATATAATTTTGAGGTGTATTCTAATTTATCCTGTGAATGTTTAAGGAGGTGATATCAGCGATTTCTGGAGTACCTGAAGAACACATTACAGGAAGGCTGGTCCGTATCCGGCTAGCCCCTAAAAATGCTATGCAGTCAGGGACAAATAATACCCAGGATTGGATGATGGATTTTGAGACGAGGGCTAGATGGGAAAATCCCCTCATGGGTTGGAGTTCCTCGTAAGTTTAGTATGTCTGTAGTATACAGAGAGGTCAAAGTTGAAATTATCCTATTCTTAGCTTTGAGCTGAGCTGTATCATAGAAGAATTTGGAGACTTCCCAAATCAGTACCTTGAGCCAACTGAACTATAATAGTTATAAATGCTCAACAGATACGAAAAAGATTTGATAAAGCATGCCGTATTAATGTTGACTGGAGATTGTCATTCAATACCTTCATATTTCCAAGTTGTTTGAGATAATATCTAAGATATTATCTTACTCCAACTAGTGTTGGATTTAAAAATGAAAGTCTTCACACTGTATTCCTTACTGCATATTCAATGCATGGAAGGCCATGTGATATCCGATTCCAGTGACAGGGTTAATTTACTTCCACAAATTAATGTGGTGTCGGCTCAGTGAGTTTTTTCATTACTCAACTAAAAAATCGACTCGTTTTTTAAAGAATTATTTATTTTTCGAAAAGAATTAGGTAAATTATTTTTTTAAAGAATCAACAATATAATGAAAATGAGACGCCAAAAAACAAGTTTCTTCCTCATCAGGGAGGCATGGAAGTTTCACCATTCGATTCAGCGTCAAAAGAGGCATACATTGCTATACCAAACTCACTTCCATGAAGAAAGTTGGCTTTTGGTGGAAAACGTTGATTTTCACCTAAAAACATGCGTTTTTCAGAACTCAAACGTCGTTTTCTCCACCAATTTCACTGTGAAAAACATTTGTTCCATACCGTTGGAAAGCTGAGATTCTGGCCAAAATTTCCCGAGGAGTGCACGCCGAAAGAACCCCTTACTCATAGCGCAAAATACGAAAGAAAAACTCTGCAAATTCTTGACGGAACGGTTTATTATCTTCTTTATGCAGATCACCCTTCTGTCTTGATCACTAAATTATAGATTGATTATTATCATGGATTATCATCAATTACTAATAATTGTATCGAGTAGTGAAAATTATTATTAATTATTGTTCGTCATCCATCTGAAAACCATGCTTAAAATTTCAAGACTCTAGCTATTCATCCAAAGTTAATTTGTTTAAACAAATAAGTATTGTTTAAATATTTCTGGAGACAAGAAACTGATTGAATATTGCATTGCCATCCATTCTCGACCCGTGTTTAATCATCCACATTTAATTTGTATAAATTTGTTGATAATTAATAATATTTATTATTAATCAAATCGATATTTGAAAACCATGTGCTATTAGAATCTAGACCCAACAGACTGCCACATCATTCACCCTCATGTTGACGAATTTGCAAGAACTTTGAACGCTCATTGTGAACGAACGGCTGGTCGTACAAAGCTGCGGATGGTCTTCAAAAGTCCTAAAAAATAAACTCTATGAAAATGTGAACTAAAAACTATGAATTTTTCGATTTATGAAATTTTCAAAATTCGTTTTGAACCCCTTCCCCTTAACCGAATGTTATGAAAAGTTTCAAGGGTCATTGTGGGGCTGGTCCGAACCTGTAAAAAAATTTCGTTATTTTTGCTCAACGCTAACTGGGCAAAGTGCCGCTGACGGACGGATTTTTTTTTTTTTTTATTCGGATTTTGGATCGAACAATCTACGTATCTTGAAACGTAAACCAACAAATTTTGAGGGGGGGTTAAACATTTTTTTTCTTTGGTCGATTCCAATGGTTTAATATTGAAGATCTGCGGCACTTTGCCCAGTTAGCGTTGTGCTAAAATTACGAAATTTTCTTCCCGGGTTCCGACCAACCTCACAATGATCCTCGAAACTTTTCATAACACTAGGTCAAGGGGAAGGATTTTGAAAACTCCATAACTCGAAAAATTCAAACAGAACGGTATAGTTTTAAGTTCACATTTAGATAGAGTTCCTTTTTTTAACTTTTTAAAGACCATCCGCAGCTTTGTACGACCACCCGTTCGTTCACAATGAAGGCTCAAAGGTTGAGCCAATTAAATGCCTTCATAGAAGTGTGTGTCAAACCTCGGTCTGATATAAAAGAAAGTATGCCGATCTGTACGCTTTATTCATCAAAATTGAACGTGTAATAAACTAATGAATTATGGGAAAAGAAGTTCGTTGGAAACGTACACAACAACGACATCGTGTGAGGTAGATTACTGATAAGTGATAATATGACACTCGGGGCAAATGTTCTTCCTAGAGGACAGTTGATTCAACCAACATTCTTTTGTCCCATCGAATTCCGCGTTTTGAGATACTTTTCGTGCCTACGGAATTGAGGGTATTTAGAAAATTTGGTGTTGGGTAGGTAAGTACATGTAGGGTTTTTCGAACACGGGGGGGGGGGGGGTATTTGAAATGTAAATGTGTTTTGAACCTCGGGGCACCCCCCTACCCATACCATTTTGGTGGTGAGGGGGGGGGGGGGGTCTAGATTTTACGATAATATTCTACCGTTTCAAATGAAAGTTGTTGACAAGGGGATTTGAAATATTTATAACTCATAACTCCTTAACGTTTCATTAAATCCTGGTGATCAACATAGAGCCAATTTTACTCCGGAGATGATCAATTTTTGTGGCGCCTCATAACTACGGAATTCAGGAAATGGAAAGTCCAACGTGAACAACCTATCAACCAACGAAATTACTATGTGTCGTTCATCAACCCTTCGTCAACAGCTCTTATTTAAGCCCATAGATTATAAACGCCAAATCTAGACCCCCCCTTGTTTGTGGTAGCGGTACCCCCGGGTTCAAAAAAAGTTTATGACAGATCATTTGAAGAATCCCCTGAAAGGAACCAGACAAATTTAAATTTTCCCCTTGTGGGACAAACAATAGATCATGGATATGTCTAGTACCTACTTACTGCTTACAAGGACCTACTAATCAATAGTATACCTACCATGTAGTTCCTTCTGTTCACATTATTAGTTCATTATCGCCACTTAGCAATATTCTTGGCGCAATCAGCTGTTCTGTTATGATATCAAGAGGCGGTAAGTAAGAGGGCAATTCAGGGTAGGTATACAAATCCATTTGTTCGAGGCAATCGAGGAATTTTCTCTTCTCCTAATGATTTGTAACATGTTTGGCATACTTTCATTTCAGATATAACAGCATTTGGAAATGTTTCAGCAACAAGGGATCCATATACTTTTGAGATTTCTAAGATCTCTTTGAAACCACAATCGATCGCACACCGAACATACAGAACCAGAAGAATTTTCGTTTAGAGAACTCAATATCAGCTAGTACACTTTCAGTTACAATTAGGTAGTTTGGATACTGGTTCAATGAATTCCTGAGTAGAATCAACTTCAACGGATTTCTTTCACTAGCGGATTCTATCTTCTTTCGCGCACGATGTTCAAAATGGGTTAGAACTTGTTTAGCAGTTGGTTTCTTCTGATCAATTTCGGTTTGTTATATTCGATAATGAACCTTTGTAATCGCCCAAGAAAAAAACTGGTTTCCGTTACTACGGAATTCAGGAAATGGTTTCCTACCTCTCGATCAGATTTGCGCATTTCAAGTCCAACCTGAACAACCTATCAACCAACGAAATTACTATGAGTCCTTCATCAACCTAAGTAGTACCTGTATAATATTATTATTATCACCTATGTAAATATAACAAAAACGACTGAACCCCGTATTTAAGATGTTCTACCTACCTACCTACCTACCTATAGATAACGGAAAAACGTCTACCTATTTATTGATAAAAGGGTAGCAAATATCTGAAGTAACGAAATATACCGTTCTAGGCTCATAAATGTATTCAGAACGGTTTTTCGGTTGGCCACGAATGTTCATCGACGAACATTTTGTTGTATTCATGCATTGAGGGAGGACCGTCAACATTAATCCTAGAAAGTAGATGAACTAGATTATCACTCACCTTTTAATCCTGCCGACAGAACAGCTCGAAGTTATCCAAATGAGACATCACCAACACCCGCGCGTTTTGTATCGAAATGCCCCGTTGCGATCGAGTTTCATTCCGACATCGCGAACACCCCGAAACTCACGATTCAATTCAAAAGTGGTGGAAGACCGAAAGGAGTTGAATCCGTCGATATCTAAATGCAAAATCAAAATAGAAAAAACCACACAAGAAGGCACAGGAGCGGGTGCGGTCGCGAAACTAACTCCGCAGTTATGCACTGCCGACTCGATCGGCCACATATTATAATATACTAGAATATTATGATATACTTTGGGGAAATATTATTTCCCCAAAGTATATCATAATATTCTAGTATATTATACGAGGATCTTATGTTACTATACCAAAGTATTGCATTCCTGTTGAACACGTAGGTACACTTTGTACAATTCAGCTAATTAAAATTAATGTTATCGAATTCTGATAAGAGGTCAAATTCTGTGTGCATTAATACAATTTATTATCTAGACATCTCTATATACGAGATATATAATAATAATAATACCTACACATCTCTATAGTTCACACGGAGAAGGTTTACCTTTGGGGAAAAAAAAACAAAAATATGGGCTGGTAAACCTTCTCCATGTGATGTGTAGGTAAACCTTCTCAATGTGATGTGTAGGTATTATCGTTCGAATGCACGCAAAGATTAATTTTAATTACTTAGCTGGTTTTTACACTTTGTATACTAGAATATTATGATATACTTTGGGGAAATATAATATGTGG